>CM053785.1:1088936009-1089536009 GCA_028749045.1 Cupressus sempervirens
ATTTTTATTGTAATAGAGATGATCCTCTAATTTTGTATCTCATTTTTTTATTTTGGAAGTTGGTGCTTCAGGTGTAAGGGATTGGTGTTTCTAAAACAAGGTGTTGGTGATTCCCAGAGTTGTAGCTCTAAAAAATTTGCCCAAGAGGCCATTAAGGTTTTATATTCAAAGTGTCTTTTTACCCTAAGGATTTTTCCACTATAATTATAATGTTCTTTTTTCTTTTTCTTCTTTTGTTCATGTTTCATAAGCATATGTTACAATTGTAAAAATTTGAAAAGAACAAGTTTCAAGTAACCACTGATTCACCCCCTCTCAATGGTGTTTGTATTCCAACAAGTGGTATTAGAGAAAGGTTACCTACATTAATTTTAAAAACTTTGGGTATATTTTGGTTGAGTGGAATACTTATCTTTTATGGCTCAAGATAGTTCTTCAAAGGTTCCTATTTTTGATGGATCAAATTATGCTTTTTGGAAAGTAATGATGAAATCATATTTTTTATCTGTTAATGTTGATGTTTGGACTTTAGTTGTTCATGGTTATAGTGTTCCTAATACTTTACCTATAGATCCTGATGAAAAGAGGAATTATGAAATTTATATGAAAGCTAAATTGTCTATACTTAAAATTTTATCTAAAGATGTTTTTGTTAAGGTAATGCATTGCAATTCTTCTAAAGAAGTATGGGACAAATTGAAAAATGCATATCATGGTAATGATAGAGTTAAAGGATTCAAGATAAAATATTTGAAAGCAAGGTTTGAAGACCTTAATATGGGTGATGATGAAAAGGTAGAAGACTATCTCCTTAAGATAGATGAAACTGTAAATGGCATAAGAGGACTTGGTGAAAAAATTGATGATATTGATGTTGTAAATAAAGTTTTGAGATCTCTTCCTCATAAATTTGATTCTAAGATATGTTTTATAGAAGAAACTATAGCAAGTATACAATGGAAGATATTCATGGAACACATGTACCTTATGAAATGAGAAAGTTTGGCAAGCAGGAATCCACAAGCAAAGAAACAACATTCAAGGTGGAAAAGAAAGTGGAGCAAGTCTCTTCAAAATCAAAAGATCTTGATGTTCTTGAAGCAAAATTATCAAGGAAATTAAAGAAAGGAGTAGGTAAATACAAAGGTAAACTTCCTTTCAAATGCTTTAATTGTGGCAAAATAAGACACTTCACATAGATAAATGTCCTTATAATAGTCATGATGAAGTAGATGATGAGAAAGAGAAATCAAGTAAAAAGAAATTCTATGATAAAAAGAAGTTATTTAAGAAGAATAAGAGTTTTATTGCTCATGTGTTAGATACTAAATCTAGTAGCTTTGAATGTGATGTAAATGAATTTTTATTCATGGCTATAGAAACTATTTATCAAGAATCAGATAGTGATGATGATGTTGAACTTGTTGAGGTTGATTTAGAATGTGAATTTATTTATGGACTTAAAAAGATCAAGGAATTAAAAAGTAATTTAGGTGTTCAAGAAAATCAATTCTTAAAGGAAAAAGAGCACTTTGAAAAAGAAACTAAGGAATTAAACCAACAAGTTGTAGAATTGAAATTACAAGTTGAGGAACAAAAGAGAATTGTCTTTGTCACTAAGGAAGTTTAAGTTCTAAAGATTAGGAATGTACAAGATTAATGAATGAAGTGGTATCATATAAAATAAATTTATAAAAATATGAGAACACTACTTTGGATGATATGTTAAGGAAAAAAAGAACTGGTGATCTAACAGGAATTGGTTTTGACCTTGGACAATGTTCTAGTGACAAGAAAGATAAATCTTTATTTGAGATATTTAAATCTGAAATTAAGGATACAAATCAGGATACTACCACTTCAAATGCAGGTAAAAATGAATATTTTAGTCATATTTATAATGATAAAAGATAGGTTATATTAAGCACTTCATTCATGGGTAAAAGATACTCAAATAGGTTCATTTCTTTCTTTGATGAGTATTGCTTCATGTCTCATCAATGTGGACATAGAATAATTAACTACAGATACATGTCATGGAGGTATTCAAAGTTTCATTTTGGTAATTCCGTTCCAAAAATGAATGGTCTAAGATGTTACAAATGCAATCTTTTTGGTCATGTTATGAGGAATTGCAAAACTAAGTCATTTCAGAATGATGAATCTTATGCTAGTCTGCAAGTTGATAAAGAATTTGATACTAAAGTGACTAAGATATGGAGGCCTAAGCTTAATAAGTCTATGTTTGTTAAAATAGCTCCACATTATGAAGAAAAGGACTCGTGAATAATTGATAGTGGTTGTTCTAGACACATGACATGAGATAAAACAAAGTTTGACAAATTAATTAACTACAAAGGTGGCAATGTTAGTTTTGGTGATGATTCTTCAAGACAAATTAAAGGTTTGGGTTCTTTGATGCTTAGTGACAAAATGTCCATTCATGATGTGTATTATGTTTATGGATTAAACTACAATCTTCTAAGTGTTATTCAAATTTGTGATCATGGATATGAAGTTATTTTTGATGATCATGGTTATCAAATCAAATTAAAATCTAGATAGTTGGTTGCATCGGGTAAAATATCTAAGGGAATGTATACAATTTTAAAAATATAAAAAATACCAACAATAATGAAGATTTTTTCCTTATGGGATAGGTGAATGAAAATTGGTTATGGTACAAGAGGCTTGGGCACTTGAATTTTGACAACTTGGTAAAAGTTAGTAAGCATTAGAAAGCAAGAAGTATGCCATGTATAAGTAAGCCAAAGAATGTTATTTGTGAAGGGTGTCAACATGGTAAACAAACAAAGGAATCTCTTCCTTCAAAAGAATATTTTCCTTCTAAACCATTGTAATTAGTAACTACTAATTTATGTGGTTCTGCAAGGACAATGTTATTAAACGGTGAAAAATATTTCATGCTTTTTATAGATGATTATACAAGAATGACATGGGTAACTTTCTTAAAGAATAAATTAGAGGCATTTAACAAGTTAAAGATTATTAGAAAAATGGTTGAAAATGAGTCAGACATGAAGATTAAGTGCTTATGATTAGATAAAGGTGAGAGTTTACTTTAGATGAACTTTTTGATTATTGTAAAAAATATGGCATCAAAAGACAATATGCAACATCTAGGACACCTCAACAAAATGGAGTTGTTGAGAGAAAGAACCAAACAATGAAAGAAATGGAAAGGACTATGTTAGATGAATCTAAAGTGCCAAACTAGTATTGTAAAGAAGTAGTTCACTATATAGTATACATTTTAAACAAGACACTGCTAAGTGTAGAAACTAAGTACACTCCTTATGAGTTATGGTATAGACATCCCACTTTTGTTGAGCATTTTAGAGTTTTTGGAAGTAGATGCTTCATTAAGAATTTTGATTATAAAATAGGAAGCTTTGATTCAAGATGTGATGAAGGAACCTTTTTAGGATACTTTCTCAAAGTTTACAAATGTTTTAAAGGTTGAATAAACTTGTTGAAAATGTACATGTGAAAGTGAATGAAGTTGTGTAGGATAAAAAGGAAATAAGAATGGATAATACTTTCCTATAAGAAAATGATAAAGACTTGAAAGAATTAGATAATAAATTTGATGAAGGTAAAGAACAGATAAAAGCTCAAATAGAAACACCAGAACCAACTAGTATAAAGGCTACGTGAACAAGATTGAAGAAGTATCATCCTCAAGAAAAGATTATAGGGGATAACCACACATGTATTCAAACAAGAACAAGAATTACTTATAGTGAATGTGATGATCTTTGTTTGTTATCTCAAATTGAACCTAGCTCATATAAAGAAGCTAGTATGGATGAGCTTTGGGTTAAAGCTATATAAGAGGAACTAAGTCAAATTAATAATAATAAGACTTGGGAATTAGTGCCTACACCTAAAGATAAAAATGTAATAGGTTCTAAATGGGTCTTTAGAAATAAATTTGATGAAAATGGAAAAATATCAAGGAACAAAGGTAGATTTATTTATAAGGGTTATGCATAAATATAAGATGTAGACTTTGATGAAACTTTTGCACCAATTGCTAGACTTGAAGCAATTGGAATCTTTCTTGCATATTCATCTTTTAAGGGTTTTAAAATGTATCAAATGGATGTTAAAACAATATTTCTTAATGGTTATCTTGATGAAGAGGTTTATATGGATCAACTTGAAGGATTTGAAAACAAAGACTATCATAATCATGTTTACAGGCTAAAAAAATCTCTTTATGGTTTGAAACAAGCTCTGAGGGATTGGTACTCTAGATTGGATTAGTGTCTCATAAAAAATGGCTTCAAAAGAGGTGGGGTTGATAGTAACTTGTACATCTATGGCACATGTGATGATATTCTCATTGTTCTTATTCATGTTGATGATATAGTATTTGGATCCATTGATGATTCTTTAAGTATAGGTTTTTCAAAGCTTATGCAATCTGAATTTGAAATTTCCACGCTTGGGGAACTATCCTACTTTCTTGGGTTGTAAATTTCTCATTTGAAAAATGGTATATTCTTATCCCAAACTAAGTATGCAAAAGAAATGTTAAAGAAATTTCATATGGAAGATTGTAAGCCTATGGGAACACCAATGATAATAGGATATGAACTTACTAAAAATGATGATTCTCCTTATGTTGATCAAAATACTTATAGATCCATGATTGGTAGTTTACTATATCACACAACTTCAAGGCTTGATATCACACATATTGTTTGTTTCGTTGCAAGATTTCAATCTTCACCTAAAGAATCTCATGTTATGGCAATTAAAATAATTTTCAAGGTACTTTGGATTATCAGATTTGGTATCCTAAACATGATGATTTCAGATTTGTTGCTTATACTAACTCAGATTGGGCAAGTTGTCTAGATGAAAGAAAAATTACTTCAGGAGCAACATTTTTCCTGGGTGACAGGCTACTATGTTGGCACAGTAAGAAGCAAGAATCTAATACACTTTCTATAACAGAGGCTGAATACATAACCACATGTTCTTGTTATCGACAGGTTCCTTTTATGGTTCAACTTTATCAGATATGAAAGTAATGGTGTCTAAACTAGTTCTTATCTATTGTGATAATCAAAGTGTAATCAATATTTCTAAGAATCCAATTATGCATTCATACACCAAGCACATTGATGTTCATTATCATTTCATAAGGCAACATGTCTTTAATGGTAATGTTGAATTATAATTTGTTCCTTCTTCAGAAGTTAGCTGCCATATTTACAAAACCTCTCTCAAGAGTCGTATTTGAAGGGTTAAGAACAATATTGGGGGTTTTATCCCTCTCTTCTCTTGCATAAGTTACATAAATGAGTGATAGGTTTCAGCGGGAGCATATTTTGTTTATCTTATTGTTAGACTAAAACCTTGGTATACCTCCTTTGTCATTGATGTCAAAGGGGGAGAAAAATGAATTTGAAGACAACTACATGATGGATATACAAGATATACAGGCACACATGGATATATAGGTGGAAGTTGGTATTGACATCAGTGCTAAAGGGGGAGTATGTTAAACCCTTGGTATTTGGTCTTTGATTATTGTTATTGATGTCAATAATTTATCCATGCAATTATAATGAGCATATGGTATGGTTAACATCATGTAATTATCTTATTTTATGTCCTTCAATATTGTTTGAAACATATTCAAGACAAACACTTAAGTGTTATACAATTAACACTGAATGTTCACATTGGTTAAGAAAATGGTTATAAAAAATAAACACTTTTGGTCTATAGAAACTATAGTATGTTTTTGGAAAGCTCGTTGAATTAGCTAAAATGGGTCTATGTTAGTTTTTGCATAACACATGTACGGAAAGAGAAAAAATCTATTTATAAGTAGTTACCAAATTGTTATGACTGTTTTAGCAATATTGAGAAGTTTTGATCTAATTGAAGTTTGGGGTATGTACTTGCCTCCAAAATGTAGAATTTTTTGGTTTATAAGTAGAGGATATATTCCTCTAAATGCCCAATAAGTGGTTTTGAAAGAGGTTGCAGGATTTGTGTGGAATTCTTTGTAGACTAAACAATTTTCAGGTAGATTTTAAACAACAAAGAAGAGGGTAATGCTTTATATTTCTTTTTTCTTATTTGTGATTTTATTTTCATTGTAGAAGTTTATCAGAGGTAGAAGAAGGGTTATATATTACTTCTTTATTCATTTATATCAATATTTGATCAGATCTTTTAATGGAAAAAGAAAACAAATTTGGATACTTGATGTTTTGAGGAGAAACAAGGGTTTATCACTTCAAGAAAGTTGATGGTTTGAAAGATTTTATTTCAAGTCATCTTATTGCATTCATATTTTTTTTTTTTAGATCTGATTATACATGTCATCATCTAAACAATTCATTGAAAGAGGCTTGTATACTTTGGTGCAATTTTTGATGTAAAAGAATCAGTAAGAGAGAAGAATAGAAGTATATCCTACATTATGTTTTCAATAAGAACTTGAAACTAGTGATTCATGATTTCTATTGTAATAGATATGATCCTTTGATTTTGTATCTCATTTTTTCATTTTGGAAGTTGTTTCTTCTTGTATTCATGAAGTTGGTCCTTCAGGTGTAAGGGATTGGTGTTTCTAAAACAAGATGTTGGTGCTTCCCAAAGTTGTAGCTCTAAAAGATTTGCCCAAGAGGCCAA
Organism: Cupressus sempervirens; assembly: GCA_028749045.1. Taxonomy (NCBI): domain Eukaryota; kingdom Viridiplantae; phylum Streptophyta; class Pinopsida; order Cupressales; family Cupressaceae; genus Cupressus; species Cupressus sempervirens. Next base: position 1,088,942,691 of record CM053785.1, read on the forward strand.
TAAAGTTTCAGATTCAAAAAAATTCTATACCCTAAGGGGTTTTTCACAAAAAAAATTGTGTACTTTATTCTTTTTCTTCTTTTGTTTATGTTTCACAATCATATGTCATAATTGTAAAAGTTTCAAAAGAACAAGTTTCAAGTAACCACTGATTCACCACCCCACCCCCCAGTGGTGTTGTATTCCAACAATTTTTCATATTATTATAGGTGAAACATCTCAAGGCTATGTTATGCAATGGTTATAAATTTTGCAACAAAGAGTTGGACGACATGAAGAAAACTTGTGATCATGGGATAAGTGTATTCTTTTAGGTGACCAATAATTCATCTACAAATGACTCACATCCTTGAGAGTCTCAAAATTGATACTATGATATTTTGGAAGATATACTTGAGTGTGACTATAATTTCTTTAAATTAGCTCTCTTTGTCATAAAATGGCACAGGCTACGATTTAATCAAAAATATATTGATAGAACTGTTATTGAACATGACAATGGATTTCCAATAATTAATACAAGGTTGTTTGAGCTAGTAGGGGACGAGCCCTATGTTCTTCCAAGATAATGTGAGAAAGTATTTTACTCAGAGGTTCCACTTAAACTAGTTTGGTCTTTTGTTATCAAACATTATCCAAGAGGAAGGCCAATAAAGTATAGTGCAATGGAAGAAGAAGATACCAAGGAAGCAAAAGAAGTAGAAGATTATGTAGATAATGATCATGATAGAGAGTTAGTCAATGATGTTCTTGGCATAAATAATATTGAAGAAGAATATAAAGTTGATGATAATGATGTTGCTACTATTGATGATGATGACGACAATGATGATGATGATGTTGATGACAATGACGATTGTGGTGGTGATGATGTTGATGATGACGATGGTGGTGGTGATGATGTTGACAACGATGATGGTCATGATAATGAGGTGGATGAAGAAGAAGACCAACGACATGAATGAAATGTATAGCTATGTGATCAATGATTATGATCTTTAAGATTGATTTCTTGATATATATGGAATAGTCATAGGGATTTGAGACTAAAGGTAAGGTGAACTTAGTGTGTAGATTGAAGAAACATTTATATGACTTGAAGCAAGCACCTTGGCAATGGTATCTTAAATTTGATAGGAATGAGGATGGTTATACTTAGTGTCATTCTGACCATTGTGTTTATTTTAAGAGGTTAGATGATGACATCTACATTATTTTGTTTATATGTTGATGATATGTGTGTAGATGGGTCTAACATGGATCACATTAAGGGGTTGAAATGAAAGTTAGCACATTCACTTGCTATGAAGGATATGGGGGCACCAAAACAAATCCTTGATATGAAGATTTTTAGAGATAGGAAAAATAGAAAATTGACTTTATCTAAGGCTAATTATATTGTGAAGGTGTTGCAACGTTTCTTAATGGAGAATGCTAAAGCTGCCAACACACCTTTACATGGTCATGTAAAATTGACTAAGGAGATGTGTCCTAAGACACAGGAAGAGGAGGACAAAATGTCCAAGGTACCCTATGCTTCAACTGTAGGAAGTTTGATGTATGCCATGGTATGTACTAGGCTAGATATTGTACATGCAATGAGAGTTGTTAGCAGGTATACGATTCATCCTGGAATTGAGCATTGGAATTCAGTCAAATGGATTCTTAGATATTTGAGAGGAAATTCTAGTAAGTGTTTACATTTTTGGGGGGTCTACTACTGATTTATAGGACTATGTTGACTCATATTTCATAGGGGATGTTGATAATAGGTAGAGTACTACAAGTTATGTATTTACTAGTTGTGGAGCAGCAGTGATTTGGGTTTCTCGATTACAGAAGGTGAATGCTTTATCCACTACAAAGGAATAGTATGTTGTTGCTAAAGAGGCAACCAAGGAGATGATATGGCTTCAGTTCTTCATGGAAGAATTAGGACATGCACAAAGGGATAATTATTTATTCGCATATATCCAAAGTGTCATTTTTCTTGCAAAAAAACCTACTCTACATTCAAAGACAAAACATATATAGTTGCGATACCACTTGATTTGGCCAATTTTGGAGGATGGACGATTAAAGCTAGAGAAGATACATAGAGATGATAATCCAGTAGATATGTTTTCCAAGGTAGCAGTAAGGGAGAAGTTGAACTCCTCTTAAGCTTCGATTGGTCTTCTAGACTAAACAAAATAAAAAAACAACAAAGTCCAGGGTGGTTTGATATTCTAGCGGGAGCTACAAGTTTAGTGGTGTTATGATTAGTCTCCAAGTGGGAGGTTATTGTCGTGGAGTCTAATGAGGTTGTGGAACTAATGAGTCTCCAAATGGGAGATTATTGTGATGTGGAGCCTAATTAGACTTGGAGGTTTATTTAGTGTGGTTTCCACCTAGATTATTTCTCTAGGGTCTTGGGGTGGTACCCTAGGTGCGCTCCCTATTGAAATATAGGGTGGGGTCAAAGGGCAATGCCCTTGAAGCCAAAAATGACTCACTATTGTAAAAGATGTTGGTTGCCATTTTTCTATTGGATGAGTTATTCTAGCCCTAATTTTGTAAGCAACAAAAGCCTATATAAAATGGCTTAGGGTTAGGTATTTCATAATGTATGATAAGATTGTAGCTTTTTGCGGTGATATTTAGTTTTAAGGGATTGTAGATTGTAATCACTGGATAATAATAATATTTGACTTGTTGTTGGTGGACATAGCCCAGGGATTGGGTGAACTGTGTTAAATCCTTGTGTCTTGTGTTCTTTTATTTGTGATTTATTATTTTATGATATTTCTTATATTTGTATGTAACTATTATTTATTTATGTGGTTAATCCTAACAATAAGCAACAATGCATCTATAAATAATGCATGAAAATGAAGGCAAGTACAATACCTAAAGAAAAATTGAGTCTTGGTAAAATGGATTAATAAGGAACCTAATCACAATCAAATCTCTATAAAGTGGAGAAATAGAGAAAATCACATGGGAAAATCTCTACTCCAAAACGGGATGGAAAAAATGTTCAAAAACTAGTGAAGGATTAAAGAAAACTCCAAACTAGAGAATGTCCCAAAAAATACGAACAAAAGAATGATCATGAAGAACATCACTAAATCATGAAGAATCTATAAAAAACTATCCAAAAGTAACAATTGATCTAAAGAACCTCCACTAAAATAGAACATGACTAGGTATAGAGGACTATAATTTGCATGAGTGCCTTAGATGACACTACTCAAATAAGGAAGTAAATAAAGAGTAACAATTGAACCCAAAGATACAAATAATATAAAATTTCAAAGTCTAAAGAGATGATCAATTGAACCATGGAATATTTCCTCCAAAATAGGAATGAAAATGTGATGATATGGTAAATGATCCATCTCATCAAAATGTATAGGCACCCAACCATAGTATCTACATAATATATAGAACAAATATTATATATAGCTCACTCCAAAAAACCAAATAAGCATTAGAACCAACAACAGTAACCCCCCCATAATGTGAACAAGGGAGAGGTGACAAGAAACTAAGAAGGATGGACAACGAGAACTGCATGTAAAGGAACCATAAATAACATGATGCACATAAAGTACATAATAATGTTGTGAGGTGATCATTTTTTGGAAACAGATCATGGAGCCAATGTCAATGAAGGAACACTCATTTGACAAAGGTAGACGATAAACAAAGGAAAATATCAAACTCCCATGACACTTTATATGTAGTGCATGTACAATAAGGTACAAGATGTGGTAGACCCCAAGAATATCGTAATCTGCATGAGTTACCTCAATTGACACTACTCGAATTAAGAGGAAAACAAAGTCAAACAACTAAACTCAAATATACAAATAATATAATGACAATTTGTCTCAATATTTTTGCATGGAAATGCTTACAAAGGATGTCAAAAAAGATTAGAAAGACATAATATTGGTAAAATAGAAAGAGAAACCCATGAGAAGTCATCCCATGCTATGTAAATGATCCCCGAACTTGAAAAACAAAATATATATACAAGAGTGATATTTTATTTTTATTTTTAAAAGAACATCCTTGGAGTAGAATCTGGAAAAAGAAAAACATATCAGTGGAAAGAGTATATAACCAACTTTCTAAAAAATATGGTCAGGATGCTCAAGATATATCTCCCAGAGCTAAAATTATACATCTAACTTTGATTGCATAAAAGAGAAACTAAAAAACAACAAAAGTCAAAAATACTTACACCACTACAACAAACTTGGAACCTCCTTTTTGATGATATATTGTTTACAAAAAATGGAGTTTGTATGAGCAAGTTACGGCCAAAATACTAGAAAGCGCTCCTTAAGAACTAGAAGGGCTTGAAGACATGTTGATGTGGTGTTGATATTATCAATTCACGAGGTTAAAGGTGACGACCATATGACTGTTGCCAATTAAAATAACCCCTGTCCAAAAATCTCATCGATAAAATTTGGGTCTATGTTGAAAAAAATACTGGTAGCAAAAAAAAAGGTTTGTTCATTGGAAAATATCCTTGTCACTGGGAAATTGTTTGGTAAAAAAGAAAAACCATCTCTAGAAGCCAGAAAGATCTCATATCAAAAAAGTGTGAAATTGTCAATAAAAATAAGCCAATTTTTTTTGGTTATCAATAAAAGATTCCATGTCACTAGAAAAGGAACATTGACACTGAAAAAATGAGTGTTGATGTTTTGGTAGCTTTAATAGGATAAACCTATGAGATCAAAGAGAAATTAATATAATTACAATGATATATATATGCACAACTATAATTAAGTTTGTCATCATAATAATTATATTAATGAATAGACATGTCCCTGAAGGGACATGTCTCTTTTCAGTTTATTTGTTATTCAAATTCAAAGAGATCGATGCATTTGAAAAATACATACCAACCATAGAGGCAATGCTATTACATTTGCAATCGATCCTCAAAAAAATAACATGGTATTAAAGCCAAGTTGCAAATGTAAGAATAAGAAAGGGATTAAAACTTATACAAAAAAGGCAAAGGATATTCTATAAAATTTATATGAATAAAGAACTACATCTTACTCCTACATATTGATCACATAATATGAATTGAAATGAATCCTTTTGTATATATAAAATGGTATCAAGGTGTTTATTTTAGAAGATATCGTTAGCTTGGAAATTGATATTCATAATAGTTAAAGGCTTATCTAGAGTCATGTGAGTCTTGCTTGACCACTGTAGCCACATTTAGAATTGGAATTGTTGTATATTTGCAACAAGTGAATATTATTGACCCGCATTTCCATGGAAAGGGATGACTGGGTGTGTTGAGGTTAGTGTTGGAATCATCTGGAGACTACAACAAAGGGATTTGTCCTATTTGACAGTTGCTATGACCAAAAGTCTACTAACATCAACCATATATTATTTTAGGGTGTTGTAATTATGTTTCAATAGTGATTGAAGGATTAAATTCTGGAGATTTGATGGGGACACAACCCAAGCACAGAATGGACACAACGGGAAAAGGGAAATTGTATTAACTGTGAAAATAAGCTAGTACATTTAGTACAGAGATAATAGACTTCAAAACATGCCCTAAGGGCTTACAATAGCACAAAATTGGAGATAATTTCTCCTTTTGGTACCTCCTCTCAAACTCCACTCCGAACTGCCTTTTACAATGCCAGTAATGTCCTTAAATAGACCCCGGAGGGTTAAGGACTAGGAGTACACTCTAGAAAGTGCTAGTAGGCATCCACCAACCAAGTAGAAGGCTCCAGAAGCCACGTTAGAAGTTGGTGTAAATCTAGAAGAATCCAAAAATGGTAACTGAACTTTTGGGAGGCATAACTTTTGAACCGTAGCTCTGATTGATGAACAGTTTACATTTTTGGAAAGCTCTCGAAGCGCTCTATAGCCCTATGGACCAGCTTCGCTCGTCCCCCATTTTTTGGCCCTTTTTGAGGTCATTTAATGCCCCTAACCTGACTTTGAAGCATTCTTAGGAGGTCTCCAAAAACCAAAAAACTGCAATAACTTTCAAACCGTGGGGCCTTTTGACCTGATTCTTTTTTTGGAATGCTCTAAATTACAATTACATTAATCCAGCCAATTTACACCTTCTAGTTCACCAAAATGATGGCTCAATTACATACTCCTATTTTTTTGACATTTACACGTATCCCAAGGTGTTCAAACACTCTATCCTAGAACACTAATAGTGGAACTGTGAGAGTTGGAACCTTTATTTGACCCAAATGGGTATGCAGAAATGAAAACACATGAAACAGAAACTAAGTCTAAGTACATTTTTTTTTGGGTGACACAGGATTGCCCTTATACCTCTGGATGCTCCTACATCAAGATTTCATTCCCATGGGTGCACATAGAGACACTTGTAATGTTTTGTATATATCAGGTTGTATAGATTGTTCTGCTTGCCTATGTCCTAGCCTAATAAATGCTAATGATATGGAAACTTGCTTTAAATAGTGATTATTTTCAAACTTGACAGGACTATTCTCTGTTGTGAATGGAGACTATGTTACTATTGGACTTACATGACATGTCATACTTAAATGGGAGATATAAAACATAAAAATAAAAGGTGAATGAAAAGAAATATTGACGGGTAAAATAGATGACCCTTGGAACGAGGGCAGTAAACATATATTGAAAGAGTGATGACCCATCCTACTTTGGATTAAAAGACAAGATGAGCTTCATTTATTGGCTCGATTCAATAAAGGTACAAGATATTACATTGGCAAAAGGGCTCAACATTACTTCTATATCAAAAAGGCCTGCCATAGAAGTATTGCATTTTATTACAACTGAAGACATTAAAGTGGACAAGTTTTGGGTAAAGACTTGAAGTGGTAGTATTGTTATAGCTGAGAAAGGAAACAACTAAAATAAATATTTGAAAGGGCGGGCCCACTATTGGATTGAAACCCTTATTACATTATAGTATGTTCATATCAAAGCTTGCATATGCACTACATTAAAAGGTGATACCCCACGTGGATTGGAAGATACCTTGATTCATCCCAAGCCACTTCATGTAGATTTGAAAGCATCACAAGGGAAGAAATATGAATTAGAAATAAAACACAGATTTCCAATGGTTTAGGTTGCCAATAAAGATAAAGTGGAACCCACTCACATGTACGATATATTTTATTTCAAATGTTAAAAATTAATTAATTCATACTACATATGATATATTACATGTTATGAATTAATGGCAATAGTGGCATGTTGTGATCATTATGTTGTTGATTTTTTATCCTTGCCATCAAGGTTCAAATCTAATGTGGATGAGGTCCCCCATTTGTGGCCTCACTAGTTCCTAGCTCCAGTTCAAAGCATTTACCCCTCTTTAAAAAATATGTTATCAATAAAATGAAGAATTATGTTATCTTAATTTTATTATTGAAAATATAAATGAAGATTTATGTTATGTTGTTTTTAGTAATAGACATGAGTTTGATTACTAACATCCAAATTAATATTTTTATTTTTATTTCTATACATAGTATACAAGTTATTTGCCTTGATCTTTTTCGAGAATGTTCTTGCAGGAAAAAGGGAGAAATTGAGATTCAAAGGGAGAATTGAATTTCATTAGAGGCAACCTTGAAAGAGAGATAGCAAATAAAGGATATGATTTAGTCAACCTTTGATTATCTCAATCATATTTATTTAGAGGGAGTAAACCTTAATTAGATGGACTCTCCAATGATCAATAAATTTTAGCAACCAAAAGGACTATGACTCATGACTATACCTTGTGACTATAATTTTTATGGTCCTGCCCCTTGTGTACATCATGAGGAATTCCAAATGATGTCATCTATATTCATAGGAGTTACTGAAAGGTGACAATCTTACAATAACTTAATTTTCTATTACGATGGATATCTTACAATATCTATGCAGATCATGATATATTGTACTTTGCATGTCAGATGTTAATATGGTAAGCATTATGAGAATGTGTGCACACATACCTTATAAATATTTTTTGAGTATGTGGTGAAAGTTATGCAAATTGATGTTCTAGAGGTCCATTACACAAAGTACTTGGTGAATATTATATGACTTGATGTTCTAGAAGACCATTACTCATAGTAATTGGTGAAAATTTTGCATCTCAAACATTCTAGAAGGCCATTACTCAAAGAGTACTTGGTGAATATCAAATGTTGATATTTTGGGAGACCAATACTCATGATATCAAATTTGATATCAAACCTTTTAAGTACTTGGTGAATATCATGTGTTGATATTCTAGGAGAACAATACTCATGATACCAAATGTGATCTCAAAATGTTACTTAGAGTATTTGGTGAATATCATGTATTGATATTTTGAAAGACCAATACTCATGATATAAAATGTAATATCAAAATGGTGGATGTCTTCTTATCAAAGAGAAATTAATATAACACATATACACACACATACTCATATGTGTGTGTGTGTGTGTGTGTGTGTGTGTGTGTGTGTGTGTGTGTGTGTGTGTGTGTGTGTGTGTGTGTGTGTTGGAAACTTAGAATTGGAACAATTATTGTTTTGTCATTATTGTCAAATCAAGGGATGAGACATATTGCTACCTAATCTAAATGTCATATCTATTTGATTGATGAAGAGGATTTGAGAAGTTACTTATAACTATAGCACCTAGAGAAAAGGTTAAAGTTTTTCATAACAAAATTCAAAATTCAAAGAAATTCAAAGAAATCGTAAGATCAAGGTAACTTAGTTGATTTCTTGGGAGATGTAAAATGTGTTGGAGATAAGATTGATGAGTTTGATCATTAAATTCAAGGAGGTACTTAGGTAAAGACCTAACCAACAGATTCTAGAGAAGTTTCTAGAGGATGATCAAGAAGATGAATAGATGCATTGAATCAAATTAAATTTGACTGTAAACCCTAAGATTTACGGTGGATGTAGAAAATGGTAAAGCACAAATTTCATATTTAAAGAGGTACAAAACTAAACATTTGGTGTCATGTTTAGTCGAGTTCAGCCAGTGTGTATGAGTGAGTTTTTATGTGAAGAAAGGCATATAAAGAAAAATTGATAAAAAAACACACAAGTGTGTGAATGCAAAGCTAAATGAGACAGCTTGTAGATATGATATTCTTATTTATAAGTGAATTAGAGTAGAAGACTTAAGTGTTGATGAGAAGAGTGGATTGATTTCTTGAAAGGTGTCCAAGCAGATCAAGATTAGAGATGATAGTGAAATGCTTATCAATAAACTAGCATAAAGACTGGACAGAGATTTGAACCAACAAAAGTGAGTTGTAATCACACAGATCAAACCTATTATTTTATTTTTATAATTTTAAATAGTTTGTATTGAAATCCTTTTAATAGAGGTTGACCTAACAGTCATTTGAAGACTTAATAGTTTGTGTAAATCCTTTAACTGGGTGACATTATAAATGAAATAATCAAATCCTCTTACAAGGCCACTCCTAATAAGGTGATTAAATTCTCTAACTAGGTCACATTTAACAGTGTTTATTGTAACCTTTAACAAGGTTAGCTCCTAACAGAGCTCATTTCAAAAGAGTGAAAAAGAGTGACATGTTGCTAGTGGTTTATGTCAAATTGGGTTTCCATGTAAAATCCTAGTGTCAAACTATGATGAATATTTGCATTTGATAATGTTTCCACTATGCAATACAAGTTATGTTTATGACAGTTTTACAGTAGAGATCGAGCAACAATAGGATAAGAAGAACAGTGAAGTGTTTAATGTTTAATTGTTCACGTGATGTAGACCTTAAGTAATTGATTCACCCCCCTCTCTCAGTTGTTCTAAACATTTCTAACAATACACACACACACACACACATATATATGTATACATATATGTATATATGTGTATGTATATATGTATGTATGTATATATATATATATATACATATATATATATATACATATATACATATATATATATATACATATATACATATATATATACATATATATATATATATATATATATATATATGTAAATACTATATATATATACATATATATACATATATATATATATATGTATATATATATGTATATATGTATATATATATGTATATATGTATATATAGATATGTATATATGTATATATATATATGTATATATGTATGTATATATATATATGTATATATATATATATATGTGTATATATATATATGTATGTATGTATGCATGTACATTCATATGTATACACACACACACACACACACACACATATATGTATGTATATGTTGGTATATATATATACAACTATGATTAAGTTTTCCATTATATTAATTATATTAATGAATAGACATGTCCCATGAAGGGACATATCTCTTTTTGGTTTTTTCCTCATACAAATTCAAAGAGATCAATGCATTTGAAAAACACATACCAAACATGTAGCCAATGCTATTACATTTGCAATTGATCCTAAAAAAAAAAACAAATAACATTTTGAAAAAAGTAATTGTCACCAAAAAAACCAAGAACACTTGGGAAACTACTTAGTAATCTGTTGGTGGTGGGAAACTACTTACTAACTTGGCAAGAAATATGAAACTAGCATTTGTGTCGACAAACTACCAAAAAACCATGATGTTGGTGGGGAAGGGAGGTTGAGATGCTAAAGAAATAACTCGCGTGATGCTTAAAGACACAGGTGGGGCCAACAATGTTGATAATAACCAAAAGGGTTGAGCTATCACTAAGGAAGTACAAGAAATAATGAGTAAATCGAGTGGTGAGGTCACTCTAACAATGACTATGCTTGAGGTAGGGGTTGTATTAGAGTATGCACACACATGTGTGAGCTAGAAGGCAACACAGGTTCTAAGGGGGTCAAAGCAGGGCTAATTGGTGGTATAGGGGCCCACAGGCCCTATCTTGGTTCTTCAAATTGTTGGTTGGAAAACCTATAAGCCTTGTTTACTCAATGTTGGGTGATCCAATGCAATTTGGTCAATGATTAGGATTAATACTTATTGATCAAATCCTCTTCACTTTAGGATATGTTAACTTAGGTGGGTGTACCTAACAAAACTATTTGATATGACTTACGCATATTTTATTGCTTGATACTCTTGGGATAGAAGTTATTCCCAAGGATAAATAAATGGTTTAAGTTTAAATACTTTGTCAAATGGATGGTTTTTCTTAAGTTCATCAATAAGTATGAGATTAAGAATTGTAGAGCATTTGAGTATGATAAATAACTCCACCAACTTCAATTGATAATGTGCTTTGTTGAAATTAATTTAGACTAGTTCCTTACTTTGATTAGACAGAATAAAGTTAGCTCAATAAAGAATCCAAGATTATCAATAACTCTTAGAGACGGTGTGTGTTAACCATCAATCACAAGACACATAATTTAATGCAAACTCTAGTTCATTTTTTTAAACTTCAATGTTGGAAGACCAATTGAGTAAAAAACACAAATTTTATGAATTCTAACTTATCAAAGGAATGTATTAGATTTAAATCTATCAACGACAATGTGAATCCAAGAGGACAATCTATTAGAAAATAAAATATAATTCTGCACAATTATTGAGAGAAACAAAATATTTTAATTAACTTAAAAAATAGTACAATATAGCAACAACTACTTACGATATCCACTAAAAACTTGAATAGATTGTTCGACCTTATGCTATGCCCTAATTTTTATATTTCATTGTATGGTATTCAATTGCTATCTAATGTATTATCTCTTGTTGTGTCTTGGTACCTCTCCTTACAGTAAATGGAGAGGTGCAACAAAGCGTCAAACACTTTCAAAAATTGTTTAACTTATACTAATTATAACCATTCATAATATTTATGATTTAAAAAAAAAAGGAAAATCTTCACAATCCTTAAGGGAGAAGGCCACAAAACATGTCAAGCATGTCATTAATGTTGGAAATATAATGCAAGCTAGGTAACTAAGGGGGGTGAATCAAGAACCACTTAAAAGTAACAAAACCATAACACAATATTTGGTAACCCATAAACCCTCCAAGTAGAAGGTAAAATTGGGGTGGAGATGACACCCACAATGTTTCACTACTGTAGTAATAAAGTTATCCTATTAAGGCTTATAATTGATCACTTACAGTGATCTACTCAATTAAGAATAATAAGGCCTGTTAGGCCCACCTTGTGAAAGGACTTATATAATAAAATTATGTGCCCTATTAGGAGTTTATGCAAAGGACTGTTAGGTCCACCTTATTAAAGGATTTGGGACTAATGCACCTATTAGGATGAATTAGTGGATTGATCTTTGAAAGGCAACCTTGATTACTCATGAAGATCATTTGAAGTAAACTGATCACCTTACTATGCTAGATGAGTCTCTTCCTTTCCTTATGATACTTGTAGCCTTCTAGATATTTTGCTCTTCCATATTCACTTCTATTCAATGTTCTTCAACTCATGGTACTACAATATATTTGGATAAACAAAATACCTCATACTTATATCCATATATTTAATTCATCATAGGTCGGCTAAAAAAAAAAAGTTCCAAAACAATTACCAAGTCAGCTCAGTGTTGTAACTTGAGTCCAATGACTTACTCAAGTGATACTAAACATACTCAGGCAACACTGTCACCTTGGCTAACTCTGGCACTCGGTTGATAATAGATGTTTGATTCATACTGATCACTCAGTAGACACTTTTGACTTAGTTTACATTATTCTACTAGCTTGATCATCATCTTGGAACAAGAATACTCGACTGACTTAGTTCTAATTGGAGCTTGGTAGAACTATCAACTCTGTTGACACTACATCTTGGTAAGAATTGTCAACTCGGTTGACACTGCAACTTCATGCAAGGTTAACATTGATAGCTTGGTTCCTTTATGAGCTCGGTTAAAACTGCAGACTCATAACTCGATTACTACTATCTTTCCATTATGACTAAGTGTTTTGACACTAATTGACAATACATCTTTCCATGAGATTAACAGTTGATGTATGGTGGTTCACCTGAATGTTCTTCTCTTTCCACTAGCATCTATGCAATTGTAACCCTATCCTCTTCTAGCTCAAGTTCATGGTCGTCACTTGCATAACTGACATAATTCTTCCCTTCTTTAGTAGAAAGACTAGGTTGTATCATTGCTTTAGGCTCCTAACCTACTGGATGCTCTTGTATGGGCCATCCCATCCTTCACTTATAATCCAAAATCCTGCACTTTGAAGAATTTTACCAGAGAATAAACACTAAAATTTTGCTTGTACATCCATCTTGAGATGAGGTCTTAAATAAAATAGTACCTTTTAACAACCCACTAACTCAAAAAATCCATTGATAACATTCCACACATGTTTGGTTGCATATGTACAATATTTAAGTTGTGATATTGCTATTAGGATTTAACTTAGTGTTGGGATGGGTGACCTCCCAGGAAGTCTCGGTGCTTCACCCCTGTGAGCATCACCTAGATCCAATGAGTGCTAAGTGTTCCATTTATTCTCATGAGAGATGGATTCATGTTGAATCACTACTCATGAAACCTAGGTCAATGAGTTTGACTCAAAAATCACACAGTTAAATCCTGATAGCAATATCACAATTTGACTTGCTGTGGAAATTATCTCCTACTTATCAATATTTATGTTGTTTAAAATTAAAATTTCACAAAATTTTCTTTATGCTTCTCAAGATATTCTACCAATGATCATTTCACCTTTTTGCATGCTTATCTGGCTCATTCATCTAAAATTGTGATGATCATTAATGAGCTGCAAAACCCTTTTCGCCATTTTGAGTCACACTTCAAGCAACTCTCACAATTTGGCAAAAAATGTCATCTTGCATTGTACACTCTACATGCTCCCCAAAACCTCCAAATTTGTCATTTCACAAGGTTATACCAACACCCTCGGTGAAATTATGAAATTTTTGCTACTTTACAAGGTATCTTGTGCCCATTACTCAAAATCACAACTTTGCAAGGCCTATTGGGAACCTAATTCAAAATAGTGATTAATCACAATTTTGTACCATGTTAAGCTTTCCCCCTATGATTTGGAAAAAAATTCTATTTCATACTAGCTTTTGAATCATGCCCGTGAAATTTAAATTTCATTTTTTTGCATGCTCTCTCTCTCTCTCTCTCTCTCTCTCTCTCTCTCTCTCTCTCTCTCTCTCTCTCTCTCTCTCTCTCTCTCTCTCTCTCTCTCTCTCTCTCTCTCTCTCTCTCCTGAAATAGCAAAAATAAAGCTTAAATGTCAATTTTTATCAAAAATTTGATGCTTCCACCAGTGGCTCTTTCTAGGGATGCATATTACTTTAGAATATGATGAGAATCTAGTTATATATGGTAAAAGATAATATAGTACAATGAAGAAAAAAAAGTTTAAGAATACAAAATGGAAAAATCCATTTGAATTTAAGAGAAAAAGGGCTTAAGAAACTGCACATGCACAGTGAATTTTTTAACACATTCATCTATTTCCTACAAGAAATAAGAGTTTTCTCCTGCCATATTAGTAATAATGAATGGTATAAGACATAAGGCATCAAATTCTCCATGTCTTCCTTTGTCTTGATCCTTAACATTCCATTTAAGCACCCAATCTCCAATTTTAAATGTTCTTTTAGTTTTCCTTTTGTCATAAAGGAATTTTACCTATTTTTGTTTTTCAATATTGTGTTCCAATGTTGACCTCTTGATTTCATCTAGCTCAACTAATGCATTTATTCTTTCCTCCATGAAGTCAAAATCTTCAAGTTGTTATTTTTTCATAAAATTATATATTGGTAATAAATTATTTAGGGGAAGTATGACCTCTTTTCCATACACAAGATTATAAGGGGAATAACCTCTAGACATATATAGTGTAATTATATTAGCCCATACTACTAGATTCAATTTAGCATCCTTAGATTTTTTTTATTGTCAAGCATTCTCTTGATATTTTTCTATAAATTCTTATTACTCAATTTGGCCTAACCATTTCCATGAGGATGATATAGAGAATAATATGAAGTAGTTATAACATACTTGTGGTAGAATTCAGAAAACTCATGTGATCTAAAACACATGCCATTATCCACGATTATCTTGTGAGGAAATCCAAATCTAGTTATTATATATTTTTTTAAAAATTTAATCACAACTTTGCTAGTTTTCTATTTTGCAGGTATGGCTTCTATCCATTTGGTAAGATAATTAGTAGCCACAAGGATCCAATTGTGTCATCCACTTGATTTATTTGAAATTTCACATATGAAGTCAATACCATACATCTGAAATGGTTCTTGAGATTACAAAGTCCTCAAAGGGAGGACTCCATCATACTTCAGCTTTCCAAAGAACTTCTAACATACTTCACATTTCCTAACATAGGCATGACAATCCTTGACTATATATGGCCAGTAGTATCCTATACATAGTATAAGTTGTGGTCTTAGCTGAGAAGTGACCTCCACAAAGTCTTTCATAGAACTCCTTCAAAGTAATTTATGTTTGGTAAGTGTCCAGATAGAACAAAAGTATTTCATCCTATTTTCTCCAATAAAGGTCTCCAAGAACCAAGACATAATTAATGCTCATAATTTTATAGTCCTATACCAAGGGCAATGCTCAATGCTAACAACTATGTTTTCAAAGTCTACATGATTCACCTATGTTGCTTCCAAACTATCATTTGCCATAAGTTTTGCTAGACCTTGACCTCTAACCGATTTTTTAATTTGGATATTGATGTTAAATTCTTGAATTTGATTGATCCACCTGTGTCTCCTCCTAGTGGTTTTTGTCCTCCTAAAGATGTCCTTAACAACAACAGGTGATAAATATGTTATTACTTCAACACCGACTATATACGGACCAAAGGATTTTATAGCCTTTGTTAATGTATAAGATTGCTTTTCATTGATGTCATAATTTAGCTCTAAGCTTTGTAAACTTTTACTAAAGAATTCAATAAGTTGATCATGTCCTTCTTCATTCTTCTATAGCATGACAACAACTATTGTACGGTATGAAGCAAAGGAAAATATTTGGAATGACTTTTTAAAATCAATGGCCTTAAGGCTAGTGCCTCTTTTATTTCCTTCTTGATGTCAAAGAAATATTGTAAAGCTTCCTCATCCCATATATTTTAGCTTCCTTCTTTAACATTCTAGAAATAGGTTTGACTATCTCTGCAAAATTTGAGATAAATCTCCTCACAAAGTTAATTTTCCCAAAAAATGCTTGACTAGCTTTAACAATTTTAGGGTCTTTAATATTTTCAATTGATAGTACCCTCTTAGGGTCTACCTTGACTCTGTCTTTAGATAAAATATGCCCAAGATGTTTCGCCTCTATGACTCCAAATTAACACTTTTTTAGAATCAAGGATACCCCATGGTAAAGTGTTTTTTTAAATCTTCTCTAGATTATTGCAATGATCTGCTACCTTTTTTGAATAAGTGGTGAGATCATCTTGATATACTACAAGAATGAGATTAATTAGACCTTCAAAAGCAACATCCATAAGCCTTTGAAAAGTAGTTGTTGCACTGGTTAAACCAAATGACATCCTCTTATAAACATATGTTCCCCATTGAGTGGTAAAAGTAGTCTTGTACTATTCAAATTCTCTTACTTTGACTTGGTTGTAACCAGAGAAACTGTCCATCATAGAAAAGAGTTCATTCCCTATTACTCTCTACAATAGTGCTTCCACATTAGGAAGAGCATAATTATCCTTTAATGATGAGATGTTCAAATTTTTGAAATCAACACATAATCTAATGTCACCATTCTTTTTCCCTATATGGACAAGGTTGGAAACCCACAGGGAGGATTTGATTGGTTTAATACTCCCTGCATCCCTCATCTTGATTAACTCTTCCTTCATTTTTGGTGCTAACATTGGATTTATAGGCCTTTACTTTTGTCTGGATGGTTTAGCATCTGGTTTAAGAGGTATTTCATGTTGGAATGGATAATCTCTATAATCTTTCAACTCATCATAGGACCATGCAAACACGTTTGTATTTTCTCAATAGAGAGATAAGGTTTGACCTAATTTTAGGAGTCATTTTTTTGCCAATGAAATTTTTTGTTGGAGAATTTTCATTCTCAAGGTTCACTTTCTCAATTTCCTTTGGGATAGTAGTAGGTTTTTAAGTTTTGAGGGTTTCATGTTCATCAAAGATCCTTTCTAATACTACCAATCCTTTGCGTATTTTGTTGTATTTGAGCTAAAAGTAATCTTCTCCCAATAAAGTTTTCTTATCTTCCTAATTTTCTATAAAATTATCCCAATCAATGCTTTGACCTTGGTAACATCCTTCAAATGTTAAAAAATCAAGTAGATCCTTGTCATTATCAAAACCTTACCAATTATGCACATTATCAAGTACAAATGGCCTATTTTTCATTTCAACTTGACAATCTCTTCTAATGGGTTATCAATCCGTTTGATAGCTAAATTAGCTATCATATCAGCTAATTTTTTTTCACATTTGTCGATCCATTTTATTGAAAATGCATCAAAACTTTCAGTCAAGTCCCATACATAATTTTTGTATTGCTTCAATCTTGAATTCTTAGTTGTGAAATGACTTCTAATTTTAGATACTATTAATTCAAAATCTCCTAAAATTGATAGGATTTTAACCTTATGCACTTTATCCATATTCAACTCTAATACTAATACTTCATACCCAGTAATATTGTTGGTGCATTCAAATTTTAATAAAAATCTATATCTGAATAATTTTCTAGAAGGAGACATAAGAATTACTTCTACACCATTACCTTTACTATTGCAGGCTCCATCAAAATTCATCTACCATATTCCATTTCTCTCCTCATTTGGATGGATTTCCTTTGGCTCATCAAATATATTGGATTATTTTTCTCAAATTCACCTTGAAGTTTTCCATATCAGTTTGATAAAAGTTAATTCTATAGTCAGGACTAAAACTCTCCTCCATGTATGTGCATCTTGGTTCTCTGTCAATTCTAGCACATCTTACATTTGTAGGGATGGTTGCATAAGATAAATCTAATTGAATATGTCCACCCACCAAGTTGGACCCTTGTCTTGAAAGCACCATACCATAATAAGTTGGTATCACTATTACAGTGACATCCATCTTGTATGATATGTCTAGACATGAGGGAAATCTAAATTCAATGCCTTTCATGATTCCCACTATTGGTATAGATTCATTGTCCATTGCATAACATTTCCCATAAGAAGTATCCACATTCGAACCTAACTCTTTCATGATATCAACATGCATACTATTTACTGTAGCACCCACATCTATCATGTAGTTTCTCAACAATTTAATGTTGATTAACAAAGTTAGATAAGAGAGGTCTACATGTGGTGAATTCTCATTGACTTTTTTTGCTAGATAAATAAGTAGTGCATCATTAGCCTTCTATTATCTTAAATTATCTTCTTTGTTTTCTTTAGATAGAATATCTATGACCTCCTTTCCATAGTCATGGTTTTAACAATTTCAAATAATGAGACTAGAATTTTTATCTGAGACAAAGCATTTGAAATGACTGAATTAGCATTTATTATCTATTTATTTACTACCTGTGTTGGTTGAGTCTCCTTCATTTTTTGTTAATTTGGTATCACCTTCTCATTATCTTCTTATGAAAATTTATCTAAGGCCTATTATTATTTGTTCCTGGTGACTTTTCATTCACATGATTTATAATCCTATTTCTTAATCTATAACTGCTTCTAGCTTCTTCAATTGTTGCAATGGTTTACACTCTTTTCCTCTTCAATTGGCTATCTTATTCTTGGGATTTATTATTTATTAGAGATAATCTATTGCAAACATATTTTCCTTTCCTTCATGTTAACATCAAAGATATATTGATATTTAGAAGAATCATCATCTCTCCAAAGTGGTTTTGATTATAGGTGTTGATAGTGGGTTGCTTCTCTCTTTTCACTTCTTCTTTTAGAACACTATGAGCAATAAAATATTGATCATGGGCATGTGGAAAATTATGAATTTCATACCAAGGGTAATTTTTAGTGCACTTATTATTTCTTCTCAAAGGATTGATATTTTTGTTGTTCCTTGTAGGCCTGTCATCTTTCCAGTCGGTGTTGTGTTGCCAAGTTTTATTCTTAACCTTTAAAGCTTGAAGTCATTAGTATGAAAGTGCATGTGTGCCCAAGATATGATGTCTAAGTATGTGTTAGGTCTCTAACTTCTCATGTTTCCTAAAGTACTCTACTTTCTTTGTTTTTGGGTTCCCCCTTTGCATTACCTTTACCCATCATCTAAGTGGGTTTTTTTATTTTTCTAGTGTGCACGGGGTCTAGATGATTTAGGCATGGTTGGGGTATGTTCTAGCATCCTCCTAATTAGAAGTAAGTATTCCACATTTCATTCTCTACTATCTTTCCCAATCATTCCATATCCCATGGATTCTAAGCTTTTGAGCTATTTTTCCCCTTGGGAAAACTCTATCAAGTGTGTATTTGAAGGATGAATCCATGAAAATGATTAATAGGCTATGAATATGATTATGTCATGCCCAAAGGCCTACAAAGTTGTGGATAGAAGAGAGTAAATCCCATTCAAATTAATGGAGACAAGATCAAGTACTATGAACGAACATGTGTATATGGGTTTTTTTGTTGTGTACTCATGGAAGCAAAGTTGTTTTGTTCTATTTTTGATGTTGTATAACTTGAGCCAAATCTCAGTCCCAATGACCAAATAGTGAGAACATGATGTTGAAAAAACCATTTAAAGGCTCATAACAAGTAAGGCATGCTCAAAATATAGCTTTAAGGCCATTAGATTGAGATGAAAGAATAAATTGTTGTTTGATGTGCTCCAGTCCAGGACATGTTGCTGAGAAAGGAGTTTTCCATCCCAAGGAAATGAAGAAGGCCACTTCTCTGAAGGACTTGAAAATAGAAAGTCAAGTCACTCTAAAATGTAAATATCCTTCAAAGATGCTCAAAATATACTTCTGGAGAAGTTAGTGATGGAAATGTGACCCCAAGATAATGGAAATGCAGTGTTAAAAGCCTTAGGTAGAAAGTGAAAGAACAGAGTGTGCAACCCAGCAAAATGATTACTCCCCATGCTGCGATTCTGAATAGAAGGAAAATGAATTTGCAGGAAAAGCTAGTCTCTCTCTCTCTCCCGCATGTGTTCATATTATTAAGTATATCTGCATTCCAAATTCTGAAGCAAAGTAAGGCACTTCTTATAAAGCTAAAGCATTTGTGTTGTTAAGTGATTCTTAGTCATATCACTTTACTTTAAGTAAAGTAAGAGATCTTTTAGGAACTTACCATTATATATGCACATGAATGAAAATTTTAAATACTCATTACTCATGGAATAAAATACAAATCCTATTGTTATAATCATTGGTTGAACTTAATTTCATTCATGTGGCACCAATGTTCTAATTCCTAAAGTTATTTCATTGGAATTGCATGCAATTGGTTTCTTCAAGTATATTTAAACAACTATTTATCAAGAACTGCATCCTGTGCAATCATAGTGAATGGAAATCAGAGCTTCTAGTTACGATAAGTGAATTGGCCTGGAGAGTGAGTTAAAAGAGCTTACAGACACATCTTTCAAATTCTATGATTTGGGTGATCTTCATAGAAGACTTAATTCTCAACCCATTCACCCAGTCACTCAGAAACTTAAAAAGAGTAGATTGGTTGAAGCAGCTATTTTCCTATGGCAATGCATGCACCTGAGCCTTTAAGGGGATGCAGTGAAAGATACAACCCAAAAATAAAGAAGATTTTGTTTCCTAGCCAGTCTATTCTCATATCAATCAACAAGGCACTGATGCAATCCGCATTTGGCATTCCCATGAAGGAGCAATTTTGTGATGTCGATTTCATCCATGTTCAATGAGAAAAAGACCCTTAGAAAAGAAGACATGTAGAGGACATGGTTCCAGACTACTTTCTCAAAGAAGAGAAAAATGCCAAAGACCCTTTTTGGCACAAATTTGAAATGAGAGATTGTGGATATCCTCGCTGTCCTCCTTAGACTGAAAGGAAAAGAGGAGATTTTGGAGTTCACCAAGCACCATTTCTTCCTAATACAAGAAATATATGCTGGGGATATGTAGATTGACTAGGCACATATAATCTATGATGAGCTCACCTTGTGGTTGAATTCAGCCAGAGGATTCAAGCAATTATATATGTCCTCTTATTTGATCTATGTTTGGCAACTCACCACTTGTGGCCTGGCCTCCCTAGCATCCCCTATTATGATGAGTGCACCAAATTTTATGAATTTTACCCACATCTGTAGCTACAAAGAAGCTATGAGGAGTATGTAGCTATTAATGATGCCTTCATAATAAGGTTATGCTGAGAATTGCAAGGATGCCTTGAAAGGAGATTCTCACTAGAGGCAATTTTAACCACAAGCCAATTCAGATGCTCATTCATCTAGTTCCTGAGTTTCTCCTATTTGCAATTAGGAGATTATGATGGATTTCCTAAGAGATTGCCAATATATCCAAAAGACAAGGTGGTCCTAGTCGAACTATGTCGACAAATCCTTGAAGTGAATACCTTGTGCTCTAATGTAAAGAAGATAGTTGGGATTCCCTTCCCTATAATGGTTGGCCCATATTCATGTGCCTCCAAATTAGATGCTCAAAATTTGGTGAAGGGCTTTGAGAGAAAAATAAAGTTGTTAGATTATGAGGTACTCAGGCCTCAATATGTTCCTGTTAACTTTTTCATGGATAATTTGAAGTTGGGGTATGCCTATAGGCATGTTCTAGATATTGAGACTTCTGGTTCGAGTGTCTCAATGAGTCAAAAACTTGGGAGAGATTTTGGTCGCAACTAACCATTGATGAAATTAAATCATATAATGATTATGTTGATGTTTTTGACCTTGGAGATGATGGAACCTACATGCACCCCACATCTTACAAAAAGATCAAAGGCACTCCAATTTTGTCTACCCCACCTGCAGATCTAGTCATTGATATTGTAGACACCTAAATCCGATTACACAAATAGGTAATCCTATTTAGTCATCTCCTAGGGCATTATTGATTAAATATTTATTATTTAATTAATTAATCGTCATCACCTAGTTAATTAATTAATTAAACTAACTATATAGTCTAATTGATAAAACTAAATGATAACCCAAAATCAATTTATCAATTAAATTCCTATTCCTCTATTAAATTAAATAAATCCTCAAATCTATTTAATTTAATCCCACATCCCCCTCTTTATTAAATAAATTATTTAATAAATTATGCTAACCCTTAAAATACCCCTAAACCCTATCCTAACCCCTAATTTGACCCATTCACCCATACTAACCTCACTTAGCCACCTAACTAACCCATCCCATCAAAGCTAAGCCACTTGCCCCCTAACCCCCATCCTAAGCCAAGTCCAATCCCCCTCCTAAACATGTGCACAACTTTAAACAAGGGTTAAGACTTGCTAATCCAAGCCAAAGTCAACAAGTCTCCTTATCGTCTTCCATCCCTATCCAAGAGCATTTATGGCTCTTACATGCCATACCTCTTACATCCCTCTTTATGTCTCTTACATCCCTCTTACACATTCATCCTTCCTCATTACTCCCTTGGACCAACCTCCTTGTGGCAAGTGTCACTCCCCTATTGGCTCCAAACAAGCACAATCCATGTGCTTCTCTTTCAAAGCATCTTAGCCCTCCCTCGCCATTCTTCCATCCTTGCATCCTGACCCTCCACTTCTCTACCTCTTAGCCTATAAATAAAGCCCTTCCCTCTCACAATCCATCAATCCACTTTTATGCAAACTTATAATGTTATTTTGAGAGCCAAAAAACTACCAAAATACCATCACAATGTTGAAATCCATCCACACTCTCATTGTTGAAACCCTCATCCATATACACACTTGATAGAAAACCCCCCACTTATTGAAATCTTGAGCACACTGTGAGCATACATCTCATCTATCAAGGACATATCTACATCATCATAGGATATATCATAAGGAGACTACCATTCTTGGTTTGCCTCCTTGGTGATAACTTGGTCCTATCATAAGTGTTAACTTATTTAGTTTTGTGAATGCTTTAATAGTTAGTATTCCTTTATTACACTACTAAATTAGGTGATACATCTTGGCATGCCTAGTGGGACCCCACATTTGGGTCACCATAATCATGCTCTTTTGTTTATTTTGTTAAACTAATCCACCCACCAAGGTCTCTTGTTACGAAGCGTGCTCCTAGCCATAAAATCAAATTCCAATTCAAGCAACATTTCAACAATGAAATCAAGGTCCCACAAGTATGAAATCACGATCTTGCAGTCACAAAATCATGATCTTTTACTACCAGGACTGCGAACCTGCGAGGGCGAGATCATGATTTGTCAGTAAAAACCTTCCCCATCATTCCCACTAACCAATCCTCTTGCAATAATACTTGACCAAAATATCTAAGCTCAGAAAAATCAATTTTATCCTTTTGCCCTCAATCCCGTAGATAAACTTGCTAGCGGGAATGCATTCCATAAACCTGCAAGATCGCTCTATTATTTTCTTTCTACGACACATTTTTTTGCGATTTCACCAGTTCCCTACACCATGATCTTGCACTATTTGAGTGCATTCGTGGGATCATTGTTTTACCTATGGGATCATTATTTTACTCATGAGATCACTTTTTGCCTTATGTTTTGCCTTGCTATTTTATTCTAAGCATTTTTTATGACTATAAAAAAGAACATAAAAAGTTTTTTTTTAAATCCCATAGTTAAGCTTTGATTTTTGGGATTTTTGGGTGACTAATAAAATTGATTTTTTGTAGCATTACAAATTGAAGCATCTTGAAAATCTAACCACATTTTTTGCAAGTTTTTCTTAGAATGAACTTGATTTTTTAAAACTATTTCATTGAATGAATGTTGCTCAAATCAATCTCGAATACCATGGACTAAAAATCAAGTTTTTTATTGGAATGCATGGTTAAAACAACAAACACAATCTTGAATGCCAAGGATCAAATAATCATTACTATCCCTCACACTTCGACTTTGGGGATTAAAAAGAAATCACTCAATCTTGAATGCATAAATTAATTGACTCGTTCACTTGTCCCTTATCAAATTTCTCATGTTGATGATGCTCGAATTTCTTATGTTGACAAACTCTAGATTTTCATTATGCTGAAAATGCTGTCAAGTTGGAAAGAACCTTGTATGCCATAAAAATGAGTATCTTCAAACATAGTTTACAAAATCAAAATCATCAATTGGGAACAAACAAGTGTCTTTTAAATCCAAGATCACTTATGTGGTCTTGTTTTACACTTTTTACGAGGCCTGCTTGGGAATTTCATCACCCCTTGGGATGACCTCAACTCTAGCATTCTGGCAGAGTATAAATATTAGGAGGTGAATCGAAAGACACCTCTCTTGGAAGCATAATCTTATCACTCTTAGCTAAGCCCTAAAGAACTTTATACCTTTGGGAAGTGAAGGTGGAGATTTGGGTTACCATCTCCTCCCAAACATGTGGTATTATTTTCTTTCATCTATAGATTAGGGTCTCACGTACCTTGTGTATATCGAGGACACCCCTAGCTGAGCTTGTATTTTTTTGGTAAAGCCTTATAGGGTTATTGATGTGTTTGACATGCTTGAGTGTTCAAAATCCTCCCAATGTTTTAGAAAAATTCAAGTCCTTTTGCTAAAGAGATCATTTATATGTTGTTAGCAGGTCCATTTGCAACAACCCTAAGTCTAGTTTGCTCTGCTTTATCTAGTGGTAAATCATCCAACCCAAATGAAAGGCATGCTTAGCATAGTCACTGCCTCATTAGATATTCATACAAAATTCCAAAAACATTGTCATCCTAATCACATCCTCTCTTACGTCATTCTAGTCTTCCATCAAGTTCTTCCTTATCCTAAAGCTGGCTAAGTCTTCGTATGCATTCCCCACCCCATTTCCATATCCTTTGGAGTCAATCTTTCCTCCTATCATGCACTTAATCCAAATCCAAATCTAAGCCTACCAACTTATCCTAATCTGCATTTTCGTATTCATCCTTCATCCCCAAAACATAATGTCACAATCCTATTATGATGAGTTTGGTCATCCCACCCTTTCTCCCACTCCATCCTATTCCAATGATGATGAAGATCTTGTCGACTATGATGGGTATATTGAAAGTATTAGAGAGATTGTTCCAAATATCCTCTAAAATCCCAACATCCTCCAAAATCCAAATATTCCTCCATGCATACCCGCTAGTACTCCTTACCATGCCTTTGACAAGGGCAATCCATTATTATCCTAATTCTTACAACCTTCCAATATGTGCCCACATATTCCTCTTATATATCAGTTATATCTCCATCTTTCTCCACCTTCCTTTCTCAGTCTTCACCATTCCAGAACAATTCTAGTAGCTACATCCCTAGTCCAAACCCACCATCCCAATATCCTCCAAATCACTTTCCAAATCTTCCAACCAATCCTATTTATGCAACGCCTCACCCTAATCCCCTTACTCTTCCCATTCGAACATGCTTGTCTCCAAGGAATTTTACAAGGAAACCCAAAGCAAATCCATCTCCCACACCCATCACTCCTCTTACATCATCATATCACTATCATCCCTATTTCCTCTACCCCACTTATCAAACCCCTTCCATCTCCTACCTCCCATCCATCGAATCCCTCCAAATCCCATCCACATCTCCTCCTCCTAACATTACCCAAATCCTGTGTAATAAACCTAATTGCAAAACCTCCTACCCATCCATCTACCTCACTTAAAGAAAATATCCATACTTCTCCTATCATACCATCCACTCCCATCCATTCATGTCAAGATCTTGTCCAACAACATGTGGAAATATCCCATGACACAAAAGAAGAACCCACCATCCCACTTATTCCCCTACATGATCCACTTCTACCATTCACTCCATCTAAAGAGCAGTCATTATCCCCCCATAACTAAATCCTACCATCATGCCTACTCCATCTCAAGATCCATTTCCATCAACCCATCCAAAACAAGATCATATGCTTCCTTCACCTCTACTTCATGATCATACATACCCTATAATCTATGATGATAGATCCATAGAAAAGGAACTAACTATCATATCTAAAGCTTTGACTCCTTCAGTTAGTAATGGACTCACATCTTGTGTTCCAAATAATGAACAACATATTGAAGAAAGCAATAAAAGTGTATCTCTAGATGTTGGTATCCCTTCTATCCCTACATGGTCACAAGTCCTTCCCTCTTCACCCCAAAGTTCCCATCCATCTTGTTCTACATCTATTTTGGGCCCTTATCCTACTACTTTATTCTAACCCTATCCACCCTTTCCATCCATTTTGGGTCCGTATATCCCTTATTTAAATTCCTCCACCCTTTCCATCCATTTTGGGTGCTTATATACCTAATATGAATCCTTTATCTCCTCCATCTATTTTGGGACCCACTTCTTCCTCGTTTCCATTTGTTTTAGGCCCATATCCTTCATTCTCTCTGTCCATTTTGGTCAATTATATGCATCCATATCTTGTATTCCAATCCATCATTTCATCCCCTCAAATCCACAAGCTAGATCATCAAAGGCACTCATCCTTGAATCCCTTCCAACCTTCAACCTCTATCACTCCATCCATAATCCCTCCATATCATACATGCTCTTGTTCCCATACCATGGCTAATAGAAGCAAATTGGATGCCAAAAAAAAAGCATAAATCCAAAAATCCACAAAAATCCAAGTTTCAACATGTCCCTTCTAAAATACATGTTCCAAAAGAGAAACATTTAATCACAATCAAAGAAAAAGTCAATAGGCCACAAAGGCCTAAGCTACAAAAGTCAAAAATCATTTGGATACCCAAGATGCTCATAAAAGAAAAATCTCAATTGGCATCCATTTGTGCTCCTCAAAAAGCCTCATCCGTTCATACTCTATCCAAATCTCCATATATAAATTCTTCATCCCTCCAATCCACTCTTAGTCCATCTGCTTCTTGTCCTAAAATTTTAGTCCTCCATCTTCCAACTTTACTTTTAGTCCTTATATATCTCTTCCTCCATTTTCTCCTTAACCTCATTCAAAATCATCTTTCTCGGTACTTCTTCACCTTTCAAGTTGTGTGCCAATGATGATCTTTCTATTTTTCTCATCCATTTCCCACAAACCTTATGTCTTCCCATCCATTACCTGCCAACTCCCACCCATCAGTCCACTTATATAATCCAATCCTTTTCAACTCCCTCCCTTCCTACCAACATCTATGAGTAAAAATGCATCAATCCCATAGTATCCCATAGTATCCAATCCTATATCAATCATAATCATAGCTCCTACATCAATCATAATCTTAGTCGTCACCAATCATAAATCCTAGAATCATAATCTCCCCAAACCTCTCATATTCCAAATCACTTCCTTGGGTTCAATTTAGAAAAGCCAATCAACCCTCCTCCCCCTATAACCCATGTTCTTAACCATCGCTTATCCTTGTGCATAAGATTTTCCTTTCTATCATTCTCCCATAGTGAGAATATGAGCTTCCTTAAACCCCCTCTCTTATCCTTCTACGTCCTCCTACTCCCCCTAGCTTACTGCAACTTTTCAAGAAGCTATTAGGCCCCGCCTTCTCTACCCACCACCTTCTTGAGGGGGCATGATGCAATCCATTCCCTCCTCTTCTACTCAAAACTAGGGCAACCATGTTGCTTTAAAAGTCTTCTTCGCGTCGTTTATATTTGAACGTCTTTGAAATAGTGTTGTTCCAACACTACATCAAAGAGGGGCAAAATGTAGACACCTAAATCTGATTACAGAAATAGGTAATTATATTTAGTCATCTCCTAGGGCATTATTAATTAAATATTTATTATTTAATTAATTAATCATCCCCTACTTAATTTATTTATTTAATTGACTATAGTCTAATTGATAAAATCAAATGATAACCCAAAATCAATTTATCAATTAAATCCCTATTCCTCTATTAAATAAAATAAATCCTCAAATCTATTTAATTTAATCCCACATCCCCCTCTTTATTATATCAATCATTTAATAAATTATGCTAACCCTTAAAACATCCCTAAACCCTATCCCGACCCCTAATCTGACCCATTCACCCATACTAACCTCACTTAGCCACCTAACTTACCCATCCCATCAAAGATAAGCCACTTGCCCCCTAAGCCAAGTCTAATCCCCCTCCTAAACATGTGGATAGCTTTAAGCAAGGGTTAAGACTTGCTAACCCAAGCCAAAGTCAACAAGTCTCCTTATCCTCTTCTATCCCTATCTAAGAGCATTTATGGCTCTTACATGTCATTAATACCTCTTACATCCCTCTTTATGTCTCTTACATCCCTCTTACACACTCATCCTCCTTCATCACTCCCTTTGACCAATGTTTATCCTATCCTCTCACATTCATCCTCCTTATGACAAGTTTCACTCCCTATTGGCTCCAAACAAGCACAATCCATGTGCTTCCCTTTCAAAGCATCTTAGCCCTCCCTTACCATTCTTCCATCCTTGCATCCTGACCCTCCATTTCTCTACCCCTTAGCCTATAAATAAAGCCCTTCCCTCTCACAATCCATCAATCCACTTTTATGCAAACTTATAATGCTATTTTGAGAGCCTAAAAACTACCAAAATACCATCATAATGTTGAAATCCATCCATACCCCCATTATTGAAACCCTCATCTATATACTCAGTTGATAGAAACCCCCTACTTATTGAAAGCTTGAGCACACTGTGAGCATACATCCCCATCCATCAAGCACATATCTACGTCATCGAAGGATATACCATAAGGAGCCTACCATTCTTGGTTTGCCTTCCTTCTTGGTGATAACCTTGGTCCTATCATAAGTGTTAGCTTTTTTAGTTTTGTGAATGCTTTAATAGTTAGAATTCATTTATTACACTACTATATTAGGTTATACAAATACCATGGAGTTTCTCATGTAGGGGATAATCAAGAGAACAAACAAATGGGTGGAGTGGACCCGAGCAAGGAAGTAAAGGACTAGAAGCACTAGTTCTGTGGGTGGAGTGTCAATTGGAGTTGCCCAACCAACTGTAGCAACAACCACCATATAGCCACTACATCGACATCCGCAGGGCCATCCCAGTCTATTGGCCAAGGTGGAGACCACCCTCTAGAAAAGAACATGTCATTCACTCCTACCTATGAAGTTGGCTCAAGGATGACAAAGATAAAGGGAAAGAACAAGAAAAATCAGTGGCCAAGCCATCTTCCCCTATTCAAGTCATCAATTTGGTTGGCAACACTAACACCATGGATGGCCAAGAACAAGATGCATCTCAGCAAGGGGATACCTTATCCCTTTCGATAACTAAGGTTGTTGCCTTCCCTGTTGCTTCTTAGAGCGAGCTAACTCCATTAATCCCGAGGAATTTATTTGATCCCATTGCATTGCAATTTGCTATCAATCTACTCTCTACAGAGTCATGGCTCAAAGAGACCATTGATAGGAAGAAGAGGAGATATGAGGATGCAACCCTATCAAAGGACTTTATCACACAAGTCACCTCCTCTTAGCCATCAAAGAAGAGAAAGAAGCAAAAGATGATTGTTGCACTGGCTATGGATTCAATAACTAACCATATGCTAGTTGAGATTGTTGAGCCATAGAACGAAGGAATATTTCATGAGCTCTCAAAGGATGATTTCCAAATAAAAAAACAAGGCATCATAATTCATGATTCCATGGTGAACATGTGGAATTCTACTAATGAGAAAATCGAGGACAAGTTGGAAGGGCTTAGAGTGGAGAAGAAGATATTGAAGGCCTTGAACATAGACATAGTGGAATACATAAGGTCTACACTTGGGAGCACTTCTTTGAATCAATTTGACCTGAATGTAGAAGGGAACAAGAACTTATTCCTAAAACTACAACAAGAAAGGAAATTTGGGTAGGTAGGACGAGCATGGGTAGATCAGATGAAGGCTCAAGGTCCCCCATTAGTTGAAAACTTGGGAAGCCTAGTATTGGATACTCACAAGCTTAGGAAAGCAGTTTCAAACCATCAGACAACCATATAGAAGGCAAAAGGAAAGTTGACAGAGCAATTGGACCTTCTACAAGAAGTAATTGACATGAAGAAAAATGTGGCCTTTACTCATAGGATTCTAAAGACTAGTAAGGAGTCATTATTTCACTGGAAACAATCCTTGGATTTTATTATAGAAAGCTCCATGAGATCTGCAAATGAAATCAAGGATGCACATGACCTGGTGTAAAAGCTCACTGAAAATTTGTTTCAATATTTGAAGATAGTATACATAGATTCCTTTGTGTCCACTAATGGAAAGCTCGTGGACATTGAGAGAATGAAATCAAAGTTCTTGGTATTTGTCGATGAAGTCATTGATCCACTCAACTTCCAAGTGTCTGAGATCCAAGAACTCTCAGCAACAAATGAAATCAAAGATAAATAGAGAAATTCCAATCAAGAGTGGCCAGAATAGATGAATTGGTAGAGATGCATGGCCCTTGGATGGTCTAAGTCGACAATACCATCATTCTAAATGTCAAAGAGCTAGACAAAGTAACTGAAGCCATGAAAGCTTACAAAGCCAAATCAATTACTTCTAAAAAGGCATGATATTATAATGCTTTTGCAAACATTTGTCATTCTCCTTCTTCTAAGTTTATCCATTCATGGCATTTTGTCAATCTTTTTTAATGGACAATGATTCAAGCTTGTCCTATTTTTAATCTTTCTATTCAAAGATCTGCACAGCAAATCATCCATGTAACTAGCCATTTTTTAGAAGGCCTATAAATGTAACCTATTATGAAGTTAATAAGATCAAAAAAATTTACTTTGGACAAACCCTTATAGCTGGGACTATCGTGTGTGACTCTGAGTTCATCTTAAATTTTGTTGTTCATTCGGTTGAAGTATAGTGTATGGAATGAATGTGCTAATGTTGAAAGTTGAATGAATGTGAATGAACTTGGTTTTGTTTCCTTTGTTTAATAGATGTATGTTTTACTTTCTTCAACATACACATCTCATTTGTTCTCTATGTTGTATACCATGGTTTGTGTGTTTAGTATAGTTTGTTGCATAAAGAAGCTAGAAACTAGTGCATGGAGTAGCTGAGGTATAGATAATCTGGGTATTGTATAAACATCAACTAATTGTGTAATCTAGTAGTTACTTATTTCACCATCTCTTCCTTTCTTCCTATTGTTGGAGCTAGTTATGTATGTTTCCATTCCTTACATCTAGGTTGTAATAGATTGCATGTTTTGAGTTAGTCACCCTTTCAATTGCCTAGGTTGTTTAAAGTGTTGAACAACTTGGTTTTTGCCTCTTCTATTCTTTGGTTAAGAGCATATCCCAAAACTTGAAAGACAAAATTCATTGCATATCTTGCATTCATATAATGGAGTTGTACCTTTGAATTCAGGGGTCTTTGATAGATTACTACATTGACCCATTCTGTTGTTAACATCTTTGTCCTTCGCAAGCCATTTGGCAGTTTGAGAGTCAAGGTATAAACCAAAAGGATAAGGGAGATAAACTATTAACCAACATATAGTATGATATATCTTATAATCTATACTTGTAGGGTCTATCACTTTTGTTAGATTTGAAGGAATCACTTTTATTTTGTTTGATATGTAAATCCTTGATCATATTGAACAAATTATCAATATTATCTTCATCTTGTTTTGTTTTGGAGCTCTAGGATTGAACAACTTGGGATCTTCTCTTTTTCCAATCTTACCTATTGCTTTTCTATCATTCCTGATAATTGTTGCAATTTTGAAGGTTTCTTGAAATGCGTTAGGTCTATGAGATCTTATCTCATAGTGATTTTTTATATCAAAAGCACTCAAATAGAAATTTATTAGAAAAGAGTGTACTGGTTAGAGATCTCTTAGTATCATGTTTAGAACTTTGTTAAACCTATTCTTGAATTCTACTACTGATTCATTGGAGTTCTTTTTTATGCTTGTCAGTTCATGGGATGCAAAAGATGAATCACTATGATCTCCAAACTGCTCAATAAATAAAACCATAAATCCATGCCAGCTTGAAATGGAACTATTAGGTAGCCCTCTGTACCATTCATCTACATCATCAATAAGGGATTGCACAAATAACTTCATAAACACATCTTTATGATTTTCTTCTAATTCTTCAATAGCATTTTTTAAATTAATAATACATACTTCAACATACTAGGTCTCTTCTCCAAATAATTTTGGGATTTCAATTCTCAATTCATTTGTTATGGGATTTGGATACCACACAATTCTTGTGAAGTCAAGTTTTTTATATCTTTCAATTCCTACAATGGCTCTAGCCCTATTTCATGTATTTAACTGGTTTGGATTTTGCCCTCTTTGATTATTTGTTACATTTTGTTCATTTTTTGGAAAATTATTTATATTATTGTTGTTTCTGTTTATTCCATTATAATTTCTATTTTGGTGATAGTCATTTTCCCCGTTCTGAATTTACCTCCAATGTCCATTAATTCCATCTCTCATATTTCTCTCATTTAGAGGGTTTCTATGTGAGTTATTGTAAATGAGATCTCTATGATAAGGTGGATTTTTTTTAGTAACCTTGTTGGTTTCTTGGTTTCTATCATCATCATTCTTCTTAGGAGTGACAATTTGGTCTCTCTTTATACCAATTATTTCAAGCATCTCACTAGGGACCCACCTCAAAGCCTTGGATGTTTTCTTGGGTGCAATAGTACATAATATTTGAAAAGCCGCATCGAATTTGTGAGCATCTTCCTCATTCTCTTCTTCATAATTTTCCCTGTCTTCATCATCAACCTGATATGTTTATAGTTGATTGTCATTATCAAGTGTTCTTATGATATAAAAAGGGTTATTCTCCCTTTTTGACGTTTTATTTTTATAGTGCTCACCTTCTTCAGTAAAGGGCCCATTTTCCCTATTAAAAAAATTCTTATATCCAGTATACAACATGTTTGATGATTAGTTCTTTTTACTCCTAGTCCTTTTCTTTGGAGTCCACTCTAGAAATTATTTTCCTTCGTGAACAAATCTCCTACCCCACATACACTTAATAGAACAACGTTTATAAGTTTATTTTCTTTAAAAATAACAAGACCGGTCATTCATAAAACTTTACACAGAGTCATCACATTTTCCAAGGAATTTTTTTGTATGCTAGGTCTTCTAGGTTCTCCCTCCAGTAGAGTACACTAAACAAAATATTTATACTTCCTCTAGTTTAATCTGTAAAACTTGAATCCCTAGGTAACTTTACAATACGGATTGTGGGAAACTCTCATCAATAGAGTCACTAATATGTTGGTTCCTCAAATTGTTGGTTGGAAAACCTATGAACCTCCTTGCTCAATGCTAGGTAATCCAACACAATTTGCTTAACGGTTTAGATTGATACTTATTGATCAAATCCTCTTCACTTTAGGATCAACTAACCTAGGTGGGTATGCCTAATGTAATAGTTTGATGTGACTTATATAGATTTTATTGCTTGATACCCTTAGGATAGCAAGTTATTCCCAAGGAGAAATCAATGATGTAAGATTAAATGCTTTGTCAAATGGATGCTTTTTAAAAATGTTTGAATAAATATGGGTTTAAGAATCATAGAGCATTTGAGTATGATAATTAAATCCACCAACTTCAATTGATAATGTTCTTTATAGAAATCAATTTAGACTAGTTCCTTACTCTGATTGGGAAGAATAGAGTTAATTTGATATATGATCCAAAATTATCAAAAACTCTTCAGAGATGGTACACGCTAACTATCAATCACCAGACAAAGAACTTGAATCCAAACTCTAGTTCAGTTGTTTTTAACTTCAATCTTAGAAGACCAATTGAATAAAAAACAGAAAATTTGCGAATTTTAACTCATCAAATGAATGTAATGAATTTCAATCTATCAATGGAAATTTGAATCTAAGAGAACTCTAAGAAAATAAAAGAGAATTTTGCACAATTATTGAGAGAAACAAAATATTTTTATGAGTTTATAAAATAGTACATTATAGCGGCAATTGCTTGTGGTATCCACTCAAGACTTGCACAGATTGTTTGATCTTGTGTTATGCCCTAATTTGAATATTCTATTGTATGGTATTAAATTAGTATTTGATGTATTATCTCTTGTTGGGTCTTGGTACCTCTCCTCATAGTAAATGGAGAATTGCGACAAAGCTTCAAACCCTTTAAAAATTTGTTTAACTTAAAGTAATTACAATCATTCATTATATTTGCCATTTTAATAAAAAATGAAAATCTTCACAATCCTCAAGGGAGAAGGCCACAAAACATCTCAAGCATGTTTTTGATGTATATCTATTCATCTAGTTGTTATTCTCTTTCTATCAACATTTGTACAATTAGAACACTTTCCTCTTCTAGCTCAAGTTCATGGCAGTCACTTGCATTACCAGCATAATTCTTCTTAGGGTCCCACATAGATTGATACATATTGTTAATGATATCGAATTGATATTTTTCTTCAGTAGAAAGACCATGTTGCATCATTGGCTTGGGCTCTTGACCTACTGATGAAGGGACACTTTGATATCACTGATGAAGAATCACTACCCTTAGACCTCACTATCAAGAATATAATAATATGGAGACAAAGAGAAGACAAAATGCTTCACAAAGCATGCTCATATTATACTTGAAAATCCTTACAACATCAACAAGATGATATATAGCTATGGCTTCTCCAAAAGTAAACTTACAAATTCTTTGAGATGAGATAACTCTCAAATAAGAGCTTCCAACTATCTTGCACACCAAGAGCTTCTACATAAGAAGGGGTCACACCTTGAGAGCTTCACTAAGAGAGCCTCCAACCCAAGATCTTATACATTAAGATCCTTCACCTCCAAAGCTTCAATGACAAGGGCTTCTACTAACTAATATCTTACCACTTAGATCATTCACCTCAAAATATTGATTACAAATACCCACATGCCTTTCTTAAATATGCACTTACCACCCAAGATGTTACATACACAATTGATGTGGGATAAAAGGTAAATGCAACTACCTTACAAGTACAAATATTAAATTCCCACCCCAGTTACAACTAAGCACCACCATGGGGGCCAATTATAAAATTATGTTACCTTTGTGGATCACAACGAATATTAAATGCATGAAATTAAGGAACTTTCTACAAACTTCTATAATGCCACCTACACACCTTGATAAATGGAATGACAACTTGTTTCTTATGTTTCTTTTTATGCCACCCACGTACTTTGGTAAATGAAAAAAAAACCCTTTCTCTATTTTTTATTTATTTTATTTATTTATTTCCTCTCCAAATTCGTCACTTTCTCTCTCCATTTTTTTCATGCCTCCTTTTATTTTTTGATGCAAGATGCTCCTGCATCACCTACTGGATGCTCTTGTATTAGGAATCCCATCCTTCACTTATAATCCAAAATACTACACCTTGAGGAATTTTAACTCAAAATAAACACTTGAACTTTGCTTATACATCCACCTTGAGATGAGGTCTTAAATAAAATAGTGACATTTAATAAACCACTAACTCAAAATTTCCATCGATTGCATTCCACACATGTTTTGTTGTGTATGTAAAACATTTATGTCACTTCCAATTAAAATTTCATTAAAATTTTTTTGTACTCCTAAAGGTATTCTAACAACAGTCACTTTGGCTTTTCATGTGCTTATCTGGTTCATTCCTCTGAAATTGTGATGATCACAAATAGACTGCAAAACTCTTTTCGCCATTTTGAGGCACACTTCTATAATCACCTAAAAATGGTCATCTAAACTATGAGCCTCCTTTTTAACATTTTTTGTTTAATTTATCCATTTCTTATCTTTGATCAAATCACCACTTTGCTATTTATTCAATTTTAACCTATGCTTCAATGACTTTATCCTGGCTCTTTTATTTAATTGAAAGAACTTGTCCCCTTTTAATAAAATTAAAATCCCGAAAACCCACTAATCCTAAGTGTGCACATAAAAAAGCATTATTCCTATTTTAAAATAAGAGGAAAAGACATTTTTGTCTACAAATGAATGCACAACTTTGCATGTGAGGGGAATCATCTATTTAAGAAGATAACTTTAATTCTCCTCCATGCATCTTTTGCCCCTTAAAGCCCACTATTGATCTTGCTTAAGTGAGATGCTTGTGCACATGGATCACTCAAGATTATGTCTCTTTTTTATTTTAATCTCAATTGTTTGTCTCTCTTTAAAAGGGGGTGCTCTCTTCTCATTCTACATTCTTACACTCTCATGTTAATGTTATGCTATAAGTTTGTTGGTGACTTTGGATCTTTGAAGAAATTAGAGCATTCGTGCATTTATACTCTCATATTTTCTTTCTCATTTCTTGCATCATGGAATTTTAGCTTAGTCTTTCTTTATGCTCATACTTATATCACATAGTCTAAATAGGAGGCTTGTAACTCTTCATATTTGTTAGACTAGCTTGCATCTTGTACATCATCTTAGTTTAGCTTTCATTGCATTCCATTTGCATAGTGATTCTTGGATGCTAGAACTCTTGCTCTCCTCTTTGATTCTCTCATTCTATGGTACACCTTGCAAGGGTTGCATAGCTTGGTTCATTTGAGAGCCATCACACTCCTATTTTGTACCATTGTAGATTACATATAAAGAGCTATAAGATACCTCTTGAGATGCTCTCTTTCATGGGTATTCTTGAGAATAAGGGTTTATAGAAGTGTACCTACTTTTTGGTAGACATTTTGTGACACCCACTGTGGGACAAGACAACATTTTCTAGCTACATTTCTTTCATTTTCATCACATTTTTAGCTTGCTAGTTCAATTTTTTTTACAAGCAAAACTAGTACAATACTTTACTAGTTACCGTACAATACTTTACTAGATAATTTT
Organism: Cupressus sempervirens; assembly: GCA_028749045.1. NCBI lineage: Eukaryota > Viridiplantae > Streptophyta > Pinopsida > Cupressales > Cupressaceae > Cupressus > Cupressus sempervirens. Next base: position 1,088,979,683 of record CM053785.1, read on the forward strand.
ATCATACCTATATTCCAGATTCTATCATATTTCTTCTTGCAGATAATCATACTACTTTGGTTTATTGTGTTGTATTAATCATAAATATCATATTACTTCACAGAGAATATTGTATGATGTTTTATCAGCTAGATGTATCATACTATTTGATTTACTTGTAGAATCCAATCTTTAGCTTGCATTTTGAAACTTTTAGTTTATATCAACTTTTTTGCTTGGTTTTCATATTCTAACAATGGTTTTGCAAGGTTACTTTCATATTTTGTTATTTATTTTGATGCACTAACCATTGTTTGTTGATACCCTAACCTTTGTTATTTTGCAGGGGCTTATTGTTTACTTGCTTGCTAAGGACATTGATAAATCAAAAATGGATACTAACATTGTTGTGAGGATGCCCAAGGAAAAAAACTAAAAAATTGTGTTTTCTTTTCATTTCCATGTGTGACATATACTAGTTGTTGTTTTTTCTTAGGCACATAAAACTTATAGGTAAGGGTTCATTTTTGGTAAGAGAGTATAGTCTTCACCTTTTTAGGTGAATAAAAAATCTTCACCCTTCATCGAATGAAGAAAATGGGTGGGATAATCCACTTTTTAGTGGTTTTAATTAACTTGCTTGGCATGTTTGGGGGGAATATTAGGGAGTAGGAGAGTATGCTCTTCACCTTTTAGGTGAATCATAACTATTCACCTCCTTGGTGTGGATCCATTTTGTTTATCTCGTAGAGAGATTCATACCTTTAGAGGGCCTGTTATTGGTTGAAAGATACCAATAGGAATGATCTAAAATGGGAACAAGTGAAACCCAACTAATTTGACCCACTATAATCACAAACCTCTTGGCAAAGGTGAAAGCCTTGGGGGGTGTAACACTTGACTTCACTCAATGATATTACTTGTGGGATTATGACCATGAGGAAATCATTAGGTGGATATGCTTAAAGTACTCTTGTGGCTGTGAGGTCCATTATTATGTACCTTATTAGGTGTACGAGGGGTGTTACAAATAGAATCCTTACTAGACACTTTAGGATTTAGAGGCCACCCTTTTTAGCCGCTCAATATCTTGGTGCAAGGATCGATCCTAATGGACTACCCGGATCACCCCAAGATTTGGATCACCATATGCGTCCCTTTGGTTGTGTTAATAACACTTACCACAACAAAGCCAATATCTATTATGGGAAATGACTTTGTGTGAGGTGAGGAGGCATCAAGTTGTGGGCCAAGGCATTGAGTAATGAGTCACGTCCTTTAGGTAGAATGTGACTGATGTGTCTTTGAATTTTCTAGACCCATGGAAATCTTTTGAGCATACACAAATGGTAGTATTCATAGGTCTTTTGCTTTAAAAAAACCTCCCAAGTGTTTGTATTGGCAAGGTTGCTTTGTTCCTTGTCCAATTGCTCAAAGATATATATTTTAATCACTGTTGCTATCAAAATTTTCTATTTCATTGTAAAAAAAAAGGTCTAAACCCTTTTATAATAGTATACTTGGTCAAAAAACTCAACCAAATCAAGTCTTTTCAGCAAAAACACTTCACAAGTTGTCTTCTCTATGAATTGGAATACTATCGTATTGGTGCGTGAGAAATCTCATACGATACTTCTGGTTTTTTTAAAATATCGTAATGCTTCTATTAAAGTGTAGTAATTCCTCTTGGAAAGTATCATTTTGGATTAAAATATAGTACTACTTCTTTAAAAGTGTAGTATGAAATTTTATGTTGTCCTATTAGCATCTAGCTTACCAAATTGTCTCTCCTAGTTACTAAACTTGCTTGGTCTTGCTTCAAACTTGTTCTTGGTTGATCTAAGGTGCCTATACTTGGTTTACCATGGTTTCTTGGGTGGAAATCTATATGTTAGGGACTATTTTTCTAAAATGGTTACCTTGATCTCTTGAATACACTCTTTGATTGGGATAGTTGTTCACTTGTCCCCCTACTTACTCTATCTATTTGGCTATTGGGCTTTTGTCCTAGCTCTTGATTTGAATCATTGGTGTTGTAAGCTACTTGGACACTTTTCTTGACAAGTCATTCTCTCATTTGTACTTATCTTCTCAAGTGAACACTTAACCTCTTGAGTTTGGACATTAGGTTATCTTGTGTCACCTTATTAGCTTCCTCTAATTTCCTTCATGCTTGATTTTCAATCTCTCACTATGGTGTTGAAACCTTATTCTTCTAAACCTCAACCAAGCATAGATGATCATGAGTTCCTCCATACCGTTAAATAATTTCAAGACATATATGCTTGATACAAACAACTAGAAGAGATAGATGATCTTGCTTACCTTTGTCTCACTAGGCACGTAATAGAAATGAAGTCTAAACTTGAGAAAAGGTTAGAGGAAATAATCATGTCCTCACATGAATCCTCCTTGAGATTTTTATATGCATAAGAGTCATATTCTTCTAGGTCTACATATTGAATTCCAAGACATCAATTATCTTCATCTATTGGATATAAAGAGCTCTCTAGAGAACAAGAAAATAATACTTCCTTCGAGCCTATGCCAAGATTTCATGATGGAACTATCTTTGACCAAGATGAGAATGTTGAAAATGGTCCTAGACATAATTTTAAGATAACTTTTACTCCTTTGGGAGATTCATATGATATGGTGCTTAAGACCTTAGTTGCAAACAAGATCACCACTTTACCAAACTCTAGACCTTATCAACCCAAGATAAAACGTCCATGGTGGAGTGACAATCACTACTATGAGTACCATAGAAACAAAGGTCATAAAATTGAAGATTGCATAGAGTTGAAACATAAAATCCAAGATCTCATTGATGATAGGATTGTTGATGTTGGTGTTAGAAAGTAAAGTCCACCAAGATAACTAAGAGCAAGGAAGAATTAGTTGTATAATCAAAACAACTTGCTTCAACCTTATTAATCTTTAACCATCTTAGCTATAAGAACAACATCCATAAAGAGATACACATAAACAATGGCACCAGATATGTTAACTAGGGAAATCCTTGATCAGAGGGAAAACCCCGGTGGAGATAATACCCACAAGATGATGTACTAAAATATAAATTCCTTGTGAGATGATGGACTTTGTTAGGAGTTTTTGAAATACATTCAAAACATATTAGTCCTTGTTAGGAGACTTTGACTCCTTGTGAGGATATTCCAACCCTGTTCGGAGTTGTAGAAGACAGAAGGACCCATTGTCCAAAGAGCTTTAGGGGCAGACCATCAAACTCACTGTCTAATTGGCCTTATTGCTATCCTTGCATAATAATACCAATACTATAATAACTTAAAATCCTTCACTATCCTCTTGACCAGACCAAAACACTCTTCTAATCTCAATACTAGATCACCAACTTCACATCTAATTCCTTAGATCACATACTCATAATTATCATATATTCTTGCTCACTTCCACCATACAACCAAGGAAAATGATCCTTCCTTTATACCAAGTCCTAGAATATAATTTTTGAGTCGACTTCAAGCCTTCCCATATTACAAATACAAAATTGGACTTCATTAAGGTAATACAATACACATTACATAAATATTTCACTACTACAAACATTTGTCAGTTGTCTTCATTTACAATTATTTACACGTGGAAAATATGGCTTAGCACAATCAACCTTGTCATCTTCAATATGTCTTCTTCCTTTGTCTAAGTGCATTTATCTAGATTCTATATTTGGTAGGAGATATCATCCAAATACTAAAAACCGATTTTCATGAACTTTGTGTGTAGATAGTCCTCTATAAATCTTCAATAACTGTCGCTATTCTTCATCTTTTTATATGTGCAATTAATTTCATCATCTAGAAAATCTATAGAACATCTAGCTATGTGGGGTTAGTCTCATCTTTAATCCTCAAGCTGCGTTGTCGCAATCTTTGTCTATTACTTTGTTACTTTCTCAAGAACAACTATATGTTGACATCAATGATAAACTTGGTCATGAATGCAACATATGAACATTTTGTCAATCTTTCCAAGTGTTGAAACTCCCTCATAGGACTATTATTATCACTCATGCTAATAGTTATAGCCCCTAATGACTAATGTGATGAGAGTACTTCTCTTGAGTAAGAGTATATTGGTGAACTTATGTCTAGTGATAGTTTCTTTGATACCTTTGCTTCTTCCAATGCTCGTGAACTTTCTAAAGCATCAAAGTTTTCCAAGATGCTTCCATCAAACAAAGAACACAATGCTTTTCGTATTGACCATACGTACCCTCAAGGGCTATCTCTAAAAGAAACTCAAGCTAATCTTCACTTGGATGCAAACCTTTTCTATGCTACTAAGACTAAAGATCCTCAACCTTCATGTGTGGCTATGCATACTATGATCACTTCAATTAGTCCTTTGTTACCTCTTCAAGATCCTATGATGAAAACCTCACATTCTACCATATTCTTAAGAGTGGCTCCATGTCAAAAGGGCTCTCAAAAAGATGAAGATACAAATTTCAATAAAGATCAAGATCAATAATCCTTTCATCTCCTACAAGATGTCACTCTTCCATATCCTATGTATTATCTACATCCTAGTGCAAGAGCACCTTGAGGTCTTTTTGTAAACCTTTCCAAATTTTGTCTTATAGGAGGTTCTAGCCAACCCCCAAGGTAATAAGGACTAGCTATAAATTACCAAGGTTGATTTGGTGTGTGTGTTGAGGTCAGGGTGTTAAGGTCTTGTGATTTGTGTGTTCAATTAGGCTTTGGAGTCAAAGCCCTGGGAAAGTCAACAAAAGGGTCAAAGTTTGACCAAAATCCAAAAATGGAGTGGCACTTATATTTTTGATATTTTTAAGAATTTTGGGATCCAAGGAGTGGGTTCTATCTTGAAATGTACAAGTTAGGAGAGGGAATTGTTGAATGAGCAAAAATTACAAAAAGTTGCTCATGACAACTTTGCAAATTTGCAAAGTTATTATGGAAATATTTCTTAAAAACTAGGAAATCACCTTAATGGTTTTCTAAACCCAACCTAAGGGTCCAAGCATGTGGGAATAGGGTATATAAGGTTAGACGAACCCTAACCTAATAGTTGGAGGTGGCACTATACAGATTGAGGTTTTTAAAGGACAAGATCTAACTGTATTCTCAGAATAGAGCCTTCATCTAGTCATGATATCAATTGAAAGGACTGAACTAATTATTTGAAACTTGAATTTTTTTTTTGTTTTTACCTTGTGTGGCATTGGTTTAAATTTTTTGTATGATTGGTTAACATTTTGGTAATTTCTTATGTTTCACTAGTTCATTGCCTAGTTCAGAGCCAATTTTGTAAATATACATCCTACTTGAGTTCCTGTGGCTGAACTTCCATGGTCTCTTGGAATCAAGTAGGAGACCTTCTATATAGTGTAAGTATGGTATATGGAGTCATAATTTGTAGGAGATCTATATTTTCTATCAAGCCCTAGGTGAGTGCAGAGGCATTCTAGCTGGGAGCTTGACAAAATAGAAGTAAGAGGGTTTGCTTGATGGATTGTGTGTGCTAATAAAGAACCATAGTATTGAAGGGTCATGTTTCCTAGACATTTGAATTAAAGGAGGAGTGCAAAGGAGACCATTAGAGCACTTTTTGAGAGAAAATAAATCAAATAGTATCATATGCCCTAGAAACCCTAAAAAAAGGGGTTTGGTGAAAGTCTAATGTAGGGACACTTTGGAAGACTAATACCTAGGAAATATTGAAGCCTAGGGATATATTAGAAGAATACCTAACCAAGTTGGGGGTTGGTTTGGAAAAATTGGGAGATATCCCAAGAAAAATGAATTTGGGAGGCCTAATTGGGGGCAAAAAGGCAAAAAGGCCTAAACCTTGAAAAATAAGAACTCGATAGAGAAACCAAGGTAGAAACCAATAAGATGGATCAAAATGGATGGAAAATAGGTAGTGAAGAGTAGGGATACCTATCTCTAGTCCCTTAACTAGTTTGGGAGAGAAAATAGCTAAATTAAACCCTTGAGTGCATAGAGGATTGTGGACCAAAATTGTGCGTATGAAGTTGGTGGAGAGTTCGATGAGGAGTTAGAGATCCTAGAAGTGATCTCTAACTAGGGTAGTGATTATTACCCTAGTAAGACCAAATAATAGGTCTTTGGAAGAGCTAAAGGCCTCTAAAGAGTTAGGACTCCCCATCAAAGTGGTATTAGAGCCATTGAAAGGCTTGGGAAGTGAAGTGCATATATCAGAGGAAAGTGAGTCCATAGGAGAAAGGCCCATGGTGACCACTCAAGAGTTGTAAAGAGATTTGATAGAACAAAAAGAGAAGAATAGGCTTCTTGAAGAAGTTGTGGAAGAGATGAAGAAAAAACTAGAAGAAGTTGTTGAGACTGTAGGAAAGATGAAAGAGCAGTTAGAATTAGATAAGGACAAGGGAAGAATTCAAGTAGAAGAGGATATAGAACATGAACTAGACCATCCATTGGTGGAGGAACCTTTCCCTAAGGCCTTAAAGGCACTAAGTGGCAACACACTAGAAGGTATTCCTATTTTCACTAGAAGCATGGATGCAAAGTTAGTGATGGAATGGATTGAAGGCATGGAGAATCACTTTGAATGTGATGGAATAACAGAGGCACAAAAGAATATAGCCAAATCAAGAAAAAGAAGACAAGCATTAACTTGGTGGAAAATCTTGCAGGAAGAAAGAGAGAAGGAAGGTAAGAAGCCAATAGTAAATTGGAAGACTATGGTGGCTAAAGTGAAGGAAAACTACCTATCAAAAAATTATGACATCCAACTACATAAGAAGAGACAAAAGCTTAGACATAAGACCTCGAAGTGGTTGCCTATACTAAGGAGTTTCAAAAATTAAGCCTTGTGTCTAGAGTGCAAGAAAGTGAAAGCATCAAGGTTGCTAGGTATCTAAATGGCCTTAGATGGAATATAGAAGAAGAATTGAGCCTCTTTACACTTACTATCCTCCATGGTTGTTATAGATGGCTATTAAAGTGGAATAAAAGCTAAGAAAGAAATATGACTCCAATACTAGGGGTAGACAACGAGGCATGATTCTAGAGGTGGACATAGAGGAGGTTCTAGTGGGAGAAGCCATGAGAACAAAGACCAAAGAGACTCCAAGTTTGTTGAACAAGCACATGAACCTAATAGTAGGAGTGGTTATGACAAAGAAATAAGTTTTCCCAATGGTGGAAGAGGAAGATCAAGTGAATTTGGAAGGAGTTCACATTTTGCTTCCATGAAATGTTATAATTATAAAAAATCGGGTCACCATGCTTATAGGTGTCTTGACAAACCATCATCTTAACAAGAGGAGAAAAAGATAGCATATGTGCAAGAAGAGGATTGTCCTAAACACTTAGAGGTGAGTTTGGATTCAAAGAAAGGGGGAATATGATGTTTATGAGGATATTCATCAAAGAACCTGTGAAGGATGTGCATAAGAAAAGGAAAGTGCTTTTTAGAGTCAAGGGAAAGATATTAGGCAAAGTGTGTAGGGTCATCATTGATTCAGGGTCTACTGATAATGTCATCTCAGAGGAGGTAGTTTAGAAGTTGAACCTTACCAAGATACCCCATGAATGTCCCTATAAAGTCACTTGGTTGAACAAGGGGTAAAACATATTGGTTAATGAACAAGTACAGGTTAAGTTCACCATAGGAAAGTATCAAGATAGAATACTTTGTGATGTGCTACCCATGGATGCATGCCATATGTTGCTTTGTAGACCATGGCAATATGATAGGGAGGTAGCACACCATGGAAAGAAGAACACGAGCTTAATCAAGAAGAATAGAGTAACTTATAAGATTCAGTATTTTATAGAAGAAGATGCAGTAGAGAAGACAAAGTCCAATACAATTTTGATGAGTGGGAAGGAGTTCCTAGAGGACATGAAGTGAGAAGGAGTTGGTTATGTTATATTGGTCAAACCAAGGGAGGAGGAGTCATCTAAAGAACCACCTATGCTAGAAGAGGTAAAGAAACTGCTAGATTAGTTCAAAGACATTATTTCTGAAGGTACACCAACTACAATACCAAGAAAGGTAGAAATCAACCATCAAATAGGCTTTGTGCTAGGGGCATCATTACCTAACAAGGAAGCATACAAGATGACACCATAAAAAAATAAGGAAATAGCAAGGCAAGTCCAAGAGCTATTGGACCAAGGGTTGATCTAGAAAAGCATAAGCCCTTGTGTTGTTCCAGTAGCGTTGGCTCCTGAGAAGGGAATTAAGTGGAGAATGTGTATTGATTCTAAGGCAATAAATAAGATAACTATTAGATATAGATTTATTATTCCTAGAATAGAAGATTTAATGTATTTATTAGGAAGTGTTAAATACTTCTCCAAGATTGATTTAAAAAGTGGATACTATCAGATTAGAATGAAAGAGGGTGATGAGTGAAAGTCAGCCTTTAAGACCACAGAGGAATTATATGAGTTGCTAGTAATGTCATTTGGGCTTACAAATGCACCTAGTACCATTATGAGTGTGATGAATGAGGTTCTAAAGGACTATATAGGAGTCTTTGTGGTAGTCTACTTAGATGATATCCTCATCTATAGTAAAACAAAGGAAGAATACACGAAACACCTAGAACTTGTGTTGAAGAAATTCCAAGAGGAGAAGCTCACCATAAACCTTAAAAAGAGTGAGTTTATGAAACAAGAACTAGTCTACTTAGGATTTGTAGTATCCCAAGGTAACTTTGAGATGGAAAAGACAAATGTTGAAGCCATACTAATTTGGCCTACTCCTAAGATATGGACTGAAAAAAAATATCATGGGTTGGATCAAATTTATAGGAAGTTTATAAGAAGATTCAGTGAAATTTGTGCACTCATCCTTGACACCATAAGAGGAGGACTCACGACAAAGTTTGTGTAGATCAAGGAAGACAATTAATATTTTGAGAGATTGAAGAAGGAAGTAGCTACCCAAACTATATTGATCTTTCAAAATTTTGACAAGCCATTCATAGTGGAATATGATGCAATTAATATTATAGTGAGTGCAGTTTTAAGCTAGGAAGGCAGACCAATGGAATTCTGATGGGGAGTTTCTCCTACTTAGAGCCTTATTTCTCTATCCAAGGATTTCTTATAGTCTTCCTAGGTTCCTTTCTCTATACCCTACTTTAGAGTATCTCTTCCTAGTCCTTTCCAACCCAAAAACTCACCTATTAATTCAAGTCACTCTTCTAACCTTTCAAAACCCCAATATGCAACTTTATACCAAACAAGAAGACAAACTCACCAAGGGTTCCCAAAAAGGAAAATAAGTGTTTTTTCCACCCTCATATGGTTCTTGAACTTTTCCTAACCCTTTTGCACCTTCTTTCAAGGTATTGGGCTTCAAAATCACAAATTGGCATAGTTAGGACTTGTAGCCCTATGAGCCCCAATTAGGCCTCCTACAAACAAGGAAATTGAAATAACTCCAAAAATTCCTTAACAAGACCATGTGATGCCTTCTATAATTTGTCTAATATCAACCTAGACTAAAGGATTTTTTAGGTTTTAGCCCTCTAAAGTGTTTGTACTATACTTTTCTAGAAAACCCTATTTTTGAGGCTTTCTAGGGCAATGACAGAAATTTCTTCCTAATATGTTGGTATATTATTTTCATACCTTCTCCCCTAGCATCTAGACACTTCACCCCTTCAAATTCATTTCCCAAAGCAACATTGGCCTAGACCAATCAAGCCAACTCCATAAAACTAACCTGCAAGTGTTCCATTTCTTAGCGAAACTAGTCCAGGCTTGCCTAGGGATCGCTTGCAAAAATACCAAAATTGTTTACACAACCACCAAAATAAATATTTAAACAATGTACAAAGGATACTCTTTAAATCCAAAAGGTAATTAGGCTTTAACCATGGAAATTCACATTATAGTCATTCTCGTTCAACAGGAAAAGCAAAACTAGTTAGTTTCCAAAACCTATCAAAAAGTATAAAAAGTCCTAAAAAACATATGAAAAAATTAGTTACATGTTGTTAAGAAGATAATCCATGTAAAATAGCTAGAGGATCAATCCCATACAATAGATCTCACACCAAAATAATGTTTTCTCATCAATACTTTGCTCCTTACTCATGAACAGTTCGTACAAGACAATCACCAACTGTTCAAAATGGATTGGTTTGTCGTTATATAATTTATCCTCAATTGCTCAAACCATCAATTCAAATCCTAGACATATGTAGTGCTTCTTCCTAAAATTGTGGAAATGTTGTCATGACAAGTTTGCAAAATTGCAAAGTTGTCATGAGCAACTTTTGCAATATTTTCAAAGGTGACCTTTTAACACTTCAAACCTATCTAATTTGATTCAAATACATCCAATTTGATCCAAAAACACCTATGGACCACATTTTAACACCTATCCCTCAATATTGAGGTATTTTGCAACATTGACCATAGTTGACCCTATCAAGACCTCATAGCAATAACTAGGTCTTAACAACTAGATCATGAACAACACTTGAACTGAACCTTTTACACACTCTCTGAACACGCCTTGGGACTTTATGATTAGTCCTTATTTGGTCAATGGTTGGCTAGGTCATTTACAATTCAAAATTCCTATTAGGGATTGCCCTTCCCTAAGGTGATCCTGCATCACATTCTCTAGTGCAAGGTTGAATGAGGCTAAGCCTAGGTACTCATCCTATTATGTAGAACCATATGCTTTAGTTCAAGCCCTTAAGAAATGGAGGCATTAGCTATTTCCTAATAAGTTTGTGGTTTTTACTAATAACCAAGCCCTAACTTACATCAACACTCAATATAAGCTAAGTCTGAGGCATATAAAGTGGATGGAATTACTACATTCCTACACCTTCATTATTAAGCACAAGAAGTAAATCAATTATAAGGTTGCAGATGCACCTAGTGGGAGGTTGATAACTTTACAAGAAATACAATTTCAAAGCATTAGGGTTGAGGAATTCAAGGACCTCTATAAAGGAGATGCAAACTTCTCAGAGGTCCACAAGGTATGTATTGAATTTGACAATCATTTTCATAGTGAATATGCTGACTACACAATAGAGAATGGGTTACTATTTAAGGGAAAGAAATTATGTGTTCCAAGAGGCTCTAGGAGGGAGAATCTCATTCAAGAAACACATAATGGGAGTTTGAGTGGGTATTTTGGTTTGAACAAGACCCTAGACCTAGTAGAAACATTCTACTATTGGCCTAAGATGACAAAAGATGTAATCAAATATGTAGAGTAATGTGGAGTATGTTAGAAGGAAAAGGGGACAACATCAAATGCACATCTCTACCAACCATTACTCATCCCAAATAGGCCTTGGGAGTGCATCAACATAGATTTTGTAGTGGAATTACCTAATTAGTGTGTTTGTGGTAGTGGACAGGTTCAACAAGACGAGCCACTTTATTCCATGCAAAACAACACATGATGCTAGTCACATTGTACACCTTTTCCTCAAAGAGATAGTAAGGATACATGGGTTTCTAGTAAGCACAGTTATAGACAGAGATGTGAAGTTCATGGGACACTTCTGGGAGACCCTTTGGAGGAGGCTAGGAACCAACTTATCCCATAGCTCTAAACATCATCCCCAAACTGATGGGCACACAGAGATAATTAACATGGTACTATGTAACCTTCTGATATGTTTAACTAAGGAGTATGGACAAGGATGGGAACAAGTCATTCCTCAAGAAGAATTTGCCTATAATTATAGTACAAATAGAACTACTGGCAGGAGCCCATTTGAAGTGGTGTATGGATTACATCCAAGAGGAATTCTTGAGCTCAGAGACTTGAAGGGATATGAAGGGATCAGTGGTCATGCTGATGACTTTGCTCAATAAATGATAGAGGTACATGAGCAAGCAAGTAAGACCCTAATGGAGACCAACCATAAGTTGTAAGCTAAGAGAGATGAAGGGAGAAGAGATCTACAATTTGAGGTAGGTGATTTGCGATGGTATTCTTGAACAAGACTAGACTACAAAAGGGCATACCAAGTAAGTTATAGATAAAAAGAATTGGGCCATGTAAAGTGTTGGCTAAATATGGTCAAAATGCCTACAAGGTGGAATTACCCAAGGAGATGTCCATCTCTCCCATCTTCAATGTGAACGACTTGAAGAAATATAAAGGACTAGAGATGAATGATGAACAATACAGTAATAAAGTGAGTAAGGATGTAGAGCAACCTAAGGTCCCTGATTAGATCAAACCATAGGTTGACAAGATTCTAGATTCAAGGGTGAAGAAGAAGACTAGACACAATACATATATGGTGCACCTAGTAAAATGGAGACACCAACCAGAGTCAGAGGCTACTTGGATAGCAGAGAGTGATTTTGAAATGCATGGTATTAGCAAGGAGTACTTAACACTATAGGGCCCTTAACTTCCTTGTCATAGGGGGAGAATGGTGCAGGAGCACCTTGAGGTCTTTTTGTAGATCTTTTTAAAAATTTGGTTGGTAGGGAGTTCTAGCGAACCCCCATGGTAATAAGGATTGTCTATAAAATCACAAGGTTGATTTGGTGTGTGCGCGTGTGTTAAGGCCTTATGATTTGTGTGTTTAATTAGGCTCTTGAGTCAAAGCCTTAGGAAAGTCAACAAAAGGGTCAAAGTTTGACCAAAATCCCAAAATGGAGTGGTACTTATGTTTTCTATTTTTTTAAGTGTTTTGGGATCCAAGGAGTGGATTCTAGCTTGAAATGTGCAAGTTAGGAGAGGGAATTGTTGAATGAGCAAAAATTGCAAAAAGTTGCTCATGACAACATTTCCTAAAAACTAGTAATTTTCTTTAATGGTTTTCTAAGCCTGATCTAAGGGTCCAAGCATGTGGGAATAGGGTATATAAGGTTAGAAAAACCCTAACTCGATAGTCAAAGGTGGCATTGTATAGATTGAGGTTTGGAAAGGACAAGAACTAACTGTATTTTCAAAATAGAGAGCCTTCATCCAGTCATGATATGGATTGAAAGGATTGAACTAAATCTTTGAAACTTGAATGTGTATTATGTATTTACTTTGTGTGGCATTGGTTTAACTTTTTTGTATGACTGGTTAACATTTTTTTATTTTCTTGTGTTCCACTGGTTCACTGCCTAATTCAAAGCCAATTTTGTAAATATGCATCCTACTTAAGTCCTGTGGCTGAACTTCCATGGCCTCTTTGAATCAAGTAGGAGACCTTGTATATAGTGTAAATATGGTCTATGGAGTCATTGTTTACAAGAGAGCTATATTTTCTATTAGGCTCTAGGCGAGTGTAAAGACATTTTGTCTGGGAGCTTGACCGAACATAAGCAAGAGGATTTTCTCAATGGATTGTTTGTGCCAATAAAGAAGTGTATAAGTTAAGGGGCATGTCTCCTAGACATTTTAATTAAAGGTGGAGTGCAAAGGATAACATTAGAGCACTTGTTGAGAGCAAAGAAATCAAACAGTGTCATATGCCCTATAATCCCCCAAAAATAGGGGTTTGGTGAAAGTCCTATGTACAAACACTTTGGGAGACTAAAACCTAGGAAATATTGAAGTGTAGGGATTTCTTAGGAAGAATCCCTAACTAGGTTGGGAGGTTGGTTTGGAGAAATTGGGAGATATCTCAAGAAAATTGAATTTGGGAGGCCTAATTGTGGGCAAAAAGGCTACAATGCCTAAACGTTGAAAAATAAGAACTTGATAGAGAAACCAAGGAAGAATCCAATAAGATGGATAAAAATGGATGGAAAATAGGTAGGGAAGATTAGGGATACCTATCTCTAGTCCCTAAACCAGTTTGGGAGAGAAAATGGCTAAATTGAACCTATGAGTGCATAAAGTATTGTGGAGAAAAATTGTGTGTTTGAAGATGGTGGAGAGTTACATGAGGAGTTAGAGATCCTAGAAGTGATATGTGAGTAGGGTAGTGAGGTTTTTCTGGTACGACCAAAGAATAGGTTTTAGGAAGAGCCAAAGGGCTCTAAAGAGTTAGGACTCCCCATCACCTCCTAAGTATGATGGCAACACCACTTCCACTATCTCTATTGAGCTTATTGTAAATCATTAATGTTTACCGTATAGGGTAAATGGATAATTGTTGCATTAAGAGATTATAATGCAACACAAAACACAATAACACTTTATTTATATAAGCATATATACAATCATGAGTACAATGATGCTTCACAATTCCATTCAGACGATGTACACATATCTCTTGAAGGGGTGACTCAACCATCATGCAACCTTTTAAACACTGACTAATCCCATTGGCTATAGTATGGTTTTACCGACAACAAAGAGAATCACTACACCTATGCTATCCAAAGAAACTTGTCAAGATCAAAGTATCCTTCTTGTTCTAGTTCTCCATATCCACTTTAAAACTATGCTCAAGCTTTAAATGCTCATATCAAATATGTTGCTCCTATCAAAGCTACTCATGACTCTATTCATGGTCTTGGACACGTTTCTCACTCTAGAGATGTTGATCTCCCTACTCACTATCCCTTTGCATCTTCCAAATCTATACTTGGTCCTTATCCATCCAATGTAAAGCCTTCAAACGTTCCATCTACATTGGATCCTTATGTCCCTCCATCTACCAAGCCTTTCACTACTAGCTCTCCTATCATACCTAGAGATCAACAAAGACACTCATCCTTGACAAATTTCCATCCACTCAACCATCTAATCTAGTCATATTAGCCTTATTCATCCATAAGTCCCAAGTATTTTGGAAGCAATTTGGATGTACAAAATAAGAATAAACACAAGAATCCACTTACAAATAGAGATCACTGTGTCCCGTCTAATCAACATATGAATGCAAAGAAAGAACAAACATTCAAGAGACCACAAAGGTCCATTAACCAAAGAGAAAAATAAAAGCAAATATTGGTTCCTAAATTCACCATTGAAGAAATGTATTCCAAAATATCCAATGGCATAAGAAAAATTAAAAGCTATATGGATTCCCAATTCTCTCATGAAATATTTGAATCTTGAAAAAAAAATCAAAGTTCACATTAAAGCTTTCAAATGCTTCAAATCTATCTTCTTCTAAACATATTTCTCAAAAGCTTCCAAATCTTTCCACTCCACCTTCCTCCAAAATTAATCTACCATTTCATACATCAAAACCTCAAGCTATTTCATCCATGATTCTGCCATCATTCCATCACCCTTCAAGGTGTGTGTCAATGTTGATTTTGTCCACTTTCTCACCTACCCTTGTGCAATCCTTTCAAGTCTACACTTACCTACTATCCATACTCCTTCTAGCATTCCAAGGTATAAAACATTATCCTTCTTATACATTTTCTACTACCTTCCTTCCGTCACCCTGTCAACGTCTTTGAGCATATCTTTCTATGGCCTTGGTTTATCATGACACATCCTTTCAATAGGAGCATTCTTCATTCTATCTAAAAATATGAAGAAAAAAAATCGTGCCTTGGTGAAAACCACTTCTTGTAGCACCTTGGGAGCAAAATTAAAGATATATAAATTTGTTCTATGCTGAAAACCACTTCTTGTGGCACCTTGGACAAGTACCACGATAAAAAATTGGCAACAAGCGTCATGCATAATTCTTCCATAATCCATTTATTCCCTCTTTCCTCTTTGATCTTGACAATGTTGAGTTGTTCATGTGCATTGACTATCTTATCCATCAACTTACACTATCCTGATCCTTCTTATTCCAAATCATTCACTCATAGCCTCCACATTGAGCTCCATTCTTATTTCTCTATCCTATCCTATTAACCTCTTGGGCTTGATCACATAAAGGATTCAATATGATTATCATAGGCCTCTTGACATGTCTACTCTTTTATACTACACATTATATGATATCTCGCTTATTGGCTTCCATTGTTTATCCTATATGTTATCTCACATATTGGATTCCACAACTTATCCTATATACTATCTCACTTATTGGCTTCCATTTCTTATCCTATATTCTATCTCACTTATTAGAATTAATTTCTTATCCTACATTCTATCTCCTTCCTTGGCTTTCTTTTCTTGTCTAAAACATACTTCATGTGGCTATTTTACCCTTTCCCTAGCTTGGGAACTCTTGAGGAGTCAGTCCTTAAGGATCACTTTCACTCACTTCATACTCTTTGTCTATTCATCTTATCTACCTAATTACTACTTCATCATACCCTTCACCTTGCTTGACACTAGAACAAAATGATGTGATCTTACTTAAGAGCTAGTCAATCCTACCGAGTGGTGAAAACTTAGAAATAGGTGCTACTCAAGACCCTTGCACCTATGTCCATCAATATATTGCTTTGCACTCATTAACTATTCATATTCTATCCTTTTGCCTTGCCTAGCTTGGAATAGACTCTCATCTAGGTCTAAGAGGCACAAACTGCATAGCTTATTGAGGTCTCCTTGTTGCGTAGGTGTTTCTTTGGAACCTCACTCAATAATATTTTTCAACACTTTCCTATTAACATAGAGTGCTTCTCAACACTTATCAAATACTTTAGCTATAGTCTAGGATGATGTGATACTTCTCATTGGCAGACTTGTCTCTTGAGGAGACAACCATGAGACTTCCAAACACACACTTAAACTAAAAACTGGCTCAAACATGTTGACTTATTTTTCCTTGTGTTTTTTTTATGATGATTTCTTTGTTGAGTGTTCTCTCCTTAATAGTATCTCAAGTATGTCATGAACTAGAGGAATAGGGGCATGGGGCATGTTTTCTTTTGCTTTCTACCTATAGGTGTACTTTGTTAGATCTTAGGTTTTCTTGAGCATCTTGCTTGGCCCACTTGACAATTAGGATCTACAATGTATTATCCTTGCCTATGTTTCCTTAAGTGTATGCTTATGACCATCTTCATATTTTATGTTTCGATGCGAGCATAATCTTGCTACATTAAACCTAGAGAATCTCATTGCACTATCATCTTGACCTTTATGTCTTTGATGCACAAGTTGGGTTCCTAAAAACCTATCCTATACAGATTATATTCATATCCTCATAGTTTACACTAGTGATGGTTGTATGATCTTACAATGTCCCCAATGAAGCTCGATGGAAAAAACTAGGACCTACTTATATAACCCTTGCAGTTGCACCTTGCATACTATCTTGCATTTTAGGGTTCATTGTAGCTTAACTTTGCATTTTGAGTGTCGAGAGACTCTTCTTTATATTTCATGGACGTGTTAGTAAGATGCGTTCATTCTCTTGGTTCTTCTCGACCATATCTTCATCTTTCTTTTAAATTTTCACCCCATCAACTTTGCTTTTCCTATCATCATAAGGGGCTAATCTCATAATCATATGTAATCTATAATTTCAAAACCCTTATATAATCGTTTGACCTAATTTTTTAATCCTTGGATTTGTACATGAATTACACCCTAACCTAATTTCAACATCTTGGATTCATTTTTGGGATTGAAATTGAAATTTGTATTCATCTTGATTGTCAAAATTACATTTTAAAATTCTTCCTTCTTCTATGCAGTTGGCTGACTTTGTAAGGATTAATCTTTGAATCTTTTTGGGTCATTCATCACCTCTTCATTTCATCATCATTTACACTCTCTTCCACTCTCCTTATTCATTTAATTTTATTCCATTTCATTTCATGTCATCTTTCTTCATGTTTTGACATAATTTTGATGCTTTACCATTCTTGCCAGTCAAATTCAGTCAAGCAAAGCCATCTCTTAATTGCTTAGTGGTCATTCTTTGGTCTTAATCACTTATCTATCATCATAGATCTTGCTTTATCTCAATTTGATCAAATGTCACTCATTTTTGCATCTTTTCTATCTCATTTCGATTTTGATCTTGAGGGGGCAAGAATATCTTATCAATGTTGCAAATTACTTTTCCTTCTACAACTATCTATTTGCTCATGATTCATCTTCTTGCTTTGGCTAATTGGCTTGACATATCAATTCTCATCTCAGGTATTAATATTTTTTATCTCTGTTCTAATGCTTGATTTTGTTGCTAACTGACTGTGCATTTAGGATCTGCTATCTCTCTATGCTTCATTCTTTGGAGTCAGATTTATCTATCTATTGCTTTCTTGCTATCTTCATTCTATGAATTAATGTTTTTAGTCACCCAAAAATGGTCATATACACTATGAGCCTCTTTTTAGCATTTTTGCTTAGTTTATCCTTTGCTTATATTTGATCAAATAATCTGTTTTCTATTTATTTGATTTTAACCTATAGATTGACCACTTTATCCTAAGTCTTTTATTTAATTGACAGAACTTGTCCCCTTTTAATTAAATAAAAATCCCCAAAATCCACTTATCCCACGTGTGCACATAAAAAAATATTATTCCTAATTTAAAATAAGAGGAAAAGGCATTTTTGTCTACACATGAATGCATAAATTTCTATGTGAGGGGAGTCTTTTATTTTCAAAAATAAATTTAATTCTCCTCCACACACTTTTTTCTCTTAAATCCCACCGTTGATCTTTCTTAGGTGAGATGCTTGTGCACATGGACCACTCAAGATGCATTCTCCACCCTTGATTATGCCTCTTTCATCTTTTAATATCAGCTATCTATTTCTCTTTAAAAGGGAGGACTCTCTCCTCATTCTAAATTCTTACACTTTCATGCTAACATTATGTTACAGGTTTTCCTCGTGACTTTGGAGCTTTGAAGGACTTGGAGCATTCTTTCATTTACACTCTCATATTTGCTTTCTCATTGCTTGCATCATGGTATTTATGCTTAGTCTTTCATTATACTCATAGTTTATGTAATGCCCTGCTCGAATATTCTTACCCTACATACCCATACTCATCGTGTGATAAGTATGGGTGTACAGGGTAAGGATCTCTGAGCGGGGATGTAATGCCCCACCGAAGATCCTTGGAACAAGGATAAATATAAGCCAAGATATATATTTTTAAAACAAGTATGGATGCACACAACATACAACATATGAGGATAATAAAGATTGTAATGAAAGACTAAAAAAACATCCAACCACCAACGGATCTCCAAATGCCACTACTAACCAAAATGACTAACCATAGAAGGATGCAATCAATTTTGAATTCAAAAACATACCAAATTTTAAATACAATTCCAAGGCAGTCAAGAACACTGTAAAGGGTAGCCAAAACACCTTAGAAAAACTTGCAGTCAAATTGAAAAGTGCCAGTTGTCTGCCCTAATAGGTTTTTCCAAAATCGAGGCGATAATTTAATTCAGCATCGTGCGATACTTTCCAGTATCATATGACCTTTCTAATGAAGGAGTGTGATACCTTTAGGGTTTGGGCGACACTTCTCAAGAAGGTGTACAATACTTCATAAGTATCGTATAACCTTTCTCCAATGGGTGTGTGATACTTTACAAAATCGCACGACATTTATCCTTACAGCATGTGATACCATCAAGGATCACATGATATTTCTCCTTTGGGTGTGCGATACTTTAAAGTATCGCCCAATGCTGATGCATGGTTGCCTAGGAACAAAAATAAATATTCTATGAACAAATCAAAGGATAAAATAGGAGAATAGAACCTCCACACCAGGGAGTACTGGATCCATAGTCAAGGAAAAGTCATTTGAAATAAATAATTGAAAGGTGGAAACTGAATCTAACCATCTAACAAAGTAGTGAAGGGAAATAACCAGAAGCAACATCTCAATATATTGAAATAATAAGCTAAGTACATGGTTCCTCCCAACTGTAATAACATCATGAGAGCCCGAAGGTCCTAGCCATTCCCCACGCATAATATCCCAAACTACTGACCAGATCGTCGAAGCTATCTTACGATGATGTCACTGCTAAAACTTACAACATTAGAATAAGGAAATCTAACATGCTAAAGAGTAAAGCATGAGATAATCCTACAAATCAAACTCATCATCTAACATATGCTAAATACCATAATACAAGAATGCATCAATTAAACTAACATCATCTAACATGATATCCAAGCATTCCAATGTAAGCATAAAACACAAGAAAACATACTTCAGAACCTAAAGTACCAAGTGTAACAACAAGCAACAATCATACTGGAATAAATAACTATCTTTGTACACTAGTCCCCAACAGTGGTGAAGGTACCAACACCTCCTAACCATGCAAAAATCATGGGTCTACTCTCATCGTGCTGATAGAGATAATGATCTAACCACAAACACACCAAAATAAATATCCATGGCTACCACTCACGCCAGACAATAATGATGACTGAAACCAAGACCATGCAATAATGCAAGTACAACATGTCCTAGTCAAACACTCTACGGGTAACTATTTAGGGACTCTTGGTGGAGAGTTGGCAACATGCTAACAAACCGTTCCCCTCAATATTCCCTTGGGAGGCTGACATGTTGCGTTTGCTGCTTAACTGCATGGAGTATGTATCACTGACCATTCCCCTCAGTGCCATCCTCAAGAGGCCGACTTTAACAGTATTATGTTGTTTAATTCTCTAACAATTTGTTAAGTTATCACTTATTAGAAACTTCCTAATGCCAACCTAGGCTAGGACACCATAGATGCGTTAAAAGCCCCTCCACTGACCTTACCCCACATACCCATACTCATCACACGATGAGTGCCCATTGGCATGCATATTCCCAACCCAACCCCAAGTGAACATAGTTCCACTGAAATACAATAGGAGATTGTGCCTCGCAAGTCACTCGATAAAGGAATGTGCACGTGCTCATGTGTGGCACACCACCATCACGAAGATCAAAACACAAGGGTTGGATGAGAACACAAGCATAAATCATAATCAATCAAATAACAACTTGGGAGGATGGATCTGACATGCATCCCGATGTAACATAAAAAGTGCAAAAATGATTTGACTAACATCCTACAGATGATCCAAGTGGATGATCAATAACATGCCAAGAAAACTCAAGAAAACTGGGTGACACACAAATCGCTGTAAAAACCCCAAAACTCAAAAATATTGAAAATAAAACCCATTTGGTCTTTGGGCACAAAAGCCATGAAAATCCAATAAAATTTTGGTTCGAACACCATATGCAAAAATGACCAGCATAACAACTTGAAATCCCAAACCCCCATCCCAAAAATAGGGAAAACGTTCATACCTGACCAACTGGGCAGTTAGAACAAACAAAAATGGAGGGGAACACTAGTTCTCAGCCTCCAAACAAATAACTACCAAAAATAGATATAGAATCTGAGTTGAAACAAGAAAATGGGAGAGTCCTACCTGACATCAAAAGAGGCTGAAACAAGAAACAACACAATAAAATAAATAACTTGTAGCAGCTGTCAGAAATCATGACACAATAAGGTCTCCTTGAGCTGGATCCAACGAGACTAACCTCGCAAAGATCCCATGCACGTAGCTCTCACAACAAACATAAACATTATCCTCCAGAAGAGGATTCTCAAAAAAGCTCTCACTTTTTGTATTTTGCAAAAGTGAGAAGTGAGCAATTAATTTCCTCTTTCAATAGTTATTCACTTTTCATGTGAATAATCAATTAGGGAAAATAACTAGCCCAACCTAGTTAAACCTTGAATCGACCAAAACAAAAACAAGCTATTCCTAGTAATAGGAATTCGTCTATGACAAAGCTTCCATAAATTAAATTCAATACAATTTAAAGCTTGAAAACCCAAAATCACATAAATTTCTTAACAACTTTCATGATAATGTGAATTGCTAAATGCATAAACACGCTCACTAGTCTAGTCACATAATGCAAATGATTTTGGATTTAATCAAATCATCAGAAGGTTTAATTAAACAATTAAAATAAAGATACGTCGACCATACAGGGATGACATTGGTAAAATATGAATAGCTGAATCACTAACTCCATGTGCCACTGCTAGGGATATAAATCTTGCACACTAAAACACATGATCAAGTGCAATTGCATATAATGTTATAGCCGAAGCAATAAATGCATTAAATACCTAATTTAACCATTTACTCAATCATATTGAAGTAACCCATTTACATCACTCACGTTCACATAAAACATAATGAAACATGAATGAAGTAAATCACCATAGCATAAAATCCACATATATCCAAAATACTAGACAATCAGATATCATCATAAACCTACTGTCATCTCAAAATGGTAGCAACATGCAAATATGATAAACTAAACATCATAGCAGTATAACATCTATGATACTGAAATCAAAGTATAACATTCGACCCTCATGTCATCTCAAAATATAAAAATAATAATAAGAATATCAAGTATCTCTCGAATCAAAATATAAGAAGGTACATACTACAAACACGAGGGACACTTCAATTTAGATCATATATTCTAAATATGAGGCTTGTAACTCTTCATATTTGTTAGACTAGCTTACATCTTATACATTATCTTAGTTTAGCTTGCATTGCATTTGCATAGTGACTCTTGGTGCTAGAACTCTTGCTCTCATCTTTGAATCTTTCATTCTATGGTGCACCTTGCAAGGGTTTCATAGCTTGGTTCATTTGAGAGTCATCACACTCTTATTTTGTACCTTTGCACATAATAGATAAAGAGCTATAAGCTGCCTTTTGAGATGCTCTCTTTCATGGATATTCTTGAGAATAAGGGTTTATAGAAGTGTGCCTACTTTTTGGTATACAACTTCAACCAACACCTACAATTTGGTAAAAATCTCCATTTCACATTGTACACTCTGCATGCTCCTTGAAACCTCAAAAATTGCCATTTCTTAGGGTCATACCAACACCCTCTGCAAAATTTTGAAAACTTGCTACTTTGCAAGGTATCTTGTGCTCATTAATCAAAATTGTAATTCGCAAGGCCTATTGGGAACCTACTTCGAAATAGCGATTAGTTGCGATTTCATGCCATGTTAAGCTTTCCCCTTGCGATTTGGCAAAATTTTGCTAGTTCACACCAACTTTTGCATCATGCCCATAAAATCTTTATTTTTGTTGTTTTGCATGCCCTTCACACACACCCTTCTGAAATAGCAAAAATGAAGCTTTAATGTCAAATTATTTCTAAAAATTGATGGTTCCACCACCCTGCATAAACATGGTACCTGTGTGTTTCTTCGTCTTTAAAGAACCTTGCCCCTGCTTTTTTAAAACATGCACATGTGCCCCCTTTGTGATAAATATGCACTTCTTAATAAAATCAATTTAAAACAATTGTATTAAACAAAATCGCTACCTCACTTTTCGTAACCAAGGTCATATGGCCTTGGGGCAATTGTTTCCCTCACCAGTCAACTATGTCCAAATTAGACAAATTTTATATAGAAGTATAAGTTTTGGGGGGCTAAAAATCCAATGGTGAGGTCTACTTGGGCTCAAATTGCACTATAAAATTGCTCTCCTATTCCATAAAATAATAATAAACAATTGTGATCCATCCATACAAATCCTAGCTATCCAAAACTTCAAAAACCAAAATAAGCTATAGAAGGTCAATGCTTTAATACTATGTAGAAGTTGTCAATCTAGCTTCATGAAGTCAAGATCACCTACGTGCAAAGATTACCTATCACCGAGAAGAATGAAATAATAAAGTAAGGGTTTGAGCTCTAAAAATTTGAAAGATTATATTATCAGATCAAACAAATTTCAAATGAATTAAAAAGATGCAATGACCAATCCTTAAATATGAGATCTAGTAACCTTAAGTAAGAAACCTTAAAAATAATAATTTAATAATTAAGATAATTATTAAATGTCACTTATGTATAAAATGACATCTTAAGAGAGAAATAAATTATCTTAATGATTAAGTCAAAATGACTTAACTTAGATGACTTAATAATTAAGTTATTAATTTATTTTAACACTTATAAACTTTATCCTAATCCTAATTAATACCTAATTTAAATACTAACCCTAGCTAAAACCTAATTTAAATACTAACCCTAACTATAATCTTAACCTTAACCCTCATGCAAGCCCTAATGCTAATCCTAATTATAAATATCATATAAACTGTAACACTAACCACAATTCTAACCATAACCCTAAACTCTAAACTCTTACCATAATCATAATAATAAATCTCAACTAAACCCTAAATCTAATCTTAACCTTAACTATGATATAAACCCTAACCCTAAACTCTAACTTTAATAATAACCCTAGTTATATTAATCCATGCAACATATAACACTAAATTCTAACTGTAACTCTAATTATACTCCTAACCATAAGCTAATTATGATGCCGATATTAAACCCTAACCATGATCATAAACCCAACCTTAACATAAAACTACAACCCTCATATTGACCCTGACCCTAACCATAATCATAAATCAAACCAAATTCTAATTGTAATGCTAATATTGACCTTAATCCTAACATTGACCTTATCACTAACTCAAACCATAGCTTACCAAATTCTAAATCTTTACACTTAACATAATTACAATTACAATTCCAACCCTTATTATAATTCATAACCTGAAACTTATTATAATTATAATAAAAATTCGAATCCTAATTATAATTCTACTAAAAACATATGACCCTAAGCCCAACTCTAACTCAACCCAAGACCAACTCTAACACAACCCTAGCCCTAATTATAATAATAATTCTAAACCAAACTCTAACCCTAATGCTAACCTTTACCATGATATAAATTGTAACACAAAATATTAACCCTAATCAAATAAATTTATTCAATGTGTTATGCACGTTGTGATTACTACTATCTAATGTATACTTTATATTTAAAATATGTCGAGATGCATCAAGACATTTGATTTTTCCAGTTTTAAAGTTTTCTCTATTTTAAAGGTGAATTGAAAAACTCAACATCAAACTTTTCTCTATTTTAAAGGTGAATTGAAAAATTCAATATCTTGACAAATTTTGAATATAAAATGTATATATTAGTTAGTAGCCAATCGATTTATACAATCTAACAAATTTTTAATTATTATCTAAAATTCAAAAGTGTAAAAATAACAAATATGACCATGAATTCAAAATTTGCATATGAACACATATCATAAGATATTATAAGTCTTAAGAGTGTCAAATTTATTGAAAATATCTAAATATTAAGAAGCAAATTTGCTCCCCTCGACTTAATAAGGGTACACGGATACTCGTCCCTTTTTCCTTAAGACTGCCCTTTCTTCTTCATACCGCAATACAACATTCCAATGGGCTGCTTCAAATATATCAACGACAACACCGTCTATTCTATTCAAGCGAGACGATCTTTCCACTGCGTTCACTCTGCAAGAAATTTATATTAATCCTATTATTTCAATGTTTTCTTAACGATTATAAGATGAACAGAAAAAAAGGAGATTCCATGGATGGAAAAAGAACTACATGAATAAAAAGAAATTCAGATTGTGAGCCCTTGTGTAGTTTCTGACAGAGTTCAATGTCTTTCTAGGGTTGGATGAAGTGGAGGCAAATTGTTGTATAATTTGATAGGGAAAAGGTAACTGAGAGATGGCAAACAGAACAGATCCAGCAGCCAAGAGTGTTCATGGCACTAACCCTCAAAATCTAGTGGAGAAAATTTTGCGGTCCAAAATCTACCAGAATCCTTACTGGAAGGAGCAATGTTTTGGCCTGACAGCTGAAACGTTGGTGGACAAAGCTATGGAACTTGACCATTTTGGAGGAACGTTTGGAGGGAACCGAAAGGCTACTCCATTTATGTGTCTCACAATGAAGATGCTTCAAATTCAACCAGAGAAGGAAATTGTGGTGGAGTTTATCAAGAATGAGGACTACAAGTAAGTATTAGTTCGACAAAAATGATTTTTGATTTTACGTCTTTTGGCACTCAAATAAATATTAGCAATCAGTAACAATTGAATTTGTCCGCTTGAACAGTTTAATCGTTAGTTAGTCTTTGGGTTCTTTTACATTGCTTGACAACTCAGGCTATAATAGACCTTTGTTAAAGTTGAAGTTGATGTCCGTAATTTATTTGCAAGATACCTCATGGTAAAGTCCTCTGTATTATCAAGGGCAAAATGGTTGAAGAATCGACCTTCAATCTGACGAAGGATAGAGCCGATTCCAAGCCCCGATATCAATTAATATAGCCTAACAAAACATAGACAACAAAAGGAGGAGGAACTGTATTTGAAAGCCTATGTTGTTAAAGACCTTTTCTTTGTGTATATGAAGAATATATAAAGCTGGGAAATAATCTGGTTGTCACTATGGATAAAATAGATATAAGACTGTGAATGAGCGCCCATTGTAAAAAATGTTTAGTACATTTAAATTGCCCTAAAACTAGTTGTCCAAAGACACATTATTTTAACATGTGATTAGTGTTGGGATTAAGGTGTCTCAACTATAGAGTCCTAACATGTTGAACCATTTAATTAATTGATTTATCTTAAAATATTAACTTCCTAAGTTGTCATTCACTTTGAGGGACCTCTTGGTGATGTGTCATCCTACATGGCATATGATGAGATGGCATATTCCTTATTTTCTAGGAAGTTGGCACCCACTTAGAAGGTTCTAAGATTTGGATAGATATTGTCATATATTTCCATTTGGTGTGGAAATTGATTTGGTAATCTCCTTTGTAGACTAGATAGTCTTGTGCATTTCTGAGAAAGATGCATAATGGGACCAAATCTTCTTCAAGGATAGACTTGGAGTAAAAATTAGAAAGTTTATCTTTTAATATATTCTCTTGGATTTGTATTTTATGCAAGAGTTATGCATAAAGGAAGTTTCTAGAAATAAGATGTAAATACATTGAAGTAGATGCTTTAGAAATAGATTCCTTTTGCATGAAAACTCGATAAATAAAATGTGTTGCTAAAGAGAAGTTAGAGAGAGAAGAAGAGTTCACTTCACAAGGTTATGTTGCCGGATTTTCTCTAGGATAGAGCAAGATGTAAATCTCCATGTGAAGGATTAGAGCTTGAAAATGTATTGTAAATTGTTGCTGAATAATATATTAGCTTGATGTTTTGGAGCGTGGAGATTTTACTTGGAAGGGTTTTCTGTTAGAAAGTAAAGTCCACCAAGATAACTGGGGGGGGGGGGGGGGTGAATCAGTTATCTAAGCTATACAACTATTATTAACCTTAGTAATTCTCAAACATGTGATCGGCATAAATAACAACCATAAGAAGATAAACATACACATAACACCAAATATGTTAACTAGGGACACCCTTGATCATAGGGAAAACCCCGGTGGGGATGATACTCACAAAATGATATACTAATATATAAGTTCCTTGTAAGAGGATGGACTATGTTAGGAGCCAATGAAATACATTTAGTGCATATCAGTCCATGTTAGGAGACTTTGAATCCTTGTGAGGAGATTCCAACCTTGTTAGAAGTTGTGCTAGCCTTGTTAGGAGTTGTAGAAGGCAGAAGGACCCATTGTCCAAACAAGTTCAAGGGCAAGACCACAAACTCACTGTCCAACTGGCCTCTATATTATTCCTTTCAGAATAATAGAATTGATCAACTATCCACTAGCACTCTTTGCTAAATATAGTCACTGTGCTCATTCACTGTGCCTTTGCTACAACAAATACTCATCAGATCTCGATACTAGATCCGTAAACTTGCATCACAAGAATCCCTTCGATCTCTTACTCGCATATAACTCGCACTTACAATTCACTTTCTATTTCAACATCAACACTTACTTCGTTTACAATCACAAGGAAAATAACTATCCTTTATACCAAGCCCTCAAAATAATTTGTTGAGTCGGCCTTGAGGCTTTCTCAATTACAATTACAATAGGACCTCATTAAGATAAAACAATACACGCTACATTACATCTTTTCATAATTACATAACACTATCGGCTCATGGTCTTTACAAATCTTTCACACATGTGACCTCAAACTTTGCGCACTCACTATCATCATCATCATAGTGTCTTCTACCTCTGTCTAACTGCGCTCAACTAGATCCTATCCCTGTTAGGAGATATAATCCAATTACCAGAAACCACTTCTTGGGAACTCTATCTGTAAATTGTCTTCTATAAATCTTGAATAAATGTTATCAGTCTTCGACTTTCTGCATGCGCTCTTAGCCATGTCATCAGGACACTCTGTAGAACATGTCCTCAACTTCGCTTGATCTCATCTTCAATCCTCGAATCGTATGGTCTCTATCTTTGTTTGCTACTCCGTTAGTCTTCACAGAATCATTAGTATTTTGACATCAATGACAAACATAGTCATGAATGCAACACACAGTCATGCTAACAATCTCCCTAATGCTTCAGCAATGCTAGGATACCCCCCCATAGGAATATCATCAGCATTCATGCTAACAATTTCCCCCTTTGGCAATGATGGCAACATAGATGAAAAACATCTAAGTTCCATGAATACCAAATACAATTCCTTTCAACATTCATCAACATAGCAGCATAGCAGCAAGGGCAGCAACAAGGGCATGAGAAGCAACATGGTTATCTTACAACAGAGTTTCGAGTACAGATAACAGAGTTCCGAATAGTGGTTGTTATAGGTCGGATTCTGCAAACTCTCCCCTGTTTTCCTTTTTTTCTATTTTATTTTGTCCATGAGCTGTTTGGAACCCGAAAACAAATGGATGAAAAAGCAGGTTTTAAGCCTTCAAAATGACATCGAGAGAGGTCAGCAAGAGATAATCACTCTCAAACAAGCCTCAAATGAAGGGAAAGTGACAATAGAAAACAACTTTGAAAAAATAACTAAATCAGATAACACAACAAAAATTGAAGAAGTTCAGGCAACATTAGAAGGCATGGTGCTAAGAGAAAATGAACTAAAAGAACAAATAAAAGAGGCCAAATAATGGGCACAAATGGTCAATGAACCGTCCACGAAACAAAAGGAAGTCATTCAAAAACAAGTCAGGAGACAAATCAAAGAGGAGAAAGAAATACAAGAAAAGGCTGTAAACATCATTATCAAAGGCTTACAAGACTACAGGGAATGTGAAAAAATGGAGATTTTGACATGACTTCCTTAGGGACAAACTAAATTGGATAGGTAAAATCCGACAAGCAAACATAATTGGGAGAAGCATGGGAACAGGGAAAAACAGACACGTGAGAGTTACTCTAAGCAGCATGGAAGACAAGAGTGCAATCTTGAAGAACAGGGGGCTACTCAAAGACACCCAAATATACTTAGACGAGGATTTGACCATTAACCAGCAAGAGGAAAGGAGGAAGGAGTGGGAGAAAGTAAAATCAGCAAGGGCTGCTAGCAATGGGCTTTGATGAAAAATGATAAAGCACAGATTGTTGATAAATCAACAAATCAGAAACAGGAACTTAGGGCCCCATGAGAGTATCTAAACATGGTGAGGTGGAATTGTAGAGGCTATCCATGGAGAAGAGGATCGGGGTTGGGGCCCATAGCTAAGGGGCAAGACATTATTTGTCACATAGAAACACATGAACATGGAGGGTGTAGGATTCCAGATTTTGAAGGGTACCATAAATTCTCTATTTGGAATGAAGAAACAAAGACAGGTAAATGTCATGGAGGGATTACTATCTTGATAAAAGACACATGGAACAAAAACATAAAATTAGAGAAAGATGACCCAAATAAACAATTTATATGGCTGAAAATTGGATGACGAGGAGATCACATGGCTGGCAGCGTGCTATTTTGCACCAAAAAGCTCTAAATTCTTCAAAAAGAGAAACGTAGACAACAAAGACCCATTTGCAGCTCTAAAGAAAGATGTGTTTCTTTTAATCATACTGGTAACACAATCCTTATAGGAGATTTTAATGCTAGGATTGCGAGTAACCAATCTATCCAGCTAGGCAATAATCTAACAGAGGACAACAACCCCTTGTGGCTAAAAGAAGATGATGACAGTATCAGTAAAAGGACCTCACAGGACGAAAAAGGTGGTGTGTCTCACTTTGGGGCTGAACTCTTAGTGCTATGTAGCTTCCATGGGTTAGTTGTTTGTAATGGTATGAAGATGTGGCCAAAATCAAACAGAATCACTTGTAAAACGTAAAATGGACAAAGTGTGGTGGACTATATGATATGTTCGCAATCAACCATCACCAAGGTAGCTGATTTCAGAATTGAATAATGTCCTACGGAACTAAATTCATACCATATGTCCCCCTATATTAAATACAATATGAAAGTCAAAAGGCTAAAAAGTGATCAGGTCCTAGATGGCAGCACAAAAGGACATAAAGAGGGCAAGATTTTTATAAACAATGAAAATAAAAAAATATTTTGCACCGCTTTTGAACAATAGATCCAAATGCATCATGACATCATGAATCTCAAGGAAAACAATGATACGAAAAACCACATCTGCAACAGCTCATTGATCCCACTAATTTAGAAAGCGCAAAAGGGTTGTAAGAGAACAAGGATAAAGAAGAGCATCTCAAACACCTTTCCGGCTAACCCATTGTATGATGAAGAATGCAAGGCCGCAAAAAGAAACTTTAAAGGGAGAAAGGAAAACAAAATAATCATCAAAGAATACAAACAACTGATCAAATACAAAAAAGAAGAATATGTGATTAACCGAAGGAAGGAGCTAATCATTTTAGGAAAGCACAATTCTAAAGATTTTTGGAGGAAGTTACAACAAGCTAGAAAACATGTTGAAAATAAAATTACGGATTCCCAATGGCTAAAATATGCAAAAACTCTTTATGAGAGACCAGAGGGTGAAGTTTCACTCCCCACTATCAACAACTTGGCTTCACTATTTTCTGATGAAGACATTACTCTAGGGATAAGGAGATTAGTGAGTGGAAAAACTCAGGATATTGATGAGCTGTAGGTTGAATTTCTAAAGTGGGGGACAAATTTGTTGACCCTGCACATCAAGAGCATTTTTAATAAGGTCATGCAAGGCTACTTTCCCACGGAATGGACCACCAATGTATTCCTCTTCATAAAAGCGGGGATGTCAAAAATCCTTCCAACTACCATACCATCATGGTGAACCGCCTATTAAGAAAGCTCTACGGGAGTATGGTAGAGCGGAGAATTAGCGGATGGGCAAAAAAAGAAGGAAAAAGAACTATGGGTCAGGTAGTTTTCAGACCAAAACATTCCATCATTGATCATTGCATTACCCTAAGATACCTCATTGAGAAAGCGTGGGATAAACAAGGGGAAGAGGCTTTTTGCTGCTTTGTAGACTTCAAGAAAGCTTTTGACACCGTTCTTAGGGATAAACTATGGAATAAGATGGAAGAATTGGAGGTCCTAGTAGAGTATAGGCCTGCTGTTTATAAACTTAATGAACAAGTTAAATCGAAAATCATAACCAAAGAGGGCACGTCAGAATGTTTTGGCAGCGACATAGGGATGCCCGTTATCTCCTACCTTGTTTGGCCTCTATATTGACAAGTTAGAGGAATGGCTGAACAAAGCCAACGGAGAGGGAATTCGACTGGCTGAATATGTGATTAGATTACTTCTTTACGGTGATGACCTTATTCTCATTGCTAAAATAGCACAGGGGTTGAGGGAACATTTGAGGAACTTAGAAACCTTTTGCATGGAGATAGGGATGGAGGTCAACACATCTAAGACCAAGATCATGGTCTTTTTCTTGAGGAAAAGAAAACAACAATGCACTCTCATATCTAATAGCAAAGCTCTATAAATTGTAGAAGAATACAAGTATCTGGGGATAGATTTCCATTACCGGCTAAGTTGGAAAACATGCAGATCAAAAAGGATAGAGGTGGATGGAAGGCTTTTTATCTTCTTCAGAACAGGTGCAGGACAGCGGGGTTATGGGACTGGAAGATTAAGGAAACCCTCTTTGGGTTGTTGGTGATACTGGTTATTTTGTATGGCAGCGAGGTATGCGGGAACAATGTATCAAAGCATAAATAGTGGCAAATTGAAAGAATTCAGAAGCACTTCATCACAACTAATCTCAAAATCAAATCAACGGTTCCTTACAAAATTATTTTTGGGGAGGTAGGCATGCTCCCGGTGGAGGCCTCGACAATTGTTAGATTGTTGAGCTATCTAAAAAAAGTGGGTAAGATGGATGCACATTGCTGGCCTAGTAAGGTGATCGACGAAGAACTAGTTCGTTAGAAGAAGACATGGAAGAAACAAAACAATAAATGGTTCAACAAGTGGAACATTGACTACCAAGAGTGTTCGGAAAACAATTTAGAAATAAAAAAATAGGTGGCAGAAAAAATCAGATTTGCCATGTGGGCAAGTTAGTTAGGTAGAAAAAAAGCCTATTATGTTAAAGAATTTAATCCCACATACGAGCATGACGACAAAGAATATTTAGGAGCCAAGATTAAAGGAAAGGCAAAAATCCTAATCGCCCAACTGAGATCTGGATCACATTGTTTGAGATTTGAAACTGGCAGATGGAAGGTCCCTAAGGAAGAGTGGGAGGACAAAATTTGTAGATTTTGCAACAAGGGAGTGGTGGAAACGGAGTGGCACTATTTGAAGGATTGCATCGCATACGAGGACATTTGCAACCAGCACAAAGAAACTTTAAAAGTAAACAGCATAGAAGACCTTTTCAAAGGACCAAGACTCCTCAAGGGGGCCATCTTACTTATGCAGATTCACAACAAAAGGGACAGCCTGGAGAAATCACATCAGACTGACTAGGGAGTTTTATGTGGGTCTCTTAGGCTTATGGCCTAGTGGACGTCATTAAAAATCTTTCATTCATTCATTCAACTTTGCTGTTGCTGCTGCTGTCATTTTTTCAAATCCTCTTTGTCAATCAAATCTGAATTTCTCAAGAACAACTCTTCATCAGTGCTGGTACTCCCCCATTGATATACTTTCGCCATTGACATCAATACTTTCTTCATTGAATGCTTTTCATGTACAACTCTCCCCTATTCTTTGGAGATGCTTGTCTCCCCATTCTCAGGAGATGTTTTTCATGCATTCTCTTGCCCATTGACATCAATGACAAAGGCATCATCATGTTAACCTGCTGCTCAATATCTTCAATCAGCTTAAGTGTCCAAATGTTGTCGGTAAAATGTATAGTGTAGCCGACGGGTAGAGTAGTATCCAAACGGGCGCGTGACGCTTGAGTCACCCCTTCGGAAAGGTATATGTACACGTCCGAGATGGACTTTGGAAGCATCATTGTAATCGGAAATCATTGTAGTCATTGTAATTTGCGAATGCATACATGAATAAAGTACCTGTTCGGAATTGAATCGTGTTATACTTGTGTTGAACTTCTTACCCTATGCGGTAAACATTTGGCGCCGTTGCCAGACGTACCTGGAATGAAGGAATGATATGAAGATTGATGCCGAATTTGCCAAACAAAGATTGGAATAAGGTGAAAGATAAGAATGAACTAAGTACAACAAAAGAAATTTTAATCTTAACACAGCAAGCATAATGCAGACAGAGACTTCAGCAGATTGCCGAGGGGCACCGAAGGGGTGAAGAGGCACAGACGGAGGGAGTGCACTCACCTAGTAGGCTGAGTGCCGAGGAATTGCTGGAAGAAACTCGACAATGCTTGAATTTGGTGGAGGAAACAAGGGAAGAATTCCTTAACCTGTATACGCCGAGGGGAGAGTGTCCGAACGGAAGGGAAGCAACTCGCACGGCTCGGAGTGCCGAGGGAACACGAGCGTGGAGGGATCTCTTCGTTCTTGACACACCAGACGAACGGATATAGGCGGAGAATAGAACATCATTTGAAAACCTATCACCAGACAACGCGGTTGTTGGGAACAAAATTGTTGTCCAGAACAGCGCGGGAGCACAAAATAGCACGGGAGCTCAGAATAGCGCGGGTGCACAAGTACCTCAGAATCAAAGACAAGTAACGATGGCTGGCCCTAAAGAAAAGTTACCCAAGTTTCACGGTGATGGTT
The DNA here is from genome assembly GCA_028749045.1 of Cupressus sempervirens. NCBI lineage: Eukaryota > Viridiplantae > Streptophyta > Pinopsida > Cupressales > Cupressaceae > Cupressus > Cupressus sempervirens. Next base: position 1,089,013,505 of record CM053785.1, read on the forward strand.
CAGTAGACCCTATCAGACATTGTAAAACGTGTGAAACCATATGGACGGCAAATGGTGTGACGGATGAGGATGATTGGGTAAGACAATTTCCAACGACCCTACGGGGTGTGGCGATAGACTGGTTTTCTGACACTAGTCCTCAGAAACTTAATACATGGGAGAATGTTAAAAAGAATTTATCGCAGAATTCAGATTACTCCGAGATGATAATGAAATAATGGCAGAAATCTACAGCACCAAACAAGGAAAAAATGAGACAGTTCGAACCTATGCCAGGCGACTGAAGGAATTGATTGGAAAGATGGAGAGTCAACCAGCGGATGGGTTGAAGAAACGGTGGTTCATGGAGGGGCTACGACCGCCTCTTAAAAAGAAAATGAAGATTGTACCACCGACATCATACATCGATGCATATACTTGCGCTATGGATTTGGAAAGTGACCAGAAGACGAGTAAGAAGAAAAAGCATAAGTCCTTTGATTCAAATGATTCATCCTCGGAGAGTAGTAGTAGTGATGAGGAATCAAACAAGAAGGTGAAAGCGCTACAGAAAGACATGCTACGGATGATGAAAGAATTCAAAAATTTGAAAAAGAATCCAGATACAGTAAAAGGAGAACTGTGGTGTACAGATTGCAAGGAGGACGGACATACGAAGGGTTCATGCCCGAAGAAGCAGTTTTGTGACATCTGCCAGGTGGCGGGGCATTCCCTGAAAGAGTGCCCGTTTAACTTGAAAGCAAAAGGACACCAACAGGTGTTACTCACGCAGGAAGCGTTGAACAATAGCAATAATGCGGGCAATGATGCAACTTCAGGTGGATATAGAAATAACAATAGACACGGAAGGAGCGGAAGCAATAACAACAACAATGGAGGCCGAAGTAGAATACAATATGATGCAAGTGGAAGGCCGATGATACAGTGCCGAGCATGTAATCTTTGGGGTCACTTTGCGAGGGACTGTACTACGAAAGAGGCGCCCCAGCTACTGTGCAGATGGTGTGGTCAAGGGGACTATGAAGATTCGAAATGTCCTAAACAAAGTGTAAATTTATTGAGTATTGAAACAAGTAAGGAGAACGTGTTGGCGATCACACAGGAGCAGGCGAGGAAGGCAAAATATCCGAATGCGGAAGAAGAAAAGGAGATGTTACAGAAAGCCCGAGCGGAGATAGAAAAGCAGATGATAGCAGAGAAGTCACAAATAAAAGACACTACTGTAATTCGGAAAAGAAACTTGGCAGAACAAAGTATGGTGAAATAGATAATGCAAATGGAGGTGCTAGTTAAATTAAATGATCTTCTTATTACCATGCCATAGTTACGTACGGCTATTATAAATATGACACCGTCCCCAAGAGTAACGGAGGAAGCAAAGGATAGTACGGAAACAACCACAGCAGCAGCAACTGTAATAACCCCAATAGGTTATAACTTCTTCAATCACAAAAAATCCTTATACTTCAGTTGTTTGACATTTTGTCAAACACTTTGCAAGCAAGGGTCATCTGACTGATATAACTTTTCAGATTGCTGCAGTGATTCTTGTTTGGATTTGCCTCAAAGAGAATGCTTACAAAAAGACTCCAGATTGTCTAAACAATGACCTAATATGAATGTGCAACTAATTTTGGCAATATTCAATACATATATGTGACTTAAACTACTTGCAAAATGCAGCTACAACAATTAGTAATTATGACAAATACTTTGGATGCAACCTAGGATGGCATTAATGCACTTACAACCAAGTGGCATTAATATAAACACTTAGTATGCAAAATTATAACATTATTTATGCCAAAAAGAGAACTTACAGCCAATTGATATTTTGTCAAACAATTGGAATGCAAATTAATAAGCTGATCATCAACTCTAGAGTTGCAATATAGATAGTCTAAAAATTACAACGCTCTTTCAATTGCAAAATCCTAGCCTTCCTTTGATACCAATAATGCCAATTGGCAAACAAAGACAAGTACAATGTAAAATAATGAAGTGCTGAAGCTATATTTTGTACTCAGCTGAAAACCTACATTTCTCAGAAAATATGCCAAATGAGAAGTGAAGAACCTGATTGTGGATGGCTGTAATATTTTCCTTCAATGCTGCCCCTTTTGCTTTTCTTTTTTCCGATCTACTTTTACCACTTACTTTTTCCGGATTTGCTTTTTCGAATTGCTTTTTCGGATTGCTTTTTTTGGAGCTGCTTTTTCGGTCTGTTTTTTTCGAACTGCTTTTTCGGCCTGCTTTTTTCGGCCTGCTTTTTCGGCCTGCTTTTTGTACTCAAATATTTTTTCTCAATGTAGCACAAATAGAAGACTGAAGTATCTTCCTCCCAACTGCAATAATTCAAGTGATATTTCACACCCTCAAAATTGCGTACCAATTGAGAGTTTTCGTTCTCAATGGCCAGTTGTGACTATTTCAGAAACCCTAGGCTCCACAATGCACATCAACAAACATCAACATTAACAACAACAAATCTGGATGATTAGAATGAAGCCCGGGGTGCCTATTTATTCTTTTTCCTCCACTTTCTCCAGAAGCTTCTAGAACATTATTTTATTTTATCTATTAAGTGACTTTATAAAATATTTTATAATTCAAGTCACTTTATTAAATTAATTAAATATAAAGTTACCTTTTAATATTTATTTATTTGATAACTTTATAAATAATTAACTTAATACCACTTATTTATTTAATTAAAATAATTAATTAGTCATCCTCATAAAATATTCATTATTTTCTAAGTTACCGGATTCGCTCCTGAAGGGGCAAAATCGAAATTCGATTCGCATGAAATCAAATTCGGTCCTGGTTCGATTCAAATTCGCAGATTTCCTGTTAAATTCCCTGTGGGTCCTTCATTTCGCACCCTGGACGAATTTGATCGAATTTCGAGCGAATTTTGGAGTCCAAAAAAGAACCCGGATGGAATGATAGCGAATTTCGGGCGAATCTGGGCATACAACGAAAAAGTTGAAAAAATGTTTGACTTTTTAATCATTTAAAAACGCGTTTTACTTTATTCTAGTCGATTTTACCATTTAATATTTATACAAAACCCTAAAACGACGCCGTCAACCATATTTTGCGTTCAAACTTCTTTATACTGCGGCTTGTTTTTGGGTTTGTTTTATACGGCGGTGTTCAGAGTTCAAATTTTCTTCTCCAACTCCAGCGATAAAAAAAGAGGTAGGTCTTTAAAAGAATCTGCACTACTCCAGATCCCTATTAACAACCAATGAATTGTTTTGCACGAATGAAAATAGTAGGATGAGATAAAACCAGGTCAAGCTCTCTCGGCTTTGTTTGATTGTGATTAATTTAGATTTTATTAAATATATTATATACATAAACTCTCCTAATCTCCTATCTTTTTAATAGCTTGTAATGTTAATGAAAACTTTGAATTTGAAAACAAAAGCTGGGGAAAAACACAGTTGTTAGACAGACGTACCAAGAATACTACTGTAGCTGTAATGTTGCTTTTAAGCTATCCAATAAGAGAATGCTATTCAACTGTAGAATTGTGTATGGTTGAAAATTTATTTAATAGGCTGTTACTATTAATATGTCGATTTGTGGCTGTAATTGTTATGTGGTGAGAAGATTAGAGAAAAATATTTCCCAACACAACCTTGTATCAATTTTAACTTTTAAGTACTATATTAATCCTGCAAGCATGTGCTGAGCTGGCCTTGGTATCATTCAATAGCAGGTAGATTTAAAGAAAATGTGTTTAATCGTCTAAAGTTAAATTTAAAATTTAAAATGTGTGGGGTATCACTGAGTGGTGAAGTGATCAAATGTCATTAACAAGGTTTGAGTTCAATTCCCACATGGAAATTGCCAAACCAAGCTCCATACAATAATGGCCCAACAAAATCATGTGCCAAACACAGTAGAATGGGACCCTTTCTAAGCCCCCAAATATGAGAAGTGAGAACTGCAGTTCCTTAGTGTCCAATTACCCTTGGCAAAGATAAAATTACAACTCTATAGAAAATTAAAAATTTCAAAATTATATTATGAGTATTGAATAACTTCTAACTTCTTACAAATTGTTCCTAGTTTTTAAATTTTCATTGTGAACTTACTGATATCTATTACAGTTTAGTTTGAGTGGATAAATGAGTTTTTTCCATATTTAATTTTTTGTTTTATGTATTGACATATTGTGTAATTTTTAAATTTGTGTGTAGATTCTATCATGGCTGGAAGTGATTCGGTTGGCAATAATCTCCACTTCAAAATCGACAGATGTTCCCCACTTTGGAAACATGTGCAAATGATTCGATCAATGCCGGGTGGAGGAGGTTACGTGTGGATTTGTAGCCATTGCAAGGAGGAATTTAGCAGCTCTTATAGTAGAGTAAAAGCACATTTGTGCTTTATTCCTCAAAAAGGCATCAAATTTTGCACTGGGAAGCCAAGAGTAAACGGGATACTACCTAAAACTTTTCTTCCAAATCACATCGTAAACAAATATATTCAAGAGCAAAAGCAAGCAGAGGAAGCTGCTGGGAGGGCAAATGCTTCACATCCGTTGGAAAGTGGTAGGCCTCTAAAGAAAGGGAAAACATCATCTATGTCTTCAACTACCACTCCTAGTGAGCCACCTGCAGAGGGCCATCCATTCATGCGTCCTCCTCAACAACAGATTGTAAGTAAAACAATGGCGGGACCCTTGGAATCATCATTCCAAAATGAAGCTAGAGACATTGCTGATCAAGCCATAGCCAGATGTGTTTATGCAAATGGATTGTCATTTAATGTTGTTCGCTCACCGTATTGGCAATACATGGTGAGGGCAATTAATGTGGCTCCAAGCGGGTTCAAGGGCCCTGGGTATGAGAAGGTACGCACCACTTTATTGGATAATGAGGTGGCCCGTGTAGAGAATGCCATGCTGCCCATCAAGGATGCATGGGTCGAAACAGGGGTGACAATAGTATCAGATGGATGGAAAGATGCAAGGAACCGTCCTTTGGTGAATGTTCTTGCAGTGTCTACAAGAGGTGCAATGTTTCTAAAAGCAGTGGATTGTGAAGGAGAGGTAAAGGATGGTCCTTTCATTGCAAACATTCTCATCCAAGCTATCGAGCAAGTTGGCCCTCAGAATGTTGTTCAAGTAATAACTGACAATGCGAAGAATTGTAGGGCTGCCGGCTTATTGGTTGAGGAGCGATATGAACACATTTTTTGGACACCTTGTGCAGTGCACTCACTCAACCTCATGCTGAAAAAAATTGGCACTAAGATTGAGTGGATAAAAAAAATGTATGAAGAGGCACAAGAGATCCAAATGTTTGTCACGAACCACCATATGACGCAGGCTATATTCAGACAATTCTCGAAATTGGAGCTCTTGAAGGTAAGTTGAATTGTTTAAAATTTAAACATGTTTTATAAATCTAGCCACTTTAGTAAGCTTTCTATGTTTTCAAATTTTTAATCTATTACTGTTTTGATTTTAAAATAGGTTGCTGAGACCCGCTTTGCCTCCAACACCATTGTTTTGAGGCGCCTTATCAAGGTTAAAGACGCATTGACTAGAATGGTAACTAGTCCTAATTGGACCGTATGGAGGCAATCTAATAGTGATAGAGCAACTACCATAAGGGGATTGATACTAAATGAATCTTGGTGGGATCGTGCGGAGTACCTTCTGAAGATCACAGAGCCTATATTGAGCATGATCCGATACACTGACATGGATAGGCCTTGCTTGGGTGAGGTATATGATGGCATTGACTCCATGATTGAGGACATTAGAAATATCATAAATGAGAAAGAGCAAGATCCTGATGAAAAGTTCTTCAAGGAGCTACAATTAATCATGATAGAGAGATGGAACAAAATGACTACCCCTTTGCATCTACTTGCCTTTGCATTGAGCCCCAGGTTCTATAGCCAATCGGTCCTCAAGGGGAGTACCACTAGAGTTCCCCCATACAGAGATCCTGAAGTTGCTCAAGGGTACAAGGCAGCCCTTCGAAGACTCTTTCCTGAGCACCTACGACCTGCAGTGAGGTCTGAATTTATGAGTTTTGCAAGCACCGATGATTGTGGTATTGAGGCTCTTGAAGACAAGAACAATGCTAATGCTCATAAATGGTGGTACTACCACGGTCAAAAATACCAACACTTGCAGCCCATTGCCATCAAAATTTTATCACAGGTTGGTTTTTTAAATTTTAATCTTAACATTCTAATTACTAGTTTCTTGTTGGTAAATACTAAATATTCAAAACTCTAATTTTTAGTTTATTGTTGGTAAATTTGCAAATCTTGATAGGTTGCTAGTTCATCATCATCTGAGAGGAATTGGAGCACATACTCCTTCATCCACTCGATAAAACGCAACCGACTAAACTCCAAGAAAGCAGATAACTTGGTGTTTGTGCATTCAAACTTGAGGCTCACAACTCACAAAGAGAATATGTATAAAAAGGGGGAGGCAAAACAATGGGATGTCGAACCAGAGGCCGCGGAGTTGGAAGTCCACTTTGATGCACTTGCGATTGAAGATGGCGATCTTGAGATACATAGTAGTACTGATGGAGCTGATCTTGAGGCTACGGCTGAGACTACGGTTGAGACTGCTGATGCTAGTGGCACTAATTGTGCTTCTAATCAGCAACTGCCTAATGATGATGAATTCTTCGATGATTTTTGATGATACATTGATATTTGTCATTTGATCACATATGAGCCTATGACTGATTATTGATTAAGTGATTAGTAATGTTGATATTCTTGTTTTAAAGACTAAAGTTTTGAACTGAAACATTCATATGGTATAATGGTGGTATATTTTGACATTTTGTCATGCCAATCGAACAAATCATTAATATATGTGGTGGTTGAATTTGCTAAATTGCTTTAGATTAGCATAATGGTGTATGAATTGGTATGCTGCAACATATTTTTGCATATATATTTTTTATTTTATTTTTAAAAAATTCTTGTACGGACGAACCCAAAAAGGACCCGAACCCAGCCCAAAATTTTTTGATCGAATTCCGAGCCCAAATGTCGAACCCGCATCCGAACCAGAATCCGAACCGGCAACTTAGATTATTTTGGACAACCTAATGAATTAAATTAATTAAATCAAATTTAATAATTGACTTAATACCACTTATTTATTTAATTAAAATAATTAATTAGTCATCCTCATAAAATATTCATTATTTTGGACAACCTAATTAATTAAATTAATTAAATCAAATTGCCTCCAAAATGGGGACATGACAGTCCGCCCTTCCTGAAATTGCTTGTCCCCAAGCAATGGCTGAACAATAAACCAATCAATCCGCCTGGATCCAAAATGTAGTCATGAACTATACTACTATCAATTAACACAGGCTCCTGCAATATCCTCTGCAATATATCCAAGAGGAATCCATAATCAAACTGACAATTACAGCTCAACCAAACTCCAAAATCACAACTACCACAGTCAGAAACCCACGAGACACAATTTCTTAGAACATTAGAACCCAAGTAAAGTGGACAAATCAAACTGCCAACACAGTAAATACCATCAACGCATCCCACTGGCCTATACGGAATGTACAATCCAACTCTGCAACAATGGTGAACGCTCCTGAATGAAACTGTACCAAGTATAGAGAATCCACACACTAAACAACTCCTGCAGTCAACACAACTCTGCAGATCACCGGCCACTGTCTCATAGCCATAACTCCCATGCACTGCTGATGGTGAAAAGACATCACAAGATAAACAGCAAGAAATGGAACCCAAACCAAATTTCCTTGCCATCAACTCCTCAACACAAGGATCAAATGCTAACTGATGTACATACCCTATAGTATAATGCTGATAAAAAGAACCAACCTCAGTCAACAGCTCACCATGAACAAGTGATACAACCCACTGTGACTGATCACCAGCTAAGTCAAGAGATGCCATAGCCAAAGGAGTAGAATCAATAACAACCACCGCCGAAGCATCACTCCCAAACTCCTGCTCTAAGTCATGTATTACAAAGCTGTCAGCCGCAGAACCTATCGCCATGTCATGCCCATCACAACTCTCATCCCGAGGCGTCAAACCGTCCCATAACTGATGACGAGCACTAGGAACCAATGTACATCTCTGTCTTATCATCTCATCAACATGGTCATCAAAGGTAAATTGATGAGCATACCTCACAGTGTAATGCCGATAGAATGCGCCAATCTCAGTCAGTGGCTCAGACTGCAATCCAGATGAAACTAACTGCAATCGATCACTAACCAAGTTGGAACTGACTACTACCTCCGAAGACATCGCCAAGGGAATAGTATTACTAGCAGGAACCATGCCAACTGTCGGCTCACCAACATCACACATGATCTTTGATACAACATCTCTAGTCTCCGTGCCATCAGTACTAGAGGCCACCACCATGTCAGGCATACAACAATCTGCTACAACACCCAACTCAACTGAACTTGACTCTAGTGGGAACGAACCCGATATGCCAATGTTAGTATCAAGGATGGATGCATCCCCATCTCCACTGTCTCTGATAATTTCAACCATGGACACCCTCGAATCACCAGACACCACAGCTTGTGACTGTACAAAATCTGGTAAAGACTGCAATCGCTCTAACTCCTTGGTCACCTTAGCCAAATGAAACTGTGACTCCTCGAAAGCCAACTGTGTACTCTCAAGAATATCAGAAGTCACCTCGAGCTGTTGAGTAAGCTCACTCACCTCATCTTCCTTGGCCAATAATGCATCGTATGCTGTACTCCCCCACTCCATAAGATAATCTCTGTCGGCTACCAGCTGCATATAATTCTGTCTCAGAATCCGAATAGCCTCCCGTAAAGAGTGGATCTCTATCAAGGAAAAATAACTGCCTCCCTGCTCATCACTAGTAGGAGAACCCCATCCATAAACTGCTAACAACTGTCGAGCAACATCGAAATGCTGGCAAGCAATAGCAATGTCTCGCTCACTAACTCTTAACTGATTAGACATATGATGGCACTGGCTAGACTGTCTCCTACAAACCTCCTCTGACGCACTGTCTAAAGGAGTATCCTCAAAGTTACTGGTCTCTAGAGTATTACCATCCATATCCTGCGAATCAACTCCAAAGCTCATATCAACATACGGAGTATCAAAAACTGTAGCACTGCTGTCCAACTCCTCTGTACCAAAAGAAACTACCAAAGAAGCTAAATCGTCAAAACTACCCACTGCATCCTCCTGGATGTCATCAAGGCCAATATGATCTTGGGACTCATCTGTACACACTGCCAAAAATGAAAGATCATCAACAAATTCCAACAAGAATGGTCGACTGGATATATGAACAAAGCCCAACACCGGTATATAAAAACTAATACCAACATCGGACCAGCTGCTGGCACAAGAAAAGACAACACCGTGCAATCTACTAATCAAATCCATGATAGCACCCAAACAATCACTGCTACCAAAAAGTGATAAAGATCTCCAGTCGACTGAATCCCAAACGCCAATATAACAATCTCGAGTCCATATTCGTAAACTATAATCAGCTGGTAACTCAAGCAAACTCCTCACCTGAGTAATATGACTAATACCAACTAACTCTACATACCTGTTTGACATTTTCCTTGTATCCTAAATGTGAATGCAAGATGAACTCACAACATTATCAACGACCACATATGATCCGCCTGCCGTAGAAAATTGAATATCAGGAGTGCAAGATGAAACTAAGCTCAGCTCCATGCCATGCTCATTCCCATGTCTCTCCCAGTACTGTAATGCCAATGGAGTATTCATCCAAGAAGCTCGAATGTCCTCAAGCTCGCGAGAAAGCCTGTCAACTTCCTCCTTTCTCCTCAAGGCATCTGAATAGTCTCCGACAAGGCTAAGAAGATGGTCACGATCTGATAGAAGATGTAAATAACTCAACTTCATCGTTCCCATTCCTTCCCTAATCACCTGTAAGTCAACACAAGAAGACTTTCCCTGAACTCCCTTATGTCTACCTTGTAACTGAATCATCCGAATGTGATCCTCTATCATATCCCGCATCTTGTCATGATGAGATAATGAAGTCACAATACTATCTTCGCTCACCTTGAGCTGGCTGGACAAATCCTGTGAAGTACTACCAGCCTCAACCTCATGTGATGAAGCATCTATCTGTGCCTGGTACTCTCTCTTAGCAAAGTCATGAATGCTCAATGTCTACTCATCTCTACCAAGTATCTCACCATCATGCACAACAATATCCTCATAATCATCATCTGAACCCACTATGCTGTAGTCACTGCCTATTGGAACCAAACCGTCCTGAGTACCTGAGACATCACCCTTTGGCAGCCTGTATACAACTGTCTCAACTTGAGTACCAAGTTGACAGTTACTATCCATCAGCGTAATATCCTTCACCACTTCTTCTTGTGGCTGAACTGAAACCTCTGACTGGTTGCAAACTTGTTTCTCGAACTCCTCATTAAGGTTCTTAGTAACATCTCTCACTGTATCAGTCAATGCTTTGCGAGAAGATTTGCCAAATCAAAATCCAGTCGACTTATCCAACTTAGCTGGGTCGGACAGCCTGTCATTTATACGGTGGTGCTTAACCAACAGTTCAGACATGTTATGCCTTATTTTCCTAAGTTCATCTCGAATGTTTGAATAGCCATCCTTTCCACAATTCCGACTCTGGATATTGTGTCTATCAATTGTCCAAGATTGTGTCCTCAGAGACTTTGTACTGTACCTGTCCATTTTGGATAAAGTAGAGTGCTGATCACTCATGTAAGTCGGTTCTCACCCCACAGGATGGCAAGAAAACCGCTTTGATACCACTGTAATAACCCCAATAGGTTATAACTTCTTCAATCACAAAAAATCCTTATACTTGAGTTGTTTGACATTTTGTCAAACACTTTGCAAGCAAGGGTCATCTGACTGATATAACTTTTCAGATTGCTGCAGTGATTCTTGTTTGGATTTGCCTCAAAGAAAATGCTTACAAAAAGACTCCAGATTGTCTAAACAATGACCTAATATGAATGTGCAACTAATTTTGGCAATATTCAATACATATATGTGACTTAAACTACTTGCAAAATGCAGCTACAACAATTAGTAATTATGACAAATACTTTGGATGCAACCTAGGATGGCATTAATGCACTTACAACCAAGTGGCATTAATATAAACACTTAGTATGCAAAATTATAACATTATTTATGCCAAAAAGAGAACTTAGAGCCAATTGATATTTTGTCAAACAATTGGAATGCAAACTAATAAGCTGATCATCAACTCTAGAGTTGCAATATAGATAGTCTAAAAATTACAATGCTCTTTCAATTGCAAAATCTTAGCCTTCCTTTGATACCAATAATGCCAATTGGCAAACAAAGACAAGTACAATGTAAAATAATGAAGTGCTGAAGCTATATTTTGTACTCAGCTGAAAACCTACATTTCTCAGAAAATATGCCAAATGAGAAGTGAAGAACCTGATTGTGGATGGTTGTAATATTTTCCTTCAATGCTGCCCCTTTTGCTTTTCTTTTTTCCGATCTACTTTTACCACTTGCTTTTTCCGGATTTGCTTTTTCGTTTTTGCTTTTTCAAACTGCTTTTTCGGATTGCTTTTTTCGAAGCTGCTTTTTCAGCCTGTTTTTTTTCGAACTACTTTTTCGGCCTGCTTTTTGTACTCAAATATTTTTTCTCAATGTAGCACAAATAGAAGACTGAAGTATCTTCTTCCCAGCTGCAATAATTCAAGTGATATTTCACACTCTCAAAATTGCGTACCAATTGAGAGTTTTCGTTCTCAATGGCCAGTTGTGACTATTTCAGAAACCCTAGGCTGCACAATGCACATCAACAAACATCAACATTAACAACAACAAATCTGGATGATTAGAATGAAGCCCGGGGTGCCTATTTATTCTTTTTCCTCCACTTTTTCCAAAAGCTTGTAGAACATTATTTTATTTTATCTATTAAGTGACTTTATAAAATATTTTATAATTCAAGTCACTTTATTAAATTAATTAAATATAAAGTTACCTTTTAATATTTATTTATTTGATAACTTTATAAATAATTAACTTAATACCACTTATTTATTTAATTAAAATAATTAATTAGTCATCCTCATAAAATATTCATTATTTTGGACAACCTAATTAATTAAATTAATTAAATCAAATTGCCTCCAAAATGGGGACATGACAGCAACAGATCCGATGTTACTAGCACTTACAACAAGTAGACATCCAGCAGTGGTGGAGATGGGCATCCTGGGTACGGTGCTAACAGATACAATAGTAGACTGAGGATCGGGAGTGAATGTGATGCTGGAAGATATTTGGAAAAAACTTGGACAACCAACACTATGGCCACCCACCTTTCAGTTACTTACAGCAGATCAACATGGAATAAAACCTTTGGGCACTCTGATGGCGCAGCCGGTAACAATTGGGACACAACCAATTTTGCTGGATTTTGTAGTCATTTCATTAAAGAGAAGAGGGTATGACGCCATCCTAGGACGAGGGTGGTTGGTGTAGGCTAAGGTAAAGCATGATTGAAAAAAGAACACCCTGTCAATGGAGAAGGGAGGTAGGAGATTTATAATCGATTTGCATACACAGATGGTAGGAGAAGAAGCCGCGTCATCGGACTCAGAAGGCGATGGCGAGAGTGACGACGAAGGGAAAAGAAGGATGGAACCAGATGATGAAGGGGTATTGAGACTAGAAGGAGGCTCAACTGATGACGACTTAGACTCCGTGAATGGACTGTTGCATTGGCAAATGGAAGATTATGAGGTCTGTCCGAGTTGCAATATTTTGAGTGTCGAGGAGGGAAAAGAAGGCCATGAATTTCCAAAGGAGTACAGTGAACTCAAGGAGGGAGAAGCGCAGGTGGATGAAACACCTGCCCATACGTCCAGTAAAAATAAACCGATGAAGTATGAAGAGCCGATGGTGAAAACAATGAACCTGGGTGATGAAGAAAATCCGAAGAACATTCTTGTAGGAAATGATTGGAACCCAGTATTGAAGGCAGCAGCTTGGACGTATAAAGACTTAAAAGGAGTACCACCAGAGCTATGTGTCCACCGAATACCATTAATCGAAGGTGCGGTAACTGTACAGAAGCGGCCGTATCGAAGGAATAAGAACTATGCAGCATGGGCCACGAAAATTGCACAAAACAGATGGAAGATATGGCGTCAGAAGCTTTTAAAATTAAACAATCTTCAACCCGGCCAGTTAGTACTGAAGTATAACAGACGGAATGGAATCAGACTTCGGAAGTTCAAAGTCAAATGGGTCGGACCATACAAGATACGGGAAGTTGGATATAACGAGACAATTAAGTTATGGACACTCAATAGGAAGGAAGTAGTAGCCAATGCAGTAAATGGTTCGAAATTAAAAGTCTACCATGAAAGAAATAACGCACCTCCATGGACGAACAACTGAGAAAAGAACAACTGTAAATATTGTATATATGTAAATACTGTACATATGTAAGATAAGAGTTAAGCATAAATTTTGAGTGCCACTGCGAAGTAATAAAGTAAAGAAAAATGTGTAACAAATGTTGTACGGGCCTTGAGGGATATATTGTGCAGGAGTTAAAAACACTGTACGACATCTTGGGAATGGAAATCAAGAAGACTGTATTGACACTGAGATATGCGGACTTAAGGAGCAGATCAGGCAAAGAACATAACAAGAACAGGCTAAGACCTATATAGCCAGAGGAAGTAGGACATCAGATATTATAGACCGTACGGCCAGCACAAGAAGACCGTACGACCAAGGACGTCAAGTATTATAGACCGTACGACCAACAAGGAACAGAGGTATGGCTGAACAAGTTGCCGTACGGACAATGGATAGACAAGCGTACGGCTGGGAGAGCTCATTAAATAAGAGTTTTGATGACCGTACGGCCTCAAACGGAGTTATGTTGGAAATAATAATAAAGCAAGCTTAAAATTTGACATGATCGTACGATCACTAGATGACTGTACGACATTGAGTTTTGTTAAACCGTACTAGAACATACCGTACCGTACAAAAGATAGACAGTATGACCCCAAGTGGAAAAGACCATACCGTACGGTGGAATAGCGAAGGGTGCAAAGGAAGACCGTACGGGCATAAGGCAAGTCAAAATACAGAGAATCATCGATGTCCGTACGGCCCAAAACATAAGGGATAGCGTAAGACCATGCGGCCTGTCTGTACGGATTGAGGGCAAAGTGAAAAAGACCGTACGGTCTCAAGACACGAAAACGCCATCATACTGAGTGGTGACCAGAATAAAGCCGCAAGGAAAAAAATAGCCAGAGATGAAGGGTATCAGGAAAGGAAGAGGAATTGCTATAGCCGATTCACAAAGTAAGTTTGCAGGAAAGAGGAAGTGGAAGAGCTAAAAAAAAAAAAAAAAAAAACGACGACAGATTCTAGTTGTTCGGAATGAGTAGCAGATGATGCCAAAGGGAAGGGGAAGCATTAGTGGTTGCCAGAAAGAGAATCGACAGAAAATGACAGGAATGGTGTGTTCCGTGCATTTCTGTATGAGGTTCGAAGTGCTAATTTGGTCTTGGCGGCGAGGGGCAGCGTGCTGCCCCAGGACCCCGCTGGGGGTGTTGCCCCCTAGACCCCCAGTCGTTGCGGATATCAGTCATGAGAAGTGTGACCAGTTGATGAGACCTAGAGCTGTTGCTGTAGGCATGAGTGTTTGTGTGTTAGAGGAGGCACTTGGAGTAGGTGTTGGGCATGAGGTTGTCTTGGTGGATGCGTAGAGAGCTCGGGAGGAGCTGATCATCCAGTTGAAGGCAGTATGGCGACACTTGGCTCAGTGTAACCAGGAGTTGGAAACAGAGAAAGCAGCACAGATGGCTATCAAGGTCAGCTAAGGAGATAGTATTGTGTTAGCAGAGGCTAGAGATGCAACGTGGGTTGGAGACCAGTTTGGTGCAGGCATAGGATGAATGTGAAAGTGATGCGACAAAAACAAATCTATCTTGTTGTAGTTAGTCAATTAATGTATTTTGTTGTTAATTTGTCTCAGATATTTTGTAATTGTCGTCCGGAGACGACCTTTCTTTTGGGGGGGGATGATGTTGTCAGTAAAATGTATAGTGTAGCCGACGGGTAGAGTAGTATCCGAACGGGCGCGTGACGCTTGAGTCACCCCTTCGAAAAGGTATATGTACATGTCCGAGATGGACTTTGGAAGCATCATTGTAATCGGAAATCATTGTAGTCATTGTAATCTGCAAATGCATACATGAATAAAGTATCTGTTCGGAATTGAATCGTGTTATACTTGTGTTGAACTTCTTACCCTATGCGGTAAACACCAAAGACATTGTTGAAATACCAAATACCCAAAGTCCTTCATGACTCAACTCAATTACAGATACTCTTCCATAGAGGAAGCATCAACGTTTAGTCCAGATAAACAATAGTGCTCCATACCATTGGACTGATGCAATCTTTGCATCATCTAATCTAAAGTAGGCAGGGGCATAACCCCAAGCATATCTCGCAAATACTCAAATGTATCCTTAGGTAAAGGCTTTGTAATTATATCTGCAATCTGCTTCTTTGTACCAACATATTCCAGTTTGATCACTTTGTTTGCAACTTTCTCTCTCAAAACATGATACTTAATAGATATTTGCTTTCTTTTAGAATGTAATATAGGATTCGTAGACATATTTAGTGTACTTGTGTTATCACAATGTATAACAACAGGTTCAGTAAATTGAACTCTAGTATCCTTCAACATCTATTTCATCCGCATGATCTGATTGCAATTAATTGCTGCTGCTACATATTCTGCTTATACTGTGCTCTGTGAGATACAATCTTGTTTCTTTCTTAGCCAAGAAACCAATCTTCCTCTTAAGAAAAAAGCTTCACCACTTGTACTCTTTCTGTCACCCATTGTGCTTGCCCAATCCGCATCAGTATATGCACATAGAGTAAAGTCATTTGATATGTCATAGCACAACCCAAAATCAGGTGTACCCTTCCAATATCTGAAAATCCTCTTTATTGCCGCATAATGTGCTTCCTTAGGATCAACTTGAAATCTTGCAACAATGCCATCTGCATTAACTATGTGTGGTCTTGTATGAGTCAAATATTTCAAACCTCCAATCATGGATCTGTACTTCTTCTGCTCAATAGTAGGCGTCTCATCTTTGCTAGATAACGTATGACTAGTTACCTTAGGTGTACCAACAGGCTTACAACTCTCTGAACCAAATCTCTTTAATAAGTCTTTCAAATACTTAGTTTGAGAAATGAAAACACCTTCATTGTTTTGCACAATTTGCAAACCCAAGAAGTACTTCGTCTCACCAATCATGCTCATTTCAAATTCTTTCTTCATCTCAATAGCAAATGCTTCACATGCTTCATCATTTCCTCCAAAGATTATATCGTCCACATATACTTCAATAATTAGCAAACCATTCTCAATGACTTTCAAATACAAGTTGCTATTTGCAATACCTTTAGTAAATCCCAATTTTGCAAAATATTTATCCAACCTCGCATACCAAGCTCTAGGTGCTTGCTTCAAACCATACAGTGCTTTCTCCAACTTGTAGACCATATCCTTCTTTTGTCAAAAAAAATCCTTCATATTGCTCAATATAAACTTCTTCTTCAAGTTCTCCATTCAGAAATGCTGATTTCACATCCATCTGATACACTTTGAATTTCTTGTTAGCCGCATAAGCAAATGTCTCCTCATAATCTATACCTTCTTGCTATGAATATCCTTTGCATGCTAGTCTAGCTTTGTTTCTCACGACCTCACCTTGTTTATTCATTTTATATCTGAAAACCCATTTAGTTCCTATAATGGTCTTATCCTTAGGTCTAGGAACTAATTCCCATGTATCATTCTTCTCAATATGATCTAACTCTTCTCTCATAGCTTGAATCCAAAAGTCATCTTTGCTAGCTTCATCTGTGCTTTTAGGCTCTACTTGAGAAATCAAACGTAACTCTTCATTTACTCTGTTTCTTGCCATAACTCCTCTATCTTTGCTTCCAATAATGTGTTCAACAAGGTGATTCTTTGTCAAATTCTTACAACTTGGAACTCATTCTGCAAATCATTGTTAGTTTCATAAAACAATTCAATATTTTCTTGGTTAGCCTTAGGATTAGCTTCTTCATCAAAATCATAATCAAGTATCCTTTCTTGAACTCCAAACTTCTCATCCACTTTCACATTTGCGCTTTCAACAATAGTCTTAGTCCTCAGATTAAAACATCTATAAGCTTTGCTTTTCAATGAATAACCAAAGAACATACCTTCATTGGTTCTTGAATCAAACTTACCAATGTCATCATCTCTCTTGATGTAACAATTGCTTCCAAAAATTCTAAAATACCTCACTGATGGCATGTCCAAACTTTAAGTCATAAGGAGTTTTGTTTGTACCTTTTCTGATTTGTACCCTGTTCATTGTGTACACTGCTGTATTAACTACTTCCCTCTAGAATCTCTTTGATACATCATTTTCAAAATCATAGCTCCTGCTGCTTCTGTTACAGACTCGTTTCTTCTCTCAGCTATACCATTTTGCTCAAGTGTTTTAGGAGCTGAAAGCTGTCTCTTAATACCATTCACTTCACAAAAACTGTTCAACTCATTCGAGGTAAATTCTCCACCCCAGATCTTAAATACTTAATCTTTAATCGAGACTGATTTTTAACTCTGTTCTTAAACACCTTAAACTTCTCAAATGCTTTAGACATTTTTCTTCAAGAAATGCTACCCACATCATCCTAGTAAAATCATCAACAAGAATCATAAAGTACCTTTCAGATCTTAAACACTTAATCTTTAATCGAGACTGATTTTTAACTCTGTTCTTAAACACCTTAAACTTCTCAAATGCTTTAGACATTTTTCTTCAAGAAATGCTACCCACATCATCCTAGTAAAATCATCAACAAGAATCATAAAGTACCTTTCACCTTAGAATCCTTTTGTCTTTGTAGGACCACTCAAATCTGTTTGAACACTCCAATTTTGCTGTTGTAGTGAACTTTTTGCTAGGAAAAGGACTTTTCTTCTATTTAGCCATAACACATTCGTTGCATACAATGTTAGTAGGCTTCACAATTTTAGGCAAATCCCTAACAACAAGTGTACTGCTCACTTTCACAATATTATCAAAAATTATATGACAAAACCTTTTATGCCACAACCAGCTGTTATCAACCTTAATAACTAAGCATGTCATCTCTGTAGGATTCAATTGAAAAACATTACCTCTTGATCTTGTGTCGGTACCAATCATCTTTCCATTCTTATCCTTGCTGATACATGTCTTCTCTGTTAACTGTAATTGATATCCCTTGTCAACCAACTGACCAACACTTAGAAGGTTATGTTTCAGTCCATTGACAAAATAAACATCATTTGTGTTAGATTTACCATCAAGAGTAATAGATCCTATTCCCTTAATATGAAAAGCCGCATTGTTCCCAACTCCAACAATTCCTCCATCACAAATGTTGAACTCAACAAATTTATTCATATCACCAGTCATATGATGTGAACAACTAGCTATGATCCAATTAGCTTTTTTCTCCACTTGTGACACTAGGGCTCGTTCTTCTCTAACTTCTTTTTCATGACTTTCTTCTTTTATAGCAACAAATCCTAACTCATCATCACTTGCACTCAAAACTCTTTCATCTAGTCCATCATCATCATTTGCATACAAGCATTCTCCAGGCATTCTAGACTTGAATTTTTTTTTTGTACTTCTTCACTCTTTTAGGACATTTAGAAGTATAATGACGAAATTCATCACAAGTCCAATATTTAAAGATTTTCTTACCATCTGGTTCTCTTCTCACAAGTAGGGCGATTCCTTTTTTCAATCTTTCTATCTTTCTCAGATCTTGACCTATTGTTGCTAGCATAATCTCCACTGGTGCTTGCACTCCTAGATAGGGTAGGTCAAACACTCAGTGCGTTAAAGCTAGTCTCCACTCTAGGCAATCTCCAGACTATTTCAAACTTATTTCTGTTGCTTCCAACCTTACAAGAAGAGTCTCTCTAGAAAACTTCTCAATACAAGGTGTCACTTGCTCAATCATTTGCGCTATCTGCTTGAATGGTGGTGTGCAAGTTTTCAAGATTTTCCAAATGATCTCATCTTCTTCTTTAGATCCTTCACAAGCCTTGATTTTTGAATCAATTTCTGATATTCTTTCAATATAACTTCTTACAAATTCATCTTCCATCATTTTGGATTCTTGAAATAGATATATCTAATTTTGTAATCTAATTCTTTTAGCATGTTTATCATCTTCAAAAGTAGATTCCAAAGCTTTACAAATGTCACTAAATAACCTCAAAGATTTTACTTGACTTTACTCATTTTTAGGAAGAGCTGACAATAGTGCTTCTCTGGCAAGAATATTACACGTGAACAAATCTCTTTCAGCTTCATTACATTCTTCAAGATTGTTTTCTTCAACTATAGTCTTCCCATTCTTGCAAATTGATGTACTCACAAAATAATGTGATAATATATAAGTTCCTTGTAAGAGGATGGACTTTGTTAGGAGCCAATGAAATACTTTTAGTACACATTAGTCCTTGTACATATTAGTCCTTGTTAGGAGACTTTGAATCCTTGAGAGGAGATTCCAACCTTGTTAGGATTTGTAGAAGGCAGAAGGACTCAATGTCCAAACAACTTCAGTGCAAGCCCATGAACTCACTGTCCAACTGGCTCTGTATTATTCCTTTTAGAACAATAACAATTGATCAACTGTCTACTAACACTCTTTGCCAAATATAGTCACTACGCTCATTCACTGTGCCTATGCTGCACCAAATACTTCTTAGATCTCGATACCAGATCCGCAAACTCGCATCACAATAATTTCTTCGATCACTTACACGCATGCAACTCGCACTTACAATTCGCTTTCTATTTCAAAACAACACTTCTCTTACAATCACAAGGAAAATAACTTTCCTTTATGCCAAGCCCTCAAAATAATTTGTTGAGTTGGCTTTAAGGCTTTCTCAATTACAATTACAATAGGACATTATTAAGATAAAACAATACACGCTACATTACATCTTTTCATAATTACATAACGTTGTCGGCTCGCAGTCTTTACAAATCTTTCACACGTGCGACCTCAGACTTTGCGCACTCACTGATGTCACTATCAAGATGTCTTCTACCTCTGACTAACTGCGCTAAACTAGATTCTATCCTTGTTAGGAGATATAATACCAGAAACTGCTTCTAAGGAATTCTATCTATAAACTATCTTTTGTAAATCTCGAATAAGTGTCATCAATCTTCTACTTTCTGCATGTGCTCTTAGCCACATCATCAGGACACTCTGTAGAACATGTCCTCAACTTCACTTGATCTCATTGTCAATCCTCAAATTGTACGGTCTCTATCTCTGTCTTCTGCTCTGTCAGTCTTTACAGAATCATTAGTATGTTGACATCAATGACAAACAGTCATGAATGCAACACACAGTCATGCTAACATTTTCCCCACGTATATTTGTGTTTTCTATTCTGTCTCATTCTTGTAGTTTTATGATTCTAGAATATTAAATCTGTATGTTGTAATGTTGCTGAAATTTGTTAGATTTGTAAATTGCAATCACTTTCCTTTAAGCTTTTAAATATGGGAAATCAACTATGTTTGTTTCCACTTTTATGACATAGTAGTATGTACTGGTATTTTGTTATTAGAAGCTATTGAAGAAACCATTGGTTACTGGTTGTACATATTGATCTTAGATAGCTTTCTCAAATGCTCGTATTTCCCTTCATTTAGAAGAGTCCAATGGATATTGAACGATTGGTTCCCCAATGACTTGAGTTTTTAGCTATGCAATAGTGTTCCACTCCATTGTCCTCTTCACCAACCAGCTTTAGAATCATCACAAGCACACACAACATATATAGATATAAGAAGATATAGACGCATTTGGCGGAAGCGTCAATCTTTGCAACAATGATGCATAACATTGTATGGGGAAATCACAATTCCAGCATGTCGTTATATTGCCTTTGAGTTCTCTTTATCTAAATACTTTGATTTTAGTGCACTTGTATTTTATCCCTCTAAATCATTTTTTTATATAGCACATTAAGATCCTTTGCAAGTTACCACTTTGTAGTTTAGCTAGGGGTATGGTATTATGGTACTATGTAGTAATAAGTGAAGGAATGGGGTGTATATGCTTTCTAAGTAATTCCACTAATAAATGAAAATAGAAAAATGAAAATAGAAGTATTTATATCACATATGGGTAAATGTTAGTGGTAGGTAGTTGAATATTATTCAATTTAGGTAAGAGCCTAGTTTGAGACGTGTTAGAACTATTGTATATAGTTGAATATCATATTGAGATATTGTGGAGTGACTTCTGTTGTCGATAAATGTATCATGTAGCCGACGGGTAGAGTAGTATCCGAACGGGCGCGTGACGCTTGAGTCACCCCTTTGGAAAGGTATATGTACATGTCCGAGATGGACTTTGGAATCATAGATCATTGTAGTCATTGTAATCGGATTGTAATCTGCAAGTGCATACATGAAAAAAGTACCTGTTCTGAATTGAATCGTGTTATACATGTGTTAACTTCTTACCCTGTACGGTAAACAACTTCGTTACAGTAAAGGGCATTGAATGGTGTTTTGCTTACCTATTTTTGAATATATTTAAGAATTTTTACTATCAGGTTGTGCTGTTTTTGGTTTTTGACATTTGATATCTAATATATTTAAAATAGATCAATACTTTTGAAGTTGGGAAACACCATACAATGACACTTATTGAAAGGAAGCCAATCCACATTGTATCTCAATAAGAAGTCCCAAACACAGAAGATACTATTCACATGTCTCTTACGAGTCTTTTGCTTACAAAATATAATATTTAGAGAAAATGGAATAAATTATTATATTCTAATTAATTAGTGGGATAACTTACAAAGCATATGTGCCTTTATTTATTTATTTATTACTAGTTAATATGCCAAAATCTTCAACAACTGTTTGAGATTAAGATCAATTCATCTAAGTATGCATTTGTTGCTTCCTCTCTCAAATTTTCGATCCAAATGCTTATCAAAATGAAGAATTCATTGTTGTATGAAGAATATAAACTACTTACGACCTAGTGTTTTATGCCATTTTCCATGAATTTAAGGTTATAAGAACCTTATATTGGTAAACGAGTCCATCCGTACAAATTACAATCTGTTGTATTTAGTGGACAAAATAAATTGGAGAAAGTGAGGGATTAGAAATGGTGTAAAGTTCCCCTTGTTTTGAAACGTGTGGTAGCTATGAGACAGATCCTCCCATACTTCTGATTATTTCTGCAATTTTTGTTCTTCTATCTTGTTGAGTTTCATTTATCTCTATTGTTCATGAGCTTTATTTTGCTACTTTTGAAGCGCATTCCTATTTTGTCGATATCGTCCCTGTTTCTCTATTTTCCTTGTTAGTTTGTATTGGCACTGTATATGCCATGTGTCATGATCTACACTTATGGTGATGCAGCAACGATGACTATTTTCTTATTAGTGACTTGGCATTCAACGTATATCCTTGCATCTACTGGCTATTGTTATTGACCCTCTATTTTTCATCCTCATGTATTTAATCTAGTCGTTGGTTACTCTTCGCCAAGTTGTCAACGACTCTTCTTCTCTTCTTGTCGGGCAAATTTATTCCCCTCTTGGTAACCACCTTTGATTGGTTTTCGTTGGCATTTCTTCTTTGTTCTCTTTTGGAATTGTTTACACACTCGGATTTTAGCAAACATAATTATTATTTTTTGGTGCTAGCAAGTAACTTCGTGTATGGAAGTGGAAGGTTACACAATTGTGCATGAGAATTGTTTTGGTGCCGTATATCGAAAGGTTTTGTTGTGCTTAAGAGAGTGAGTTTATGATTATTGAGATTGGGCAATTTGTTATTGAGCATTTTATGTTATGTATTCAAACTTTTATTTGTTAATGCTGCAAGTGCATGCAATTTGATTTTGGTGTGTGTATCTGATAAATTTTACCTTGTGTTTTACAAGAATATTGATACTTTCTTAAAATTTATAACACTCTGATCAATGTGTGATCATAGTGTTTGAAGATTTTTTAAGTGGCAGCAGTATTGTGATAATTTTGATAAAATTCAATAAATATGCATCTCTTGGCAGGCTTGGTTGTGTTCCTCTATGTATTATAAAGTAATTGGTAAAATATTTGCTTGTTATTAATAGAGACCGAGAGGTACATATGTACAAAAGAATAAAGAGATGTTTCCTTAGGAAATGCTCGTAAAGAATAGAAATATTCTATTCTAGCTAAAAGAAAGCTAAATAAAGCTAACAGATAACTACAACTAATTAAATATTAGAAACGTTCTAATATTTACAATAGATTACAAACAGATAACCATTAACTAATCATAGAAGCTTATCTATTATTGTAATACCCTTCCTTAATGGTTAATCTATCCAGAGCACGAAGCTGTCAAAAGGCATAAAAGGCAGATTCTGTATGCTCAGTGTGCTCTGCACTGTTCGTTTTGAGCTACAAACCAGATTGCTTAGATAGGACAGCTGAGCGCTTCCTACATTTGACCTTCATGTGCCCATACTTGTGGCAATAGTTGCATTGAATGTTCTTTTTCTTGGAGCCTTCCGAAGCTAGAGTAGAGGACTTCTACTAAGAAGATTGTTGTGAACCAAAACCACCCACTTATTGCTGTCGCGATATTTGAAGATGGTTAGGATCATCTGTTTCTACGTGCCATAATTGCGAACGTTGAACTTCTGATTTCCCTTGAGCAAAATATTAGTCAGAGATACCATAACACGTTTTTTAGTGAAAAATGTGAAAATTTGTGAAGGCACATGTTTTGAGGCAAAAAAATGGAAGACCCAAAAAATTTGAAGGGGTACGCATAAGGGAGCTCAAAAAAACCAATAAGAATATGTTGTCGGTTTTCGGATCCATTGGCTCGAAAATTGAGGCACACAAATTAAGGTACCCAAAAAAAATAGACAACCCAATTGAGCTCTTAAAAAACCATCAAGAATCTGTTAATTTTTTTGATCCAGTACAAAAATTTAGGGTTTTGAAAAAAACAGCCTTAGCTGCAAAAAGCTTAGAAAAATGACGAATTTGTAGAGAAAATTGTAGAATTTGGGCACAAATAACCAGCAAAGGTTTGTAAAAACCTAGACGCCTCCAAATAGGCAAAAATGCCACTTTTTAAAACAAAATGGAAAAAATGGGCCACAAAACAGACATGCGATTTTCAAAGAAATGTAGATGCGACTGGGAAAAAAATTCAGGCGTGAGTTGTAGAGAAATGGTGCCCAACAGACCTCCATGTGAACAACAGAGATTTCAGAGGATTCAATCGTGCTAGTTGCAGACAGAAGATCGTGAGTTTGCAGGCTAGAAAAAATCACGAGTTACAGACAAAATGACATGATGTTTTGGCAGAAAACCCTAGTCGAACTAGAGGTTTTGGAAGCAAATATGCATGAATAATTTTGAAAATATAAGGTAGATAATTTCAACCAAGAAATTATAATTTTTTTTGAAATTTTTTAGAGCATTGGCTCTAATACCATATTACGAAGTAATTGGTAAAATACTTGCTTGTTATTAACAAAGACTGATAGGTCTATATATAGTATATACAAAAGAATAAAGTGACGTTTCCTTAGGAAATGATAATATTCTATTCTAGCTAAAAGAAAGCTAAAGAAAGCTAACAGATAACTACAACTGATTAAATATTAGAAACATTCTAATATTTACAATAGATTACAAACAAACCGTTAACTAATAATAGAAGCTTATCTATTATTGTAATACTATGAAGAGGGTTTATCCCAGGATAACTTTTGTGCTCTCTGCATTTGTTCTATCAATTTTATATTCTTATATGCTTTTGGTATAAATTCAACATGGTATTGGAGCAGGTCTGAAGAAATTTGATCCAGAATTAGAAGCATTCCTAAATTGTGCTCTTTGTTTCTCTTTTAGCTACTTATTCCTAGTGTGTGAAAATGGTGAATGGGTTGAAAGTTGAAGATAGGTTAGATGGCTTCTCAAATTTTGCTTCATGGAAGCCTAGGGTTCTTATGTCTCTTGAAGAGAATGATCTCTTGGATTATGTTAATTTTGATGTTGGAGAGCCATCTAATGAAACTTAAAGAAATTAGTGGAAGAAGACCAAGATTATGGCTAAAAAGATCATGATCGATTTTATCAAGGATCATTCAATTCCTGTTATTTCAAAATTGGAATCAGCCAAGGAAATGTTCAAGATTCTTAAGGATTTGTATGAGTTTGATAATACCAATAGAGTTCTTGCATTGCAGTGTCAACTGCTGCATGTAAAAATGGAAAGGGGTGACTCTGTAGTTTCATACTTTATGAGAATTACAGAATTGAAGGATCAGCTCAATGCAATTGGTGAGACATTTTTAGACAAAGATCTTCTCATGCTTGCTTTGAAAGGACTTCCCATTCTTGGGAATCATTCATTTAGGGCATTAGTGGAAGAGATGAGCTTCCAAAATTTGACAGGTTAAGGGCAGATTGTATTCAAGAAGAATGCAGATCAGAAGCAAGAAGAAATGGTTGTAGAAATCATCATGAAGATGATCCTGTTCTTGCAACTCACACTTAAAAAGGAAAAGGGAAGAGAGTTAACTTTCAAGAGGTTCAGAGATTAAAAACTTTGAATCAACTCCTGACTCTAAGAAAGGAAAAATAGATCTTTCAGAACTTCAGTGCTTCAGGCGTGACAAGTATGGGCACATTGCTAGAGATTGTTATTTTGGACCAAAGACTCAATCTGCTGCAACAATTGTAGAAAATTCTTGAGGTATTCTTATTTATATCTGCACTTTCTAGCAAGGTTGCATGGGCACAGGGGTACTTGGGTGCTGAGAGTACCGGTAGAGGTGTGGGTATGACTATTTTTCAAAATAGGGGATAGGGGTACCTGGGTATGTCAAACTTTTCTTAATTATAATTTAATATTTATAGAAAATCTGAAGTTATGAGTCGTGACAATGGTTTTTCAAAACAAGAGCAGTGCTGAAGTTTGCAAATGTAATGTATTGTTTTCAGTTTCAAATTTTTGATATGTTTGTAATAATAATATATGATAAATGTTTAGATGCATAACAGAGAGGCAAACTTAGAACATTAACAAGAAGATGATAAATCATATGACAATGACATATTGCGAATGATAAATTCCTGACTTGAACAGTGATAATGTTTACTGTTAATCAGTATTCTATCAAATTTTCAAATTCAAACTGATTACGTATTGAATGAAGCTTAATAAACAAGCTGATATGCAAACAAAAACCGAATTTTTTTTCATAAATCTTAATCAAGGTCCTTAGCTATGGCGCTCTCCACTGAGTACCCAGTACTTGGGTATGCATACCGGATGTATGGATATGTGTACCCATGCAACGTAGCTTTCTAGTAATATTCCTACAAGCAGCGATACATGGCTGATTAAGAGTGGTGCATCTCGTCATATCACTGGTTACAAAGAACATCTTCTTAATTTGAAGAAAAAAGATTCTCATCTTTAAGTCATTATTAGTGATGATGCAAGTTATTTAGTGAAGGGTGCTGGTTCTACCTCAATTTAATTAGATTGTGGAATTCCTCTTCATTTAAGTGATACATTATTTGTTCATGGCATAAAGAGTAATCTATTTCCATACCAGCGTTAGAAGACATATTATATCATGTTGCTTTTACTGATGGTAAAGTCTTGGCATAAAAAGAATTGCAGTACTCAATCAGCCATGAAGTTCGAGTTTGCCATGATAATATCTACAAGCTTTCAGCCTGTCCCCTACATGCACTTACACTTAATACTTCAGACTTGAACTTTGACACAAGAGATTTGGGCATTTAAATTTTAGGACATTAGCCACTATGGAGAAGGTTGTAGTTGTTCTCCCAAAGTTGAACAAAAATTATGAAGGGGTTTGCAAGCAGTGTTACACCGGCGCGAAGGTGCGGGGGGGCGTCGAGACGAGTTTCAGGTACGGGAAAATAAAGGGCCTCAATTTAGGGATGACGGGGGCACGACAGTGGTGCAGTTGCATAGTATTGTATATATGACTGAAAAATTATGAAATGATACTTCAATGTAACATGCCAAATATAGTTGAATATAGAAAATTGAAATGCAATTCATGAACCATAAGTTCAAACTTGAAACTTGAAACTTCATAACCATTACCAATGACCATTGAACTTAGTAAAATACTAAAACTTTTAAACATAATAATGATAAATAAAAAATATAAACCATGCATAGTACCATGTAGGTCAACCATTGACTATCAATTTATCAAATGACAAAGATGAAAGATTCAAAATTCATTGATCAAATATGAATATCATATATCATAAAGATGCTTATTAGGGTTCCCTTGCTTAAAGAAAAAATAAAAAACAATTGCAAAAAATGTTTTTTTTTTTTTTTTTTTGACTTTTTAGCCGACATGTTGGCTGCACCCCACACGCACCGTGGCCGCACCCGAGTGTGCTCCAATCTGTGCGGCCACACTTTTTGCGTGGTGGGGGTGCTCGGGTGCATAACATACCTGCACCGGCGACGTACACGCACTCGGTGCGCTGGGTTTTTGACTCAGGTGCGTGCACCTAGGTTACACTTTTTGCAAGGGATGCACTTTAGGTTAGAATATTAAGAGCACTTTTTATAGTAGTGAAAGTAGAGTTAAAGATATATTTAATACATTTAGATTTATGTGGTCCATTGTCAGTTGCTTTTCTTAGTGGTTTTTGGAATTTTGTTACATTCATAGATGATTATTCTTGTAAGTGCTAGAGCTATTTTCTTAAGTCTAAGGAGTCTGATGAGGTGCTGTCCCGTTTCAAAGAATTTAAAGCTCTTGTTGAAAAATTATCTAACAAAAGAATTAAAGATCTTAAGGTCTAATAATGAAGGTCAATATGTCTCTGGTATATTTCATGACTATTCTATTGGAGTTGGGATTAAGAGTGAGTTCTGCATTCCCTATAATCCTCAACAAAACGGTGTAGCTGAAAGAAATAACATGACAATTATTGAGGCATCAAAAGCAATGATTCATGATTAAAGCCTTCAATCTTTTCTATGGGTTGAGGCATGCAAAATTGTAGTTCATATTCAGAATTGTAGTCCTCATCGGTTTCTTGACAACATGACCCTTGAAGAAGTTTTTGTAGGTATCAAACCAAACATTAGCTCATAAATTTTGGATGTGCAATTTATATCCACATTCCAAAAGAGAAAAGATCAAAATTAAAACTTTTAAGAAAGAAAGGTATCTTTGTTGGATATAATGAATCTTCAAAAGCCTTGAAGATTTATATTCCAATTCAATGACAAATTAAAATAAGCAGGGATGTTACTTTTGATGAAGGTGTAGCTTACAAGATTTCCAATGAGTCTAACTTTGAAAATGGTGAGGAAGATTTTGAGCCTCTTCAAGATTTAGTGATGGCTGATCTGGATCCACCTTCTGAGATTCAGAGGGAAAATGTAGAGTTAGATGATTTAGCTGATCCAGTTGATCCTATACATTCTATTGATACTTTAGCAAGTCCTAGTAATACTTCAGCCAACGAGAAAAGACCATTGTGGGCCATGAACATTGTGGAAGAAGTTGAATAATATGCAGCCCGACGACGTGAGACTTTCAAAGAAAGTAAAAGGCCTCATAATTATGCAGACTATGTAGCATTAATGAGCCACATTATTGCATCTGTACCTTCCAGTGTTGATGGAACTTCTAATCGACAATTATGGAAAGATGCCATGATGGAAGAGTATTAGTCAATCATTAAAAATGATGTATTAGATAAAGTTTTCCAGATAGTTTCTTCCAAATGGTTGTAGATTAAACATGCTGTTGATAGTCGTAGAGAAAAATATAAAGCTAGGTTTGTTGCTAGAGGTTTTTCACAAAAAGAAGGGATAAACTATAAAGAAACTTTTGCTCATGTAGCTTGCTACACTCTAATGAGAAAACTAATTGCTATTGCAGTAGTGAAGGGCTGGAAACTTCAATAAATGGATGCAAAAACAACCTTTCTAACTAGAGTGATTGAAGAGGAAGTTTACATTGAGCAGCCAGATGGTTTTGTGATTCAGGATAGGGAGTCTCACATTTGCAGGTTTATATGGTCTTAAGCAAGTTCCTTGTGCTTGGTATGGGAGAATTGATCACTATCTTCTAAGCTTGGGTTTCCATAAGAACGATGCTGATGCAAACTTAAATGAAGACAAGGTGCCGATTCCTGTACTTTATGTTGATGATTTGTTTCTTACTAGTTATGATGATCTTATTGTTAAGTGTAAGAGAGAACTTACTTCAGAATTTGAAATGAAAGATCTTGGGTTGTTGCATTGTTTCTTTGGACTTGAGGTTTGAAAAAGATTGAATGAAATTATCTTCAGTCAAGGTAAATATGCAATCGATATTTTGAAAAGATTTGGAATGCTAGAGTGTAAATCTATGGTTACTCCTATGGAAGGAAATCTAGAAAAATTACACGAGGATGCAAGTCTATCAAATTTAGTTGATCGTACTACGTACAGGTAGCTTATTGGTTCCTTAACGTATTTGGTTAACACAAGACTTGATATATGTTATACAGTGAATATATTAAGTCAGTTTATGTGTGAACCAAGGTAAAATTGTCTTGTGGTAGCCAAACATATATTGATATATGTTTGTGGTTCAAAAGGATATGGAAACTTGCAAATTTCTCCAACTCAATGAAAAAGCTTTTATCAAGAAACTTGTAAATTTCTCCAACTCAAATATGTTCACGGTTTTATTAAGAAACTTGCAAATTTCTCCAACTCACTGAAAAAGCTTCTTTTTGATGAAGTTTGGAGTCCTTCACGAATTCCAAGAAAACTCCTCTTCTCTCTCCTGAACGATCTCAATAAATTCTTCCTTGCAAACTCTCTAAATTTCTCTCTTGCTCCTAATTCGCTCTTCAACTTTTTGTGTGTGAGAGATAGAATAAATGGTTTGATTATATAAGCCTTCCTAATGAAAAAGCTGCCATAAAGCTGTAGGCTAATATTAGGCAGCTGCTTTACTTAGCCACCAAGATTCCCATTTTTGTGTGACTTATCGCTTTTCTCCTTGTTTTTCAAAAGTTGCCATTTTGATGCTTTCAACTTCATGATGAAGCTAAGTCCTAATTCATCCATAAAAGCTGCCATAAAGCTGTAGGCTAATATTAGGCAGCTGCTTTACTTAGACACCAAGATTCCCATTTTTTTTGCCACTTGTCGCATTTCTCCTTGTTTTTAAAAAAGTTACCATTTTGATGCTTTCAACTTCATGATGAAGCTAAGTCCTAATTCATCCACTTTTGACTTTTTTGGAAATTAATTAATTAAGTAATAATTAAAAAGTCAATATCTAATCAATTTTCGTGTTTTAATCCAAAAAATCAAATTTTTTTCAATTTTTATCAATATTTCATTTTTGGGATTATTTTTCAAAATAATTAAATTGAATATCGATAAAAATTAATATTTAATCTATTGTTACAAATGTAAATGGCGGAATACTTGAATGAATTAATCAGAGATCAAACTGATCTATATATACAAAGAGGAGAGTCGAATAGAATAGAAACATTCTATTCTAGACTACACTTAAATATTAGAAACATTCTAATATTTACAAAGATATAATAAGATACAATAGTGAGCATTAAAAAGAAATATGAAGGTTATTTTAATACCCCCCCTTAATGCTCAATCTATTTACTACACCAACAGATCCCCTGAATTTAACAAACTTGTCAGGGCCAAGGGTTTTTGTGAAAATATCTGCTGATTGCTCTGAGGTAGGGACATAGCGTAATTGAATAGATCCATCTTCTACTAATTGTTGGATGTAATGGCAATGAAGCTTTATGTGCTTGGTTCGTTAATGAAACACTGGATTCTTGGCAAGTTTGTGTAAGCCCTGATTGTCTGAAAACAAAGAAGTCGGACCTGCTTGAGGAATATGCATATCTGCAAGCATCTACCGGAGCCAAACTGCTTCACAAGCTGCCTTGACGGCTCCTCTATATTCTGCTTCTAGAGAGGAGAGTGCATGTGCCTGTTGCTTCTTACTGGTCCAAGTAACTGCTGCAGATCCGATACTAAACACATAGCCAGAAGTAGATTTCTTGTCATCAACTGAGCCGGCCCAATCAGAATCGGTGAATCCACTGAGCTGAGGAGTAGTACTCCTTGTGTAAATAAGACCATAATCTGAAGTACCATGTACATAGCGTAACACATGTTTCGCTGCAATCTAATGATCAGTCTTGGGGTTTGTCATGAACCATGAGATGTAGCTAACTGCAAAACTGAGATCAAGTCTAGTAGTAGTAAGGTAGATGAGACTACCTACTAGCTGCCCGAAGAGTGTTTCATCTACAGGAGGAGAAACAGATTGTGCGGACAATTTTAGACCAGTCTCCATAGGAGTGGAGGCAGATTTGCAATCCTGCATTCGAAACCTATCAAGCAAACTTCTGGCATACTTGGATTGAGACAAAAAAATATTGTTGTCAGTCTGCCAAACCTCAATACCTAAACAATAATGAAGCAATCTGAGATCTGTCATATCAAAAGTTCTGCATAGATCCTGTTTGATTTCTAAAATCAAATGTTCTGAATTTTCAGTAATGATCAAATCATCCACATAGACAACAAGAAAAAGAATATCATTACGAGAGTGTTTAATATATAGATTACTGTCTGACGGACTACGTTGAAATTCTTGAGCAACCAAGTAATGATCAATCTTTATGTACCAAGCCCTAGGGGCCTGTTTAAGACCATAGAGGGCCTTCTGGAGTCTATACTTTGTGTTCTGAACCGGCAATCTTAAAACCTGGAGGTTGCGTCATGTAGACTTCTTCCTGTAATTCACCATTGAGAAAGGCGCTCTTTACATCCATCTGATGAACTTTCCAACCATACTGAGCTGCAATTGCAAGAAGAATGCGAATAGTGCTCATCTTGGCTGTCGGAGCAAATGTCTCATAATCAATGCCTTCGCGCTGGGTGAATCCTCGAGCAACAAGTCTGGCTTTGTATTTGTCCAAGGTACCATCTGCATGGTACTTGACCTTATAAACCCATTTACAGCTAATGGGTTTCTTCCCAAGAGGGAGATCTGAAAGAACCTAGGTGTGGTTCTTTTGAAGACTCTGAAGCTCAGCATCCATTGCTTGTTCCCATTCTGGAATTCCTTTGGCCTCTGCATATATCTGGGGCTCAGGGATACTGTGGATGTTGGCCATAAGAGCTATATTAACTGTGTTGTGCTGAAGGCTCTTATTTCTGGAGGTTCTACCCTCAATGAGTTCATCAGGACGAAGATCACTAATCGTTTGAGCCCACCATTTTGGCCGAAGAGTCAAGGAGCCAATATCAGATGCTGTCGGAATAGCTAGATGAGAAGCAGGAGCAGGAATTGTATTATCTGGAAGTGATTGAGGTGGTGTATTAGTAGCATCAGATGCTTCATATAAAATAGAAGAACCCAAGTCAGAGATTGCTGAAGATTGAATCTCGGAATGTGGTGGGGAGTCAGAGAGCGGAAATGGTCCAAGTTCCTCATCAAACACAACATCACAATTGAAGATTAAATGATCAGTATTTACATCAATCAGTCTGTAGGCCTTATGTGTGTGACTGTATCCTGTAAACATAAGTTCTTGGCTTTTGGAATCCAACTTAGTGCGTTTGGCATCAAGAATCCATACATATGCCAGAGAGCCAAAAACTTTCAAATGGTTGATCCTAGGTTTGCAACCAGACTAGGCTTCCTCAGGAGTCTTATGATTAACTGCAAGGGTGGGTGACCGGTTAAGAAGGTAGACAGCTGTGGATACTGCTTCTGCCCAATATTTTTTGGGAACATTTATATGTTCTAGCATAGCCCTAGCCATTTCTGTGATGGTATGATTTCGACGCTCTACAACACCATTCTGCTGAGGGGTGTGAGGTGTGGTGAATTGACGTCTAATGCCATGAGTAGTACAAAAGGTAGAGAAAGCAGAAGAACATAATTCCCCCCCATTATCGGTCCTAAGAGTACGGATGGAGGAACCAAACTCTTTTTCTACTAGAGCTTTAAACTGCTGAAATACAAGAAAGGCATCTGATTTTTGCTTGAGAAAATATACCCACATTTTGCGATTGAAATCATCCACAAAGAGTAAAAAATACCCATTCCCAGTAATAGGAGTATTCATAGGACCACATACATCAGCATGGACCAGTTGGAGTACTCTGGATGCCCGCCATGATTCACCATTCTTAAATGGTGTCCTATGTTGCTTCCCTGCTTGGCAAGCTCCGCAAACGCGATGGTTTTGGGTCTGAATATTAGGTAGGCCATGGACTAAATTATCCCAAGCAAGTTGTGCTAGATATTGAATGTTCAGATGACCGTATCGCTGATGCCAGAGACTGCTGAGAGCGGATGATTCGGCGATGAAGGCATGCTCAAGGGAATCGCCTGAATCTACAAGCCTATAAATACCATGATCCTCAAGACCGAAAGCAAGGGTAGTGCGAGAAGCATGATCAATAATCGAACACTTATTTCCACTGAAAATGACATCCAACTGAGGAGAGTGCTTCATAATCTGACTAACAGACAAAAGATTATGTTTCATGCCAGGAACATAACATACATTGAGAAACATGAGTTTTCTTCCTCTAGATTGAATCTGAACATTGCCCTTGCCGACAATATTGTATTCTTCGCCACCTCCAAAGATTACTGAGTTAGAATAGGGAGTGAATTCAACAAACCAATCACGCCTATGAGTACAATGTCGGGAGGCACTAGAATCGATGTACTAGGCAGAAGATTTCACATGATTTGCAAGTATGCTGGCCATAAAGGCATGGTAGATAGATTCTTTTTGCTCTGAGTGTTGGGCAGCATTGGCTTGCTGTTTAATTGAGTTTGACTTCTGATGCTGCTGATACAGATGCTTATAATATGTGAATATTTCAAATGGCACAAACTTCGAGGTGAGAAAATGAAAGACCCAGAAAAATTGGAGTACCTAGAAAAGAGCTCGAAAAACCCAAAAATAAAATGTTGTTGGAATCCGGATTTGCTGGCTCGAAAATCAAGGCACAAAAAACGAGGCACCCACAAAAATCTGATGAAGACGCATTTGAGATTTCAAAAAACCCACCCAAGAATATGTGATTAGAAATTTTTTCCGAAGTCAAAAAACTAAGGTTTTGAGCAGAATAACAGTTGGGGGCCAAAGAGGTCAAAAAGGCAGAAAAATGATTTTTGCAGGTAAAAAAACAACAAAAGCCAGCAGCAGAAACGCGAGTAGAATATCCAACAGGGATAGATAGACCCGTTTTTGAAAAAAAAACCAAAAAATCCCACTTTTTGAGATCTGGGTGTGAACAGATTTGAAAAAACGACCTTCAAATTTGTGATTTACAGACTAAGCCACGGGTTTCGAAGAAAAAAAATTTGCAAAAAACAAATCTACGATTTTCCAAGAACGCCAGTAGCTGAAGACACAATTTTTCAGTCGATTTGCACAGAGGGTTTTAAACCCTAGCTCTGATACCATGTTACAAATGTAAATGGCGGAATACTTGAATGAATTAATCAGAGATCAAATTGATCTATATATACAAAGAGGAGAGTCGAATAGAATAGAAACATTCTATTCTAGACTACACCTAAATATTAGAAACATTCTAATATTTATAGAGATATAATAAGATACAATAGTGAGCATTAAAAAGAAATATGAAGGTTATTTTAATATCTATATTAAGTAAATCCAAAAATCTCCTTGAAAGAAAATTGCTTTAAAATCCAACTTTTTATCCTTTACGATTTTTTTCCAACTTTTTGGTTTTTTGATTTTTCAATTGATTTCCACCATTTTGCTTTTTTTCCAAAATTTTCAAACTTTGACTCTTTTCAAATTTTAAGTTTTTAAATTTTTTCACATTCTTCCAAAATTTTTCAACCTTTTACGATTCAAACATGGCAACTTTGTAGTTTTTTGGAATTTTCGCACTATTTTGGATTTTAAATTTTTCTCATTGCCGTGGATTCTCCTAAAATTCCAAAATTCTCAAATTTTCTCGAATTTTTTGAATGTTTTCACAATCTTCACACTTTGGATTTTTCACAACATTTTGGATATTTCCCACACCTTTTTCCATTGTTCGAGGTTTTTTCCAAAATTTGACTTCTTAGATTCCCCCATCTTTTGAAAATTTCCAAATTTTCCAAGTCTTGGGATTTCTTTGAAATTCTAAATTTTTTTAAACATTTCCATTTTGTCCCAAATTTCCTTGGATTTTTCCAAATTTTCGAAAATTTTCCAAATTTCTGAGATTTTTTCAATTTTTCCCATTTTTCACAATTTTGATTCTCACGATTTCAAATTTCTCAAATTTTCCTATTTGTAAATTTTCATATTCCTTCGACTTCCAAACCCAATATTTTTTAGTTTTTACACATTCAATGCTTGAGCACATTTGGGAGGGTTGGGAGACTTAAAATTTTGGAAAATTCCTTTGCACGCTTCTTTTGGACCCGAAAGAGTGTTTTAGTTGGATTTACTCACATCCTTTGGAGAAAATCCACAACATAGTGGAAAACGTGCTCCACCAAATACGAAAAGCGTATTTTTGAAGAGGTTAAGGAATTCATATTGGTCGGATAGATTCTATTACGAAGTAATTGGAAAATATTTGCTTGATATTAATAGAGACCGAGAGGTCAATTTATACAAGAGACTGAATGATGTTTCCTCAGGAAAAAATTGTGGAAACAAAAAACTAAATATTAGAAACATTCTAATATTTACAGGAGATTACAGTAGATATCCATTAGATTCTAAACAGAGATAATACAAACTATCTATTATCTTAATTCCCTTCCTTAATGGTTAATCTATCTAGAGCACGATGCTGTCAAAAAGCGTAAAAGGCAGATTCTATCTATTCAAAGTGCTCTGCACTTTTCGCTATGGGTTGCAAAGCAGATTGCTTAGATAGGGCAGCTAAGCGCTTCCACATTCAATGTTCTTTTTCGTGGAACCTTTTGAAGTTGGAGCAGAGGACCTCTATTGAGAAAATCGCTATGAACCAAAACCACCTTATTGTTGTTGCGATTTTCGAAGATGGTTAGCATTCGTTGTTTCCACGCACCATAATTGCGATAGTTGAACTTCTGATTTTCCTTGAGTAAAATATTAGTCAGAGATGCCATAGCACGTTTTTCAGTGAAAAAGCTTGAAAATTTGTGAAGGCATGTACTTTGAGGCAAAAAAAATGGAAAACCCAGAAAAATTGAAGGGGTACCTAGAAGAGAGCTTGAAAAACCCAAAAAGAATATGTTGTCGGTTTTCTAGATTTGCTGGCTCAAAAATCGAGGCACCCAAAAAAATCTAATGACAACTCAGTGGAGCTCTCGAAAAACGCATCAAGAATAAGTAAAACTATTTTGGATCTGGTACAAAAATTAGGGTTTCAAGCAATAACAGCCCTAGCTGCAAAAAAGCTTAGAAAAATGGCGGATTTGCAGAATTTGGGCACAAATAAACAATAGAGGTTTGTAAAAGACTTATACGCTTAGGCAAAAAATAACCACATTAATTTTTTTTTTTTGGAAAGAATAGGCCACAAAATAGATGTGATTTTTAGGGAAATTTGGACTCGAGCGTAGAAAAATCTGGACGTGAGTTGTAGAGAAATGGTGCCCAACAGACCGCCACGTGAACGACAAAGAGTAACCCTCGATTTTTAGAGGATTCAGTTGCACTAGTTGTAGATAGAAAGAAGTGAGTTTGCTAACCGAAAAAATCATGGGAGTTACAAATGAAATGGCGCGATTTTTTTTGGCAGAAAACCGTAGTTGAACCAGAGGTTTTGGAAGCAAATATGCATGAAAATAATTTCAAAAATAAAAGACAGATTATTTCAACCAAGAAATTATAATTATTTTTGAGTATTGGCTCTGATACCATATTACGAACTAATTGGAAAATATTTGCTTGATATTGACAGAGATAGAGAGGTCAATTTATATAAGAGATTGAACGATGTTTCCTTAGGAAACAATCGTAAATAATAGAAACATTCTATTCTAGACACATAAAACTAAATATTAGAAACATTCTAATATTTACAAGAGATCAACCATTAGATACTAAACAAAGATAATAGAAACTATCTATTATCGTAATAGATTCTGTATCAAGGATAAGACCGCATTCCAACAAACATGGTGATCGCGCTTTTCGATGGGTCACGAATTTGACTCCGTTCGAGACTTTCCTTAGCATGGGTTAAGACGCTTTCCAAGGACATGGGGGAGCAGGGTTTTCACTATGTCAGGAATTTCTATTGGCATTGACTATACCTTGGGGTGGGTTGTCCCGCGCTCCACAATTTACAGGGAGGCAATCCATTGTGGACTCTGCGTTTAGCATTTACTCCAAATTTACTTCGCAACACAAAAGGTGGAGGGGGAGGCTTCACGATGGATTGCTCTGTTCACATACTCCGTTCTATTATGCACAAACAAGGAGGGGCCCGAAGAATGGGCGATGTGTGGCAAATGTCAGAACAAGTTCTTCTGTGTAAGAGAAGCTCAAGGTACAATCCCTTGATTAATGGGTTCTTCCCTGTGAGAGAAGTTCCAGGTGCAATCCCTTGATTAATGAGTTTTTCTTTGTTCTTGTTAACGAGTTCTTCTTGTGAAATCCCTTGATCCATCCTCTGTGAGTAGGCATTATGGAAGTCATGAGTATGCGATTTCACGACTTTATTATATGCTTATTAGTTCACTCTCTAGGAGTATCTATGGTGAATATTGTTATTTTTTTGTACCTGTAATGAGAATTATTGTTGACAATACCTTTTGTTGCAGCAAAATGTATTTTTTACAAGATGCAACTCTAAGGATCTCTCTCTTGCTAAGAGGGAGTGTTGAAACCAGTGGTAGTTGTGAGACAGATCCTCCCATAATTATAATTCTCTACAATTTTTGGTCTTCTATCCTCTTGAGTTTCATGTATCTCTGCTGTTTCTGAGCTTTATTTTGCTACTTCTGAAGTGTGCTTCTATTCTATTGCTTCCGTCCCTGTTTCTCGATGTTCCTCGTCAATTTGTCTTGGCAGTCTATATGCCATGTGCACATGATCTAGAGATATGGCGATGTGGCAATGATGATTGTTTTCTTGTTAATGGTTTGGCATTCAATGTAATTCCTTACACATGCTAGCTATTGTTATTGGCACTCTCTTTATTATTCATCCTTGTATTCTTAATCTAGTCGTGGGTTATTCTCTGCTAAGTTGTCAATGGTTCTTCTTCCCTCACCGTTGGGCAAACTCACTCCCCTCTCTTAGTAACCGCCATCGATTGGTTTTTGTTGGCACTTCTTCTTCATCCTCTTCTGGAATCATTTACACTCAGATTTTGGCAAACAAAAATATTGTTTTTTGGTACTAGCAAGTAACTTCGTGTATGGAAGCGGAAGGTTACAAAATTGTGCACGAGAATTGTTTTGGTGCCGTAGATTGGAAGGTTCTGTTTTTCCTAAGAGACTGAGTTTATGATTATCGGGATTGGGCAATTTGTTATTGAGCACTGTATGTTATGTATTCAGACTTTTATGTGTTAATGTTGTGAGTGTATGCAATTTGATTTTGGTGCATCTGATAGATTTTACTCTGTGTATTACAAGAATATTGACTTTCTTTAAGTATACAAATTCTGATCAGTGTGTGATCATAGAGTTTGAAGATTTTTTTAGTGGCGGAGATATTGTGATAATCTTGAGAAAATTTGATAAAGATGCATCTCTTGGCAGGCTGGATTGTTTCCCTCTGTGAAGAGGGTTTTTCCCAGGACAACTGTGCTCTCTGCATTTGTTTCATCAATCTTATGCTCTTGTATGCTTCTGTTATAAATTCAACATTTTGAACAGCAAGCTTGAGAAAGGAAGCGTTAATCTAGTACCGGATTGTTTGAGTTGATTCTCGGTTCAAGCTCTCATCCTTGTCCTTGATGGATGTAGATGTGAAAGGTAAAACCAACATTTGTACACAACTGTGCAAATTACATTCAAGCTTTGTTGAAATCTACTAGGATTTTGTGAATTGATAAGTTAAATTTATGATTACTTGTACTGTTATACAATATAGATTAGTATGCAATGGAAGAAGCAAAATACACAAATTGATAAAGGTGGGCGGGTTTGAACATAGTGTTGTCATTCATGTCAAGGTATCCAGGAGTTTCCTAAAGGATTAATTACTTCTATTAGGACATGCAAAACATCTAAAGGACCAAGTCAAGTATGTTTGTTAACTCTCTTAATTTTATCATGTTATTTTGGTGTGAGTTGTTCTCGACTGTTTAGCACATGTGCTACTGCCTAGAAGTGTTTGCTGAAGGTTAATATTGTGTGCACACAGTTCCACTGTCATGGTGTTTGGGTTCGCATCTGCTGCTATCGAGAGTTATGGATTGTGGTTTGGAAGTAAAGTAGAATGTCACATATGGTTTGTTGCTCCAAAGTTTTAGAGGTGATGCTTAAGAGGACTGAAATTAATGATAGGGTGGTCACTGTGTCTGCACGATGACTATACTCTTGGTTCTGATGAATGCACCAGAGTTTTGCACTGTTGTGAATGTTGATTGGGACTGAGGTAGGGTTGGGTAACACATTGTGTGTTCCTACCCCTGGTGCTACATGTTGGCTTTTGGATTGGGCGTATTACATGTTTGGTTTAAGTTTATCCTTGTGGCCAACCTGCAGGTGTTGTAAATAAGTTCTTGGCTGACTTAAGGATGTAAATAATGTGTGCGTGTATTAATGATTGGATTCATTGCAACAGTGAGAAGGTGGGTGATATGTGAAGAAGACAACCAAAGCAAAAGTTGTGCAAGCTGTCTGCTCAATTTATGTTTAAGTTTGCTAATGAAAATGCAAATCTCATGCATGAAATGATAACTGATTGATATTCAATAACAAAGGAGAGGAAAGCTCATTAAATAGAGATTACATGCAGAGTTTCTAAAACAGAATCAAAAGACATAAAAGAAACACTCTACACACACACATACTGAAATGATCTTGCCATGAAATTATCCTTACATTAAATTGACCAAGTCTAATTGTGGAAGTCTGAGAAATCAGATTATATTTATCTCTCTTGAATCAGGCTTTAATTATGTATGCTTCACCATGAATCGTGTGTATGATTCACTACAGATCGAAGGCTATCAATGAAGGATGTTTAGTGCATAAACATGACCAATCACCATTGGTTGGTTAGTAAATAGTTCGTGCTTAACTACACCACATTATCAGGTCTGTTGGATAATTACATCTTAATCATTGTGTCTCTTCAATGAGACATAATTCCAAACAGTCATAACTATTCCTTCAATGCCTCTCGGTGGCTATTTATTTGCAAACCCTTCATGAGGGAATATCATCAAAATCAATTAATGATACTTTCTCTTCTCAATAACAGCAGTTCGGCCATCAATAAGTATTTGCAGAAAATTGCAGGAAGACCTAACCCTCTCAATTGAATTGTTATCAGATCTATATAAGTTGTAACTGATTATTGCCTGCAAATCATAGATCAAACCAATGCTCATTAAATTAGAAACACCAATATCACAGTCTGATATAAGTTTAACAGTACATTTACATTTAGAATGTTCCGCGACATGAGCCTGCTGCTGAGACTCTCCCTGGTTGGAGTTTTGATCAGTTAACCGCTCTCTAGAGAAATTCCAAACACGACCAAGATCAAGAACACACTGAGCACCCTCCATTGTGATATTGGGTAACGAAACCATCCCCTTTGTTATCCACAGACATGGAAACCGAGATAAATATCAGCTTCTTAACAAACTTCGATTTTGTTGAGAAAAAAATGGTAAAAATTCTCAAACTCAAAAATTATCAAAAGAAGCTGCTATAAAACAGCGCCATAATTTTTTTGTGGAAAAATCATCAAGTCCTTAATGCAATGCGGAAGTGACAGATGATTTTTGGGAAAAATGCATGAAAATCCGCTGAGATAAGAAAAACTGGCAACTCTCTGTCACAAGAACAGACAACTCTTGCAGATCTTAATTTTTTTGTTTTTTCTGGTTGAAAATGATAAAGAAATCTGCAAAAACCAAGATCTTTGTTTTAAAAAAAGTCAAAAAGTGAAAGAGCGAAAAAAATTATTTGAAAAATATCTCAGGAAAAACCACAAACTTAATTGTTAAAAAAAAATCTGCCAAAAAAATCTACAATTATTGTTTAAAAAAAATTGGGCTAAAAACTTCTAAAAATTTCTCAAAATTTCTAAGTAATCAAACTAAAATATTATTAGTTGTTTTTTGCCAAAAATCAACCTCTTCTTCAATGCAATTAAATGATAATAGATTGATATTTAATTACAAAGAAGACAAATGCTCCTTGAATATAGTTTACAATATAGTTTACGTGTAGTGTATCTAGAATAGAAATGAAAGATATTAAGTAAACATTCTGAATAAGAACTAACTAGGAAAAGGAATGATCCTAACTGAATGGCCATTATAGAACATTACATAATTATTATAACAATGCACACCATGAGAGTGTCCTAAAGCAGGTTCACTCTTGAAAGTCTGCTTGACATATCTTTCATATACTTTATTGTAATTTAGTCTGGTGCCTCATCCCCTCGAGTTGGTGCTCTATCCTTGGAATATAGGATTGGTGTCTCATGTAAGATGGTGCTTGCAAATCTGATCGGGGATGGGTAACTCCATCGTAGGTTGTAATTCTTGTAGGTTGTGTTAGTTTGCAGATTTGTCACCTAACTCTATATTTTCTCGTCCACACAAGTATAATTGAAACCAACAATTGATCCAGGTGCATTGATATTTTACAACTATCCTCTGCTTATTTTAAGGCGCAGTTACTTTCTAATAATGCATAAAGAATAAATTCCACATATGCTTTTGACCAGAAAGGAAGCAAGCAATGTAGATATACAATCAATAGTCAGACCCAAATGAATTCCAGTCAACGGTGACAGCCAATTCCTTTGCAAATGTCTGTGACGATGTAAGCAGAGCAATAAAAAGCCCATACAACATTGTGATTTATTTCTAGTGAAATAAGGAAGGTATACTAAGAAGAGACGCTGGGAACTAAGTGTATTATAATAAACTATCAATAGAGAATCATTGAGGATTGACGTAGCTATAGACATAGAGATTAGAGATATGGGATACATGATGGTTGAAACTAACATACTCAATATAGAGAATTATAAACATAAGAGAACTGATTACTTCCATAGAGATCTAGCAGATCCTTGACAGAGGACATTCATTATGAATGTCGAGCCTCTCCTAGAGAAGATTCTCAAATAAGAGGGCATTCATGAATTGAATGTCGGATTCGAAATTGAATCCAGAGGAAGAGATTAGTAGAGAATCTCTTAGAGACAATATATTGTAGTGGTAAAACATATGCATATGTCAGAGATAAAGACTTGGTAGAGGTGGGATCTCTACCAAGTAGTGTTACCAGAGATCCCAAAGAGGCCCTAAGGGAGAAGCTCTTTCTATGACAATTACCTAATCGAGACATAGTTCTCACCAGAGGGTTAGGTGATTGGAGAAAGGATCTCTCCTGAAGGGTTAGGATGGATAGCTTGGGTAGTATTTAGATTAGTATTTACTAAAATCTAATGTTGCTAATATGTTTTACGTAGAATTTTTTGATATTGTATTGACAAATGGTTGCAGGTTATAGCTTTTGAACGTAATTAAAAAGTGGGGACATTACAGAAGATGGAGATGAATGAATTAGTCTGACTTTTCAATTTGATTTAGACAAAGCCCACAACTTCAAATACATGACTGTTTTTGTATGTGTTCAAAATGTCTTTGGAATTGCAGGAACCGTCGAGGATAAATACTCCATTGGGGAGCCACGTCCTCAATGGAAGAGACTCCACCGTGGAGTCATGCTCATCGAGTACATGGCTCTAGGTGTAGATTATTCAAACAAACTAAATGCATTTGGTTACTGGTCAAGATAACAGACGCATAAGATAATCAGTTGGTCAAACATGTTTAGTCAATCGGATTTTATCAGATTATGATTATTATTATATTTTATTTGGAGATATCATTATATATATATATATATATATATGTATATTCTAACATATATAAAACAATAATAATAACAATATGATACATTGAAACATTATGATGATATATTACACAAATATATATAAATTTCAATAACATTTTTATCCTGAATGAACTAACACATTAACAGTCCCTCTCAGTTTAGAAGGATAAACGCATGTAAATATAACACCACTAGTAATATTTAGAAATAACACATCAAGAAAACATTTGATCGGAAGATTTCCAGTATATTATATCATATGAGTATTGGCCTATTAGAATATCAACACATGATATTCATCAAATACTATAATGATATCATATTAGGTAACATAAGTATTAGCTTATAAGAATATCAACGCATGATATTCACCAATTACTCTGAGTAATGGCCTATTAGAACATCAATAAATGATATGCACCAAGTACTCAAATAAGGTAATGGCCTATCAGAATATCAAGCCATGATATGCACCGAGTACCTATCATATATCTATACAAACTACTCAAAGATAAAAACCTAGTTGTTGGTTTACACGATATGGCCTTTCATGATCTATTTCAATATTTACATAAAATGTATATCATGATTGAAGTTATTGTAAGATTGTCACCTTCCAATAACTTCTACAAGTACAAGTGAAGATCATTTGAAAGTTGTCACTTTCTCATGTGTACACAGGTTTCATAAATTCATAATATTTATAATATATAATATACAATAATCAATTATTCTAAGACATTTTCTTAGAAATTACAATCATACCAAGTTCCTTCCGAAAGTGTTCCACCTTTGTTTTAGCAAGTGGTTTGGTAAGAATGTCTGCAATCTAATTCTTTGTACTAACATATTTTAACTTGACCGCATTCTTCTCAACCATGTCTCACTAGTGATATGGTATCTCAATGTGTTTTGACCTATTATGAAATACTGGATTCAAGGAGAGTTTGATGCAGTTTTGGTTATCACAATAGATAGTTGTGGGCGCTAGTGGTTTTCCAAACAATCCAACTAGATGCTTCCTCAACCATACGGCTTCTTGAGCTCCCATGGATGCTGCTATATATTCTGCTTCAGTGGAGCTTTGAGCTACGGATGACTGTTTTCTTCTGAACCATGATATCAATTTTGATCCCAAGGAAAACATCATCCTGATGTACATTTCCGATCTAAAGAATTTCTTGCCCAATTAGCGTTTGTATAACCACTTAGACTTGGTTCAACATTTGTGTATCTTAAGCCATATTCAATTGTTCCACAAAGATATCTGAGGATGTGTTTTGCTGCTACCAAGTGGACTTGTTTGGGTTCACACACTGACTTAGTGCATTTACTACATAACAAATGTCA
Source organism: Cupressus sempervirens (assembly GCA_028749045.1). Classification (NCBI taxonomy): domain Eukaryota; kingdom Viridiplantae; phylum Streptophyta; class Pinopsida; order Cupressales; family Cupressaceae; genus Cupressus; species Cupressus sempervirens. The sequence continues at coordinate 1,089,058,238 of CM053785.1, forward strand.
GGTCTTGTATTGACTAAATACCTTAAGGACCCAATAATTTTTTGGTAAAGAGTAGGATCAATATATTTAGAATCTCTAGTTGCTTCTTTTAGTTTCTATAGATTTCTTTCTATAGGAGTCTTCATAGGTTTGCTTTGCATCATTCCGAATTGTTTTAGTATATCCAGTGTATACTTCCCTTGATTTAGAATGATCACATTAGAATGTTGCCATACTTCTAGTCCCAAAAAGTAGTGTAGTAATCCTAGATCCTTCATATCAAATTCGGATGCTAGATATTGTTTACACTTTACATTAGGTGATCTTTTCCTGTAACCAATAGGTCATCAACATATAGTACCAAAATCAACGTTTTCCCTTGTATTTTGAAATATAGGTTAGGGTCTTCATCGTTTAGAGAAACCAAGTTTGGTTAAGTGATGATCTGTTCGTTCATACAAAGGTCTGGTAGTTTGTTTTAGCCTATACAATGCTTTCTTCAATTTGCATACATGAGATTGCTTATTATGCACAACAAATGCTTCAGGTTGTTCAAGGTAAACTTCTTCTATTAATCCATTCAAAAAGGCGGTCTTAACATCCATTCAAAAAGGCTGTCTTAATATCCATCCTTTAGAAGCAACAATGGTTATTACGGTTCTAATAGAGGTATATATGGCCACCAGAGCAAAAATTTCTTTATAATCAATTCCTTCCTTTTGAGAGAAACCCCTTGCAACAAATTTAGTTTTGTGTTTGTCAATACTTTCGTCTGAGGCATGCTTGATTTTAAATAGCCATTTGGAGGATACGACTGATTTATTTTTGGGTCTAGGAACAATATCCAAACATCATTCTTGAGAATTGAGTTATGTTCCTCCGCCATGGCATCTTTCCAGGTTTGCTGTTTCATGGCTTCTTCTACATTTGAAGGTTCAGAACTTGAGAGTTCACTCATGAGTGCAATATAGCTAGAAAATATGTTTGGTCATTTTCTTTCTCTAATAGACCCAAAAGGAGCTGCACTATTTTCTTCGATTAGCTTTCTGGCCCAAAGAGGTCTCTTCTTATTTACTATAGATATATATGTCGTATCCATAGGTTCTAAGGAGTTATTTTCTTCTATGTGATTCTCCCTTTGAATCTTAGGAATTGATTCGTCTTTGGTTTCTTCATTATTTGATTCATTTTCAACTTTGGATCTCTTCTACGCAGTATCTTCATCAAATATTACATCTCAACTCAATTCAATGTTTCTTTATTTAGGGATGTAAATATGATATGCTTTAGATGTTTCATTGTATCCTACGAAAATTACTCTTTTTCTTGAAGGCTCTAGTTTAGTTCTTTTCTCTTTAGGAATGTGAATATAAATAGGGCATGCAAATATTCGTAGTTGACTAAGATTAAGTTTCTTTCCAGAAAATGCTTCTTCAGGGGTTCTATGTTCAAGATGTGAGTATGGACATCTATTTTGAATAAAAACAATGTTAGAGGCTTCACTCCAAAGGAGAGTTTCTAGGTTTTGATCATGCAACATGGCTTTAGTGGCTTCGACTATAGTTCTATTCTTTCTTTTTGCTACCCCATTATGTTGGGGATTGTAAGGAACTGAAAATTCCCTCTTGATCCCAACACTTTTGCAATAATTACGAAGGATCTCCAAAGTATATTCTTTACCAATGTTAGTTCGTAGAATTTTAGTTATCTTTCCTGATTTGTTTTCTACAAGAGCTTTAAATTCTTTAAACTTTGTCAAAATCTCTTCAGACTCTTTACATTTTAGGAAATAAATCCATGTTTTTCTGGAGAGGTCATCAACAAAGATGATGTAGTATAAGAATCCTCCCAAGGAAGGAACAAACATTGGCCCGCACAAGTTAGAGTGGACAAGTTCTAAGACATCTTTGGTTTTTCTTTCACTATTATGAAAAATGGTTTTAATGTTCTTCCCTAAAGCACAACCTTCACAAGTTCCTTCATGGTTAGGTTGGAGTTTAGGTAATATTGTTACCATTTTCTCTAAAGAGGGTAGTCCTTAGAAATGAAGATGCCCTAGGCTCCTATGCCAGATTTCATTTTCTTTGAAGGAATCATGAATTAGTGCTGCAGGAGAGCATGTGTTTAGTTTGTATAGACTCCATGTCTAAAGCCAATTTTGTGGGCATTTTTGATATTTGTTTTCTTAGGCCAAGCTAAGACTTTTCCCTCCATAAATGTGACCTTGTATCCTTCATCTTCAAGTGCTGATATTGACATCAAATTTCTGTTTATGCCAAGGTATGTATAGTACTTTAGCGAGTTCAAGTGAGATTCCTGATTTTAGATTGATAGTAGATGTTCCAATGCCTTTTACTGGGTAGTTAGTGTCATCTCCAATGGTTAAATAATCAACATAGTCTTCCTTGATTGAATATAATTGTTCTTTGAATCCAGTAACGTGTCGTGATGCTCCACTATCAATCACCCATGTATTTGATTTGTTTGATACTTTACTAGATAGAGCTGAATAGAAGGCATTATTTTCTGAATTTTCATTAGAGTTGCTGACTTTGGAGAAGGAAGCTTGTTGCTTGAGTCTATGAGGACATTTAGATGCTGGATGACCATACTTGTTGCATCTAAAGCATTGCATATTGGAGTAGTCTAGCTGTTTGCTTTTTCCTTTGAATTTTTGTTTCTTCTTTCTTTTATTTACTTGGGTTGAAAAAACTTGGATATCTTCTTTTGTGGAAGTGGTACCAATGCCTTGAGATGTTAACATACAGTCTTCTTGTATGCAATCAGCTTTGAGTCTATCAAGTTTAGGACACTTGGATCGAGAGCATACACCTTGTCTATAAGTACCCCAAGATGCTGGGAGTCCTTTTAGAGCCATTATGGTTAATTCCTTGCCATCAAATATATGACCTATTGTAGACAATGGATTTCTTAGCTTTGTTATTCTCATAAAATATGAGGAAATGGTCTCTCCTTTATTCATCTTGATGTTGGAGAGTTTGTCTCTTAATGTGATAATCCTTATGGTATTGCTTATCTCAAACATCTCTTCAAGAGCTTTGTACATTTCATGTGTTGTGTCTAGCTCTGTGATGATGGGAAGTAGATGGTCCTTAACATCATCCACAATTAATTTCATGGCTCTGGTGTTATCATTTTCCCATTTATCTAATTCATCACTCCGTTTGGGTGGTTGTTCAGATTTTTCAATTAATTATTTTAGACCGTTTTCTTTCAAGGTTAACTTCATTCCCAATATTCGTCCCGCAAAATTTGAATCACCTTTGAGCATGTCTTCTAGTCTCATATTGTTCACCATTTTGAATAATATGAAATTTTAAGAATATTTGAGTGCACTATATAGGCAAGTTTGATCAGGATCATCTCTTAGATTTGCTCTGATACCATGTTAAAATATCAGACTTAATTATGAGTGGATAAAATCTTTGTTTTATTGTGATCTCAAATCCTTGTATATAAATATCATACTATGTATTAAATTTTATCAGAGCAACGAATTGACTGTATATAGTTTGAAAGAAATATAGTCACAACAAAAATCTGAAGATGTAAATGAATGAATTAGTATGACTTTTCGATTTGATTCAGATTGAGCTTGCAACTTCAAATATAGAAGACTTTGTTTTTCTATGTGTTCAGAATGTCTTTAAAATTGTAGGAACCATCAAGGATAAATACTCCATTGGGGAGCCACGTCCTTGATCGAAGTGACTCCACCATTGAGTCATGTCCATCGGGTACATGGCTCCTAATGTAGATTATTCAAACAAACTAAATGCATTTGGTTACCGGTCAAGATAACAGACGCATAAGATAATCAGTCGGTCAAACATGTTTAATTAATCGGATTTTATCAGATTATTATTATTATCTTTGGAGATTCATTTTATGTAATTATACACACACACACACACACACACACACACACACACACACACACACACACACACATATAATATTCTAATTTATATAAAACAATAATAATAACAATATGATACATTGAAACATTATGATGATATATTACACAAATATATGTAATTATTCTAAATGATCGAACACATTAACAAAATCAATGTTGTTGTAGTTGTATCAAACAAAGGAAGTGAAAACTCCTTATATAGATTTACAAAGACGATGTTTCTAAAAGAGATGAACTAAAGATGGAAATAGAAACTATGTAATAAACTAAAGACTAAGTAAGATAACCATTAAAGAAACATTATAATATTCTAATACCCTCCTTTAATGGTCATTGTCTAATTAATGTGTTTTGGTCACAAATTCTTCAAAAGATTTTGCTGCTGTTAAGACCCTCCTTGGATCTGCAAAATGTTAATGACTAAGAAGCCAAAATGCGTCCTTAAGGAACAGAGAAGGGTGCTCCCTCCTTCAAAATGCTTTGCAACAAGAGACAAGAGCCTGCCACTAACTTTGCCAATGAGATGAGTCTGCCACTAACTTTGCCAATGAGATGAGTCTAACATTAACCCTCCCAGAGTCAACAAAACTTCAAACCAGAAATCATCATAAATTATCCAACATGATGTTGGATAATCGAGTTGCTCTTCCCTAGAGGCAGACAAATACTAAGAATAGCTAGTGCGATTTCGAGGAAAAAATCAATAAACCCTCCAAACTTTGTAGATGAGCATGATGCCCCAGCCATTTTTGAGGAGATAAATTGAAAATACTGAACACAATTTTTGAGGTGAAAAATCAATCAAAACTCGACATGATTTTTTAGGTGAAAAATCGATCAAAACTAGACAATATAAAGCATTGTTTTTTTTTTTGGAAAAAGGGTAAAACCTAACAGATAATATTTGAGGAAAAATTGTAAACCTGCCAGATAAGTTTTAAGGAAAAATTATAAATCCACAAATGAATCTAATGCAGCTTTGCGAATTATAGAATCAGAAATTTTTTGAGGGAAAAATTATGAAAACCCAACACAAAAATCTTCATGGGGAAAAACATGAGGCTTTGCATGGTAAAACAACACATGCAAGTAACATGCAAGTGCATGAAAGTACATGCAGCAAACATGTACATGCAACACTCGAAAATCAAAGACTTTTGTTGCAACCAAGAAATCGTGGGATCAAAAACCCTTAACTAGGCTTGCAATTTCCTGCTAAAATCTTTGAAGACGAACTACAAAGGTTTCATAAAACACCTCTAACAATTTTAATTTCTAAAAATCGAAAAGCAAATTTAGTGAAAAAATTCTAGTTCAAAAGAGGCTCGAATTTTTCTTAAAATATTCGCTAAATTTTATGAAATTCCATCGACTTGCTCTAATGCCATGTTATGGTAAATCGATGTTGCTATAGTTGTATTAAATAAAGGAGATGAAAGCTCTTTATATAGATTTACAAAGACAATGTTTCTGAAAGAAACAATTGTGAACTGTAGACGGAAATAGAAACTATGTAATAAACTAAAGACTAACTAAGATGACCATTAAAGAAACATTATAATATTCTAATATTTTCTTCCCTAAGTTAACAACTTCTTCATTCAATGTTATTCATATACAAACTATCGCTGATAAATTTATGCTATTGCTGTAGGAAACAATTGGTAGTAATACTCTTCCTCTGTATCATGTTATGGTTGCATATGTATGTGTTTGATCCGGTGTATGTTCCGCTTTTGTAATCGAACTCTATAGGTACATGTGATGACCCTTAAATATATCCATCATATTCTATATTAATTTCATCTCTAATCTCTATATCAGTATGCATCATACATCTTCAACATCCTTTGTTCTCCTTATGTGGATTTATCATGATTCTATCTTGTATATACTGCCAAGGTAATATGTATGGTTATTATGAATTCTCTTTTATGATGGTGTTTGATACTTCAAGGTATGTTCAACTTTCTTCCCATCTATTTTATTTTAGTGTTTCTGTCGTCAAGCCTCATATTTAAATCCTTCTTTCCATTTTTAACACTTTCTTCTTTTCTTAATATGTATTTATTTTACAATGGAAACTTTATATCCATTCCATTTTATGCCATATTTATAAGAGGTATGAAACTTGTTCACATGATCACAAAGCTTTATCTTCTATAATATATGTATTACCATATTACCATTTTCATCATTGAGAAGTTGGTTGATTTATATATTTATTTGCTTTGACATTGATGATGCTTGCAATAACTATCTTGTCAATTTCTGATATCAATGACAATATCTATCTATCTCCTGAATGCCTTTGACGTCAATGACAATGCCTTTGAATGGTTGCATTTTTTGCTAGAAAATGTCACGTCTTTGTCTCCTTATGCTTATATATGACAATTCTTGCTGAACATTTGATCTCTCAAAATTGTTGTAGAAAACATTGCACAACACAGTCTTGCTTTAGAGTTCTAGCATATTGTTCTGTTGTCTTCGACTTTTCATTCTTTTGGCTTTGTGATCATTGTGGTGGTTGTAATTTGACACTTTAAATAGCTTCACTGTTTTAGCGTGTTGCTCAATTGATATTCCTGGCCCTTGGATTGTGAAGTGAGTATAAATATTTCTGATGAGGAATATTCCTCAAGTTGCATGTAGTTTGATGTTTAAGAAGAAAGTTTAATTGCTTTCATGGCCATATTTAATTTGTAAAGCTAGAATTGTGTCATCTTTTAAGATGAATAAATTCTTGTTAATATTCTTGCTTATAAGAATACCCTGGAAAATCTTGAATTGAAGTATGTGTTGTTTACAATTAGCCATCTCTTTGAATAATCTTTATTTGAATTCTATGTGTGCACGCTTGATTTTTATTGGTCCACGTATTCTTGAAATGAGGCCAAGAAGGTATACCTGAAATATTGGAATAAGGAAAAACATAGTTGTATACAAATACATGATTTGAAACCCTTGGAAATCTCAAAGCATTAACAAGACTTATAATAATGCATGGAGGGTTTGTTTTATTACTCAACAACTATGGTAGTTCTCACTAATTCATAATGAAACACAACTCCCAAGTATATTGTGTCACATACAAAATGTTGTTTTATTTGAAATTTTAAATAAAATATACCTTTTTTTATTCTTAATGACCTTCCTAACAAGTGCTGTAACAATCAGATATGTTCGAATTCTTGGAGCATTTTATTTGCGTCTTGTTGGTAAACCAACAGATGTGTACCAATATCTGGAACCTTTGTACAATGACTACCGAAAATTACGATACAAGCGCCCAGACGGAAGTAAGTTGTTACAAGTAACATCTAATCTATTTTACATACTACATAGGTTTTGTTTTAGTATTAATATCATGCACTTATTCATTGCAACTGTGTGGCACATGCCAAAATGTTGCAAATGTGTTCTTAATTTAATGTTTGATTCTATTTTTTGAGCATGTCTTGTTATGATTTTAATGGGATATTTCTCAGATACAGGCTTTACATTGAGTCACGTGGATGAATTCATTGATGAACTTTTGACAAAGGATTATTCATGTGATGTTGCTCTACCACGTGTTCCTAAAAGGTATTCCCTATATATTTCTTAAACTTTCTATTACGTAAATAAAAGAACAACAATATTCTATGAATACTGTGATTAATCGGTTTCATTTCCTAGACTATTATGATATCATTCTGGGTGTTTTTTAAGATTTTAAAGTAGAGTAATTTCTGTTTGTTTTATATGGTATTCACGGGGAAGGAAATTATGGATTTATGCATTTTGATTTTGGAATGCTTTTCTCTAATGCCAGGATTAGGCAAGGGTTTTTGTTTATTGCATGTTTATCATCAGTAAACAGTTCTACTTCTGTATAGTTTATATTTGTGGTTGACTTTTGTGATGACTTGTGATGGATTTCTTGATAATTAACACAAAGTTTCTTTATTACCTTACTTGCAAAGGCTTTACTAATTATTTTGTTTTATAGCCTAAATAAACAGTGTATGCATAAAGCACATTCTCCTATAATACTTTAGTTTTAAATTTTAATTCTTTTGGAAATATACACAATTGTATTCCGATGGAGTAAATCTAGAATGAGTAATTTTTGATAGAGTTCTTATATTGACATCCTTTTCCTTCATAAATTCCACTAAAAGATTTATAATTTCGACTTTCAGATCATATGGAGTAAGCCATGAGATATAAGAAACTAAAGGCAAAGTAGTAGATTAATGACTTCATAACTGAAATATCTGTCATGCCCCTATTGGTAGTGGGCTAGTGTCCCTCGCAGGTTTCGCAACATGGTTTAATTGCCGCTTGTGGTTCTATAAGAGTATTGATTGAATCAAGCATTGATAGGTCGAGCTTTTGGTGTAATGATTACTTTGACCATTCTAACAAGTAGCATTAGAGCTTGGTCATACGTTTAAATCCACGTAGACTGCGACAAGTGACATCAGGAGGGGGATTGTTTGTAGTGGGCTAGCGTTCCTCGCGGGGTTTGCAACATGGGTTAACAACCTCTTGTGGTTCTATAAGACTATTGGTTGTATTGAGCTATTGATAGGTTGATCTTTTGGTGTAACAACAACCCTGACCATTCTAACAGCCTTGCCATGAGAACCTTGCCCTAAAAATTCAGGTCATAGTTATAATAAGTAAACCTAGGTGATTATGGTTAAGAGGCCGACCAAGGCAAACTTAAGTTTAATAAATAAGGGCCAACCTAGACTATTAGTCAAGTGCCGTGATTTCCTACAAATTAAGAGATTTATTTAAAATTAAAACGTTCTTCTCTAAAAGGCAGTGATAAAGATTTTGTAACTCTTTCAAAGGGCATAATTAAGGAAGATGTGTGACTTCTTCCTGAAATTGAAAGATATGAAGGGAGGAGTTCGTTTGAGGACATCTATAAGGGGAAATAAAATAGAGGAAATTGAAACCTAAGAGCACAATTACATACATAAAACCAGAAGTAAAATATTGTGTTCAGCAATAATATTATCTTGAGATAAGTTTCAATCATGTTTAAATTATAAATAATTAGATATGTAAATATATTTGTAGAAAGTGAGTAGTTGCAACTATTTCGAAGTAATTTCATTGCATCTCTTAAAGCTATTTGCTAGCAATTTATAAGCAAACTGCTATATGAATATATTTTGAATTTGTTAGAAATGTCTTGCAAATAGGAATAATGGATAGCCTTCCGAGTTCATGAGATATTAGGTACACTGCCCCAAGGTGAATGGACTAGGAAGCTTGCCATGCTTGTGGGCTAGGGGTGTCGAGGACCAAAAATCTAATCATGTTCTTGGGCTTAAAGATCTTATCAAGCACACAATTCCAATATAGACGGGCCCAAAATCCTATCTTGCTCATGGGTTGGGAGGTGAATGAGTGCTTCTCAGATTGTTGGAGGAGGATGGTGTGCCTGCAAGGTGGATTGAGGGACGAAGTGGACATGAGATCCTACTATTTTCATGGCCTTGGAGGTGGTGAATGAGTGCTCCTAGGCTTGAGGGACTTTTTATGTATGCCGCCCAATATGCATGTTTGTGGGGTGGAAGGTGTATGAGTTTCCTTGGACTTGGGTGTCTTCTCAAGTACACCACCCTTGGATGGATGGATGAGAATCTGCCCATGCTTTTATAGTACAAGGACAACCATCCTTGAGGTTGTGGTTTGCAAACATTTCTGACGAGTTATGAAGGTGGTTACTATAGAAATATGCTTTGTAATAAATATTAATGCTATTGGAGCTTTTCGATTTAGATAAGAAGGATGATTATATGAAATTTGACATTGTCATGGATTATTAATGCCCAATGATTTTAATGCCAGGTTTTAGTGATCAAATTTGTTTGTAGCACCTAAAGTAGGATTATGTTATAATGATATTTCAAATGGGAAATTTTTATATTCCTAAATCTATAGTATATCTTATCTTAATTTGGAAATTATGTTTTAGGGTAAAAAATCATTAATATCCTAGACGGGGACGTTTCCATTGGTATCGAAGCCTTGATTATTCCAGCGCAAGGTTCAAGAAGAGTAGTTCATGCAATTAAGCCAAAGAGCTCAAGGGCCCATGGAAAGAGAGAGAAGGAAATTTGCAGCAACAAACCTAATGAAAGCAAAAAAAATGGGTAAACAACTAGGATGAGAGTTAAGGACCTTCATGGAACAAAATGAAATAACAACTCAAGTCCTTATCCAAACCCCACAAAACATGAATAACACTATCAATACTCTTAGACCCAACCAATGGGAGGGATGCCAATTCTTATCACTTGGAGAATCAATACACCACCACTAGGGCAATATCTTTTTTAACTAGATCTTAATTCTTGCCTAGAGAAGGGCCAACAAAAGAAGATGAAGATACCAATCCACAAGTTAATGAGTTTGATGAATATGTTGAGGCCTACTCAAGGATGGATTCCAAAGCCCATTTTAGGGAATATTGTGATGCTAGGGCACAAAACACCCCTATAACGGATAAAAGATAGAGACTCATGCTTAAGGGTGAGTAAAATGACCCTCCCCAAATGCATTGGAAACTTTACTACACATGTATGGATTAAAAAGTTGGACACCTATTTCTTACTTTGTTCCATGACCTTAGAGGATGTTATTGAATTTACCATTTTACATTTGGAAGGGGTTGCCCATGATTAGTAGCATCATGGTATTATTACTTAAGGACACTAAAACATAACAGCCTATTGTAATCACCTAAAAATGGTCATCTAGACTACTAGCCCCCTTCTCAGCATTTTGGCCAAATTATTTAATCATTTGCGTAGCTAAATTGCTAAAAATCAATTTATTTGATTTTAACGTATAGTTTGACTATAATATCCTAAATCCATATTTGATTAAAGGAACATGTCCTCTTTTAATTAAATAAAAGACCCCATTCTTCTAACCCACTCAATGTGCACAGATAAAGTCTTTTTCCTATTTACAAATTAAAAAAAAGGCTTTTGTCTCACATGAAAAGTCAACTCCTTTTCATTGGTTGACTTTCTCTTACACATGGGTCATGCCAAAAGTCAACCCCCACCCTTGAGCATCCATTTTTTGATCTTGATCTCAACCATCCATTTACCTTTAAAAGAGAGAGCTCTTTCCTTCTCCAAGGATCAAGTTTTGAAGTTAATGTTATGTTGTAGGTTTCTTGACAGGTTTTCTTAAAGCTTTGTGGAGAACTTTTTGCTTTTTGTCTAATTCTCTCATTAACATCCACATACTAGTTTACATTCATTTGCAAATAGTCTAGTTTCTTTTGCGATAGCATAGATCACCTAGTTTAAGTAAAATGGTTGTAATATGCTCATCTTGCTTAGTTAGGTTGCATTCTTGCACTCCATATTAGCATAGTTCATTCTTGCATTGCATGCTTGAGAACTTGTTTGGATATTTACACTCTTGTTCCTATCTAAGGAATCTCCCATTGCATGGTTTACTAGCAAGGGTTGTGTCTCTAAGGCTCAACTGAGAGCTTCTCATATGCACAAATACACACCTTTGCACTCCATGGATAGGGAGCTCTAAGCCGACATTCAAGTGTTCCAATTTATGGGATATCTTGGATAGAAGGGTTTAGAGAAGTGCACAAATTGAGTGTACATTTTTGGAGCCCACCATTCGGCAGAATGGTCTGGTTTTACCCCTTAATTTGTACTTTTATCTTGCATTTACCGCTTGTTTTTTTTCACAGCCGCGATTATCATGCATTACTTTATTAGTATCATCTGATTGTTCTCAGTAATGTTGTGCGATACTTTTCCAGTAAAAGTATCGTACGGCTATACAAAACTCTATCGCACTAGTATACAAATTTCTATGGCATGGCTATAGGTAGAAATATCGCATAGAACAGAAGTATCGTACCCCTATACTGAAAAGTATCGCACGATATTCTGTTAGTAGAAAACTATCACCCAGCCTGGAACTTGTTGCTGTTTGAGTTGTTTTGCCAATTTCGGGTATTTGACATTCTTTTTTTCATATATCTCATGTTTACTCTTGTCTAATAGAGGTTTTGCTGCAGGTTTTACCTTGTATTTAGACTAACCTTCTTGTTGGACTAAAGATTTTGCTTGCAAGGATGCTCTAAACGCTTGCAAAACTGCTCTAAAAAATGCATGTCAAAGGTTCCCTCTTGGTGGCAATGATGGAAACAATACACTCCCTAGAACTCCTAGAATAAATGACTGAGGGTGTCCATCACCACCTAGAAACTCACAATCACATCACAAAAGTGAGAACACTGACGAAATCACTAGTGAAGACGTTATGAGATTTCAACAAGACGAGGTCGCCGAAAGGCTAATGCTCAAATTCTTGGAACAAAATGGGGATCAATATTTTCAATATATGATGGCTAAGGGATGGAAACTCCCTCAGGATTTTGATGTGGAAAGAATCATCCAAAAACTAGAACCTACTGAAGCTGAGATCTTGAGAGAGGAAATGTGAGAACTCAAAAATCAGCTCGCTCCACTACAAGTTTCCAAGGAAAAACCCAAGATCTCTTTTGTTGAAGCAATAAGTGCTCTTCCTTTCGATAGGAGCCTTTACATGATCCCATTTCCTAGGGATATAAAGGTTCCTAAATATGATAAATATGAAGGAAATGGTGATTCTCATGACCATGTAAGGTATTTCTATGCTCTTAGTATGGACTTCATGCACGAAGACAATTACCTTATGAAGTTGTTTCCTCGGAGCTTGAGGGGCCAAGTCATGGAATGGTTCACGAAACTTTCACCTCCTTTTAAGACTTTTGACGAACTTGCACAACGCTTCATCTAGGAGTATTCTTATAACATTTAACATCCTATTACTATGTTGGACTTGTGCAACATAAAAAAGAAACAAGGTGAACCCTTTGCAACATACCTTTGACGATGGAGATATTTACACTCTAGGTACCCTCGATAGATTCTTGAGACTGAGAAGATTAACATTTTTGTTAATACACTTGTACCTGAACTCTACTCTGATCTTAGGAAACAACTATTCACATCCTTTAATGATATGGTTGAAAGTGCATACCGCATTGAGGATGTTGCTATTAGAAAATCTGACATTGTGTTGAATGAGGACAAAAATGGCAATGGGAATGCCAAAGACAAAAAGAAGCCTTGGAATAAGAACGAATATGTTTTCAGTGTTGGAGTAGGGGACGCTCCTAAGACCAAGGATTCAACCTCCAACCTTTGCAATGCTATCTATGTTGCAAAACAACAAGAGACTTCAAAGTCTCAAACATTTGATAAAACTAAAAAATCTTCTAAGCGAAAGTGCATTTACACACCTATGATAGAATCTTATGAAGTGGTCTTGAAGACCTTGCTTGCAAATAAACTTTTCACGCTTCCAAACAACTCCCGGCTCTACGAACCACCCGTTAGAACTCCTTGGTGGTGGGATGATCAATTCTACGATTATCATAGGAGTAAAGGGCATAACACTAAAAATTGCTTTAAAATCAAAGATATTATGCAAGACCTCATTGATGGAGGCAAAATTGTAACGGATGGCTTAGTAAAAAATTCTGATCACAAAGCCTTCAAACAATGGTTACCTAAATATGAAAAAGGGGAATCATTCAAGGCTAACAAGAAAAACGATGATGCAAAGATCAACTATAGCTACACTGACACTAACACTGCCATAAACATGGTAGAACCTGTTGAACATCTTTACATGATGGACAGATGATGAAAGACCATGTAGCTGACACTTCTTGCAAGATTTAGCATATCTGACTGCATTAGCCTGCATAGTTGACCAATAATAGCCCACCCTAAGTAGTTTTCAAGAAAGTGCAAGGCCGTTAGAGTGTGCCTTGCAAATGTAGTCATGGACTTTGGCCAATGCCTTTTCGGACTCTTATAGTTCTCGACACCTAAGAAGCATTTTGTCTAGACCCTTCCTATTCAAATCACCAGAGACAAGGGTATAGTGAGAGGTATTTCAGAGAAGTTGGCATTTTTGGTTATGCATGAGATTTTTAGTAATTATCTAATCATGCAGGTAGGAGAAAATGGTGGAGTAACGTGAGGAGTCATGACCGACAACAGTGCAGTTCACGTGATTGTCAGAGGAGTCATATGCAGGGTGATGTAATTCTTCCACCAAGTTCTGAAAGCACGATTGACGTTCTTTTAACTTAAGAATAGATGCTAGAGTGGCCATAGCATATGCAGCCTTATATTCCACCCTAGGAATTTTTTGGAATGTCACAAATGTGAAGTAGTTCCGTAGGGCATCAATCAATTCCTTGTATGGTACAAGCTTGTAAACTTTGGTTTGATAATCATTATTAATTTGGTTAATAACAAGTTGAGAGTCTCCATAGATGTGCAGCTCTGTGATCCTCCATTCTAAAACCATTTTGATCCCTTTAGTTAAGGCCTCATACTTTGCTATATTATTGGTGCACGAAAACAAGAGTTTGTAGGACTTGGGGATTGTATACCCATGATGGTTGACAAACAAGATTCCTGCACCAACGCCATTCTAGGTGTGAGAGCAATTGAAGAACATCTTCCATGTTTTTTCAGTGACATACATGATGGAAGCATCAGGAAATTCAATCTTCCTATTATCTTGCAATGGAAAATCAGCAAGTTGATCAGCTATGGCATGCCCCTTGATGGCTTTGCGTTCAACGTACTGAATGTCAAATTTGGAGAGAATCATTATCCATTTAGCAAGATGTTCAGTAAGTGCAACTTTACTTCGTAAATACTTGAGGGGATCAATTTTTGCAATAAGGTGCACTATATGAGCAAACATGTAGTGTCTAAGCTTTTGGTACACAAATACCACTACAAGGCAAGTCTTCTCAATGTTGTAATAATTCACTTCATAAGCCACCAAAGTGCGACTAATGTTGTAAATAACATGTTATTTTCCATTCTCATCACTTTGTGCTAGCAATGCTCCTAGAGAAGATTTTGTAGCTGAGGTGTATAAGATCAAAGCTTCCCCTAGTATGGGTGGCATCAATATTGGAGGTTTAGCCAAATAGCAATTTGATCTAAGCTTGCTTGACGTTCCTCATTCGAGATGTAGTTGGAACCTTTGTGCAAGTTCTTGTTGAAGGATTGTGCTCGATCAACGAGTTGAGATATAAACCTCGTAATGGATTGAAGACGTCCCTGAAGACTTCTTAATTGACTGATGTTCCTAGGAGGCATTTCCATAATGGCTTGCACCTTTTTTGGATGAACTTCGATGCCTTTCACAGATATGATATCGCCTAGCAATTTGCCTGATGTGACACCAAAGGCACACTTTTTGGGATTTAACCTGAGCTGAAATTGTTCCATGTTGTTCGATATCAACTAAGGTCATCAAGATGTGTATCTCTCTTTTTAGATTTGGCCAATGTATCATCAACATAGTCTTCCATATTTTTATGCATCATGTCATGGAAGATAGTGGTCATGGTTCTTTGGTAGGTAGCTCCTGCATTCTTTAACCCAAACAACATGACATTCCAACAAAAAGTACCCCATACACATGTAAAGGCCATTTTTCCTGATCTCTAGGGGCAATTCTGATTTGATTGTATCCAGAGAAGCCATCCATTAAAGAATACATTTCATAACCCGTGGTCATGTCTACTATCATGTCTATGTTAGGCAATGGAAAATCATCATTAGGGTATGCTTTGTTCAAGTCTCTGAAATCGGTGCACACATGAATGGACTTGTCATGTTTGGACATAGGTACAATGTTGGAGAGCCACTTTGCGTGATCAATAGCTCAGATGAAGTTTGCACTTAAGAGGTTTTCTAGTTCTACTTTAACCAAGAGAGCCACATGTGGGTGCATTTTTCTCAACTTTTGCTTGACAGGCTTGACACTAGGAGAAATAGATAGGTGATGCATGATTAGATCAGTGTCAAGGCCAGGCATATCGGAATAGGTCCATGCGAAGTTGATTTTTTTTCTTGGAAATTTTTAGTAAATTCCTCCTTTTCCCCAGCTGATAATGATTGAGCCACATCAATGATTTTGGGGGACTCTTTTGTACCCAAATCAATAGGGTGCGTAGGTTCAATAAGAACTTATGATCTATCTTGGGAATAACTAGGTAGACTACCAAGTACCTCATCTTTAGGTGCCTCAAAGAGGTTTTCACCCTTAGGTACGTCTTTATGTTTACTTTTTTGGGGTTGAGACACCGCCACAAAGTGGTTTTCGCCATCTGAACGCTTATTTTTTGTTTTTCTCTTAATTTTGTGACTAAGGTACTTGATATCTGTTTTTGTCATGTTAATTGTAGGTTCACTGGTTGAAGATATCACAGGTTCAATGGCATTGATGTAGCAAGCGATCTCATAGTCGTTTTGAAAAGACGGTAGTTCTGGTCTTTGGTGTTGAGCAGACCAATCTATGAGATGAGGGTGGAGCAATGAGAGGGAAGTAGAGGCTTCAAGGTTGTTGATGTGGAAGGAGTCATCTCTAGTGACATGAGAGGTCGAGCCTATAGTGAAAGCCCCAAAGGAATCCAAATCAAGAATAGACCTAGAGGGACCAACATGATCCACTAGCAGGTGGCGAACCAAACTCGTCAGACCTTAGACGAGACTCTTGACTACGTTTGGTTGGGTAGCATTGGCATGGATGGCATCCACTCCCAACTCACAAGATGCATTTAAAAGGGATTGCCATTCATATTCACCAGAATCTGGACTCTGGTTCCGGGCTATCAAGCGAGCAATGTTTTCTCTTATCCTTCCTTTGTTAGGATCTTCATGATCAGATTCATGTTGCGTAGAGGTGGAAGGCTCAACATCATTAGAGTTGGCCATTGGTTCTTCTCCCCAAAGGAGAGAAATAGGTGACATGAAATCCTCTTCTTGTAGAACAGTAATAGCAATGGGTGGATCATCATCCTTTGATTCACTAAACATGGGAGCCCTTCTATCGGACTTTGGTAATTCATCCTCTAGCCCAAAGCCTAGGCCAACAATATATCTATTTTTGCATCCCTCAGTATGACTTAAGGGTTCTACGAGAGCTTTCTTATCACCAGTTAAGGATCCTTGGCCATGATTGCCCTTGTCTTTTAGAAATTTGTAGCCCTTTCCATAACGCTCAGGACAAATAGTAGTGACCATAACCTCCTCGAGATCTTCCTCCTCTCTATAGATCCAATCTCTTATAGCTTGCTTTTCTTTTTTTGCTTCTAAGGGAATAGAGGACTGAACAAAGGTTCTGAAAACGGTCATAGCAGAAGTCAAGGGCTTCAGTTTTTCAGAAGGTTTCCCATAATATCTAGGGGAAACTGACAAAGCAGCAATAGAGTCCAAAGTGTACTTGCCCATACCAAGGCTCATTATTTTCAATTTTTGTTCACTCTTTGAGGGACGGTTTGAGCTCATGAGTAGAGCAATTGTGGGGTACTAACGTTTCAGCAGCAGACATGGTATTGATAGACATTGAATTGTCCCCTGGAATAACTATCTCGGTACCATTGAAAGGGAATTTGATACATTGATGGTATGTTGACGATACTGCTTGCATGTCATTAGGACTACCGTAGGTCTTTCGTCATCTGTGTCATAATTGGGTTCCTTGTCAAATTTAGGACCCATCGTGCAAAGATGTTCAATAGGTTTTATCATGTTTATGACATTGTTAGTGTTAGTGTAGGTGTAGTTGATCTTTGCATTGTGGTTCTTCTTGTTAGCCTTGGATGATTCACCTTTTTCATATTCATGTAACGGTTGTTTGAAGTCTTTGTGATCAGAATTTTTTACTAAGCCATCCGTTACGACTTTGCCTCCATCAATGAGGTCTTGGATAATATCTTTGAGTTAAAAGCAATTTTCAGTGTTATGCCCTTTGCTCCTATGATAATTGTAGAAATGATCCTCCCTCCACCAAGGAGGCCTGACAAGTGGGTCGTAGGGCCGGGAGTTGTCTGAAAGCGTGACAAGTTTATTTGCAAGCAAGGTCCTTAAGACCACTTCATAAGATTCTACCATAGGTGTGTAAACTCGCTTTGGCTTAAATTTTCTTTTAGTTTTATCAAATGTTTGAGACTTTGAAGTCTCTTGTTGTTTTGCAGCATAGATAGCATGGCAAAGGTTAGAGGTTGAATCCTTGGTCTTAGGAGCGTCCACTACTCCAACATTGATAACATATTTGTTCTTATTCCAAGGCTTATTTTTGTCTTTGCCATTCCCATTGCTATTTTTGTCCTTATTCAACACAATGTCACCTTTTCTAATAGCAACATGCTCAATCCGGTATGCGCTTTCAACCATATCATTAAAGGATGTGAATGGTTGTTTCCTAAGATCAGAGTAGAGTTTAGTTACAAGTGTATTGACAAAAATGTCAATCTTGTTAGTCTTAGGAATTTGTCGAGGGTACCTAGAGTGTAAAGATCTCCATCGGCAGAGGTATGTTGCAAAGGGTTTAGGGATAACTTTAAGGAACCCCCCCTCCCAAAATTTATAAAATTGTGGCGAATCACATGTCATTTGGGTGAAAAAAAATTAATAGTGTTGGCGAATTATGCTTCAATCGATGGATATTTGGTGGCGAATTTTTTAATAGTTTAGACAATTTTTATAAAATAATGGCGATTATAATTTTTGTTTTTAATAAAATTATTAATATTGATGGCGAATTATGTTTTGAAATGTAATTATGTTAAATGTATTATTTGAGAACTCAGACCGTCTGATGATCCAAGATCAATCGCTGAGGTTTAATTTCGGCCAACATTTCTTGAAGGAAGAAGAATTGTCGAGGTAGTCACCGGAATGTTGACACGTATCAAGGTAAGTTGTTTGTGGAGTACAGTGTCACTCATAAAAAAAAAAATTCACATAGGAAAATGGGAATTTGGCAAATGATGATCATCGAAAGAGACACTCAATTAATTCTGTGGCGAATAAGAGTAAACATTAAAGAGAAATATGGGCGAAGAACCCGACTACCAAATTGAAATTATGTAATAATAATGGCGAACGTTCCGACCACTCTATGAGTATTTTATAAAATTTGGGCGAACCGGTCAACTAGTATACGGTGTTTTTTTTAGCCAATTTCTATAGCCCAATCGAGACATATTAGCCAATTGGCGAATAATAGCCACTAAAAAAATCCCTGAAAGGGTTCACCTCGTTTCTTTTTAATGTTGCACAAGTCCAACATAGTAATAGGATGTTAAATGTTATAAGAATACTCCTGGATGAAGTGTTGTGCAAGTACATCAAAAGTCTTAAAAGGAGGTGAAAGTTTCATGAACCATTCCATGACTTGGCCCCTCAAGCTCCTAGGAAACAACTTCATAAGGTGTCTTCGTGCATGAAGTCCATACTAAGAGCATAAAAGTGCCTTACATGGTTATGAGAATCACCATTTCCTTCATATTTATCATATTTAGGAACCTCTATATCCCTAGGAAGTGGGACCATGTAAAGGCTCCTATCGAAAGGAAGAGCACATATTGATTCAACAAAAGAGGTCTTGGGTTGTTCCTTGGAAACTTGTAGTTCAGCAAGCTGATTTTTGAGTTCTCGCATTTCCTCTCTCAAGATCTCAGCTTCAATAGGTTCTGGTTTTTGGATGATTCTTTGCACATCAAAATCCTGAGGGAGTTTCTATCCCTTAGCCGTCATATATTGAAAATATTGATCCCCATTTTGTTCCAAGGCTTTGCGCATTAGCCTTTGGGCGACCTCGTCTTGTTGAAATCCCATAAGGTCTTCACTAGTGATTTTGTCATTGTTCTCACTTTCGTGATGTGATTGTGAGTTTCTAGGTGGTGATGGACACCCTTCGTCGTTTATTCTAAGAGTTCTAGGGGGTGTATTGTTTCCATCATTGCCACCAAGAGGGATGTTATCAAGGGGTTGCTATAGTACCCATGTCTATTTTCAACATTATGAGCATGGGCATGAGCATGAGCATCAGTCCCAGCTTGGTAATAAGATCTTTCCCTAGTAGACCTACATATGGCCTCTTGCAGTTTTTCTTTTTCTAGATGTGCTTGTTCTTCTAAACGACGTATCCTCTCCTTAGGATGCATGGTGAGCGACACACTGTCTTCAACCCTAGTTGTATCAAAGGTTGTATCGAATGGGTTATCAAAGCTATAGAGCGGGTTATTCCAAGGCTTAGCTTCTTGTAGTTTATCAGAGATAGGTTCCTCCACACAAGGTTGTCCATGAGGACTCCTAGTTGGAGTTTCCAATTGTTCAAAGGTGAAAGGACGACTCCCTTTATTGACTTGGAACCTAGTCACAACCGACATGTAAGGGTATGTCTTTGTTTAATTGGATGAGAAAAGGTGTTTTAGATTCGAAGTTTGTATGGTCAAGAATGATCACTTCTCAAAGATAAAATAAGTGAGTGGCTTGTCAAGAGTGCTCAAGAATTTACAACACTGACGACTCGAGCCAAGAGAGTGAGCAAGAAGCTCGATGGCAAGTAACTAGCATAGAAAGGTAACTGGATTTTTACAAGTGACCATTAGCAACATTTTTGGCTTATATCTGATAAACTAGACCCATCTTTTCAACTTAGAATAGTACCTAACATGAAGATTTTTTACTAGACTCGAGTAGAATGAAGTGACAACACCCCTAAATCAGCTAAAAGATGCAATTTTGATTCTATTTTGGAAGCAGCAGAAATTGGGCGATATTTCTTAGAGAAGTAGGTGATATTTGATCAACAGGATATATCGTATGATAGACTTTACGGTAGATGAGCAATACTTTTATTCCAAGCGATAGTTTTACTTGTGCAATAGAGGGTTAAATTAGCAGGGGATAGAAGTTACAATAGCCAGACGATACTTTGACAGCTACAAAATGTCGTGCAATATTTCTCAAAAGGCCTTTCGATAAAGGGCCAGTGAATTGTAAAAAATGCAGTTTGAAGCTTGAAAATCCTATGTTTCGGGTGATTTTTTCGAACGTTTCAAACCAGAGGGTAGTGTAGAAGTATAGGACCTCGATTCGCAGCAAAAAACATGGTTTGGAAACGGTAATGCTAAATTCTCATGTCTCAAACAGTTGAACAAGGGAGAAAGTAACCTTGCCAATATGCAATTGGGATATCAAAAGAAAAATTGCTACAAATGTTAACGAGATTGTTTTTTGTTCAAGAATGTTTGCACAGGTCTATGACATTCGAAAACACATGCCAAACAGTACTACTTAAGTTCATTGTTCATTACTCAACAATTTGGCCCATGCTTCATGCCCCTTCGCTTCACAGTTCACACCAAGTGGTTACCCACAAGAGATAATATTGGCTTTGCCATGGATATGCCATTGGCATAACCAAGGGACACAAATGGTGAGTGTAAAATTTTAGGGTGATCCGGGTAATCCACTAGGATCGATCCTTGCACCAATATGTTGAGCTACAAAATAAGGTAGCTTCTAGCCTATGGTGTTTAGAAAGGGCTTCTGTTCGTAGCACTCCTCTTGCACCCAATTACGAGACACCTTGCCTTGTAGCAAGTAACGGGCCTCGTGGTCACAAGATACTTTAAGCATTATTGCTTAGCATTTTCCTCATGGTCCTAATCCAACAAGTACTCACACTAAGAGAAGACAAGCACTATGTCTACTAAGGTTTTGTGTCCTTGATAGCCTTGAGTTTATAGTGGGTTGGAATAGTCGGGTTCGCTTGTTCCCAGTTGGGTCATTCCTCTTGATTGCTCAAGAGCAGGCCCTCTAAAGGATTCTAAACTACACAAAATGGATCCACTCTTAGAGGTCAAGATTTCTGATTCACCACAAGGGTGAAGAGCATACTCTCCTATTCCAATCGTTTTCCGCAAACACGCCAAGAAGCTCAATTATCCCACTTGCTTTCAAAATCTAATGGTGGGTCAAGATTTCTAATTCACCATAGGGGTGAAGAGTATAGTTTCCTACCACCAAGAGATCCTAATTGCAAGTTTTAATGTGCCTATGAAAGATGAACAATCCGTAATACTGCCGCACACGAAAATAAGGGAAATACAAACACTTGTTTGTATG
This sequence comes from Cupressus sempervirens, assembly GCA_028749045.1. Lineage (NCBI taxonomy): Eukaryota > Viridiplantae > Streptophyta > Pinopsida > Cupressales > Cupressaceae > Cupressus > Cupressus sempervirens. The sequence goes on from CM053785.1 coordinate 1,089,080,216, forward strand.
TTTTTATGCTTTTAGGCAGCCTTGCAAACAATCTTTAGTAGCCCTTTTGCATTTGAAGCTTTGACATGCATATTTGTTAGAGCAATTTTGCAAGCATTTAGAGCATCTCTACAAGCAAAAACTTTAGTCCAACAAGAAGGTTAGTCCAAAAATAAGGTAAAACCTGTAGTAAAACCTTTGTCAGACAGGAAACTCGAGAAATACGAAAAACAAAATGTCAAATACCCGAAATTGACAAAACAACTCAAATAGCAACAAGTTCTAGGACTGGGCGATAGTTTTTTGTTGACAGAATATCGTGCGATACTTTCAGTATATAGGGTTACGATACTTTTGTTCTGTGTAATATTTCTACCTATAGCCGTGCAATAGAACTTTGTATATTGGTGTGATAGAGTTTTGTATAGCCGTACGAAACTTTTACTGGAAAAGTATCACACAACAATACTGAGAATTATTGTACGATAATTGCAACTGCAGAAAAAAAATAGACAGACACGAAGCGGTAAATGCAAAATAAAAGTACAGATTAAGACGCAAAATCGGAATATTCTACCGCACGGTGGGCTCAAAAAACGTACACTCAATTTGTGCATTTCTCTAAACCCTTCTATCCAAGATATCCCATGAATTGGAACACTCAAATGTCAGCTTAGAGCTCCCTATCCATGGAGTTCAAAGGTGTGTGTTTGTGCATATGAGAAGCTCTCAGCTAAGCCTTAGAGACACAACCCTTGCTAGTAAACCATGCAATGAGAGATTCTTTAGATAGGAACAAGAGTGTAAATGTCCAAAGGAGTTCTCAAGCATGCAATGAAAGAATAAACTATGCTAATATGGAGTGCAAGAATGCAACTAAACTAAGTAAGATGAGCATATTACAACCATTTTACTTAAACTAGGTGATCTAAGCTATTGCAAAAGAAACTAGACTATTTGCAAATGAATCTAAACTATTATGTGGATGTTAATGAGAGAATTAGACAAAAAGCAAGAAGTTCTCCATAAAGCTTTAAGAAAACTTGTCTAGAAACCTACAACATAACATTAACTCCAAAACTTGATCCTTATAGAAGGAGAGAGCTCTTTGTTTTAAAGGTTGACGGATGGTTGAGATCAAGATCAAGAAATGGATGATCAAGGGTGGGAGTTGACTTTTGGCATGATCCATCTGTAAGAGCAAGTTAACCAAAGAAAAGGAGTTGACTTTTCATGTGAGACAAAAGCCTTTTCTTTTAATTTGTAAATAGGAAAAAGACTTTATGTCTGCACATTGAGGGGGTTAGAAGAATGGGTTCTTTTATTTAATTAAAAGAGGACATGTTCCTTTAATCAAATATGGAAGACAAGCACTACGTCTACCAAGGTTTTGTGTTCTTAATAGCCTTGAGTTTTTAGTGGGTCAGAATAGCCGGGTTCGCTTGTCCCAGCTTGGATTGTTCCTCTTGATTGCTCAAGAGCAGGTCCTCGAAAGGATTCTAAATTACACAAAATGGATAGACTCTTGGAGGTCAAGATTTCTGATTCACCACAAGGATGAAGAGCATTCTCTCCTATTCCAATCGTTTCCCCCAAACACGCCAAGAAGCTCAATTATCCCACTTGCTTTTGAAATCTAAAGTTGGGTCAAGGTTTTTGATTCACCACAAGGGTGAAGAGCATACTTTCCTACCATCAAGAGATCCTAGTTGCAAGTTTTAATGTGCCTATGAAAAATGAACAACTAGTAGTATTGCTAGACACGAAAATAAGGGAAATACAAGCACTTGTTTGTTTGTTTTTATGCTTTTAGGGAACCCTGCAAACAATCGATAGTAGCGTTTTTTCATTTCAAGCTTTGACATGTATTCTTTTTAGAGCAATTTCGCAAGCGTTTAGAGTGTCCCTACAAGCAAAAACGTTAGTCCAACATGAAGGTTAGTCCAAAAATAAGGTAAAACCTCCAGTAAAATCTTTGCTAGATAGCAAGAAACTAGAGAATTCTGAAAAACAGAATGTCAAATACTCGAAATTGACAAAACAACTCAAAACAACAACAAATTCTAGGTTGGGCGATAGTTTTCTGCTGACAGAATATCGTGCAATACTTTTTAGTGTAGGGGTACGATACTTCTGTTTTGTGCGATATTTCAACCTATAGCCGTGTGATAGAACTTTGTATACTAGTGCGATAGAGTTTTGTATAGGTGTACGATACTTTTATTGGAAAAATATCCTATAGAGTACTGAGAACTATTGTATAGACAGCAAGCGGAAAATGCAAGATAAAAGTATAGAGTAAGAGGCAAAACCAGAATGTTTTGCCCCACCGTAGGTGCCAAAAATGTACACTAGAATTGTGCACTTTCTAAACCCTTCTATCCAAGATATCCCATATATTGGAACACTCGAATATTAGCTTAGAGCTCCCTATCCATGGAGTGCAAATGTGTGTTTTTGAGCATATGAAGAGTTCTTAGTTGAGCCTTAGAGACACAACCCTTGCTAGTAAACCATGCAATGGGAGATTCCTTAGACATGAACAAGTATGTAAATGTCCAACGGAGTTCTCAAGCATGCAAGGCAAGAATGAAAAATGCTAATATGGAGTGCAAGGATGCAACTAGATTATGCAAAATGAATATATTACAACCATTTTTAATTAGACTATGTGAAATTATACTATGCCATAGGAAATAAAGTTATCCTAAATGAATCTAGTGCTAAGATGAAGGATGCAAGAATGAGATGAGATGACTAGAAATTCTCCACAAGTGCTCCAAGAAACCTGTCAAGAAACTTGCAGCATAACATTAGCTCAAAACGGGATCCTTAGAGAAGGAGAAAGCTCTCTCTTTTAAAGGTAGAAGGATGATTGAGATTAAAATCAAGAAATGTCTGATCAAGGGCGGGGGTTGACTTTTTGTAATCCATGTGTAAGAGCAAGTCAACCAATGAAAAGAAGTTGACTTTTCATGTGAGACACAAGCTTTTTTATTTACTTTGTAAATAGGCAAAAGACTTTACGTGTGCACATTGAGTGGGTTAGAAGAATGGGGTCTTTTATTTAATTAAAAGGGGACATGTTATTTTAATCTAATGCGGACTTAGGATATTAAAATCAAACTATAGGTTAAGATCAAATAATTTGATTTTTAGTGATTTGGCCTATGCAAATGATTAAATAATTTAGCCAAAATTCTTAGAAGGGGGCTAGCATTACATTTGGGAGACATTGAATTAAGGAGGACTTCTATGTGGTGGATGTGAGTGAAATTGATGTAATATTGGGCATCCAATTATGTACCATGGAGAGGCATTGCCAAGACTTCTGAAAAGTGGAGCTTAGTTTCCAACATAGTGGCCAACAGATAATTCTTCAAGGGTTTATCCAATGGTATCCGAGGAGTGGTGCCATCCATAAGAATGGAAAGAACTTTTAGGCATTGGCAAGTGGAGTAAACCAAAATAAGCTATTTTATGAAAACATGATGACTATGCTCTGCTGCAACCCAAAATAACACATGAGGCATTAGCTCTTTTCTATTGTATTGTGTCAGATCAATATAAAATACAGTTGCATTAGCTCTAACAGACCTATGACAGTTTGGGTACTTCTCTATATTCCAACCGCAATTTGAACAAGATTTGATCCAAATGTTATCTAGCAACCCTTAATAGTCAATTGCCATCCAATTAAGGTAGTTAAGGTTATTGTTCAGCCCTCTTGTGAAGCAATCCAAATATACTACTAGTTGGTGTGAGATACTACCAATTGCAAGTTGCACAACTCAAGATAGTCCCAAAGTTGATAGATGCATGGATCACTCCTTACCACCTCAATACATTTGTCAATCATACAATCCATTTCCTTGATTGTTTTTATCAAGTGATGACTATTTGGTGGCTACATTGACATTCCCTTTATAGACATTTCTTCTTATTGGCTGATTAGTTTCCAATTTAAAGTTTTAAACTTAGTTGCTAGATTCGTGCTTGGGAGGCCAAATTTGGGTCTTGGTCCAATTTGGATTCAGATTCCTTGATCTATGCAAGATCCTTGTTTTACAGTGTCGATCCGTCTGGATCCACAGTGTAAAACAAGGATTCTACCCGGATCGACACTATAAGAATTTGTGTTAGGGCAAAATAACACCAAGATCAAGAAGCTCAAGCACTAGCACAATATGAACCAATAATGGATGATCATGATAACAGTAATGAGAATGAATATCATATGAATACACACTAGAAGTGCCTGTATATAAAGGCATCTAGAATGACTAGGAGCCAGCAAAGTGATAAGTCTCACAACTAAGCACATGTCCACCAAGAGTGGATTATCCTCCATTGAGCACAGGAGTTTGTGCGATAATAAGAGAATAAGTTTACATGGGTGTATCTCGTAAAGAGATTTTGTAGACACCATGTGCTCAATTGGAGTGCAAACAATTGTGTTGTCAACATGACAACTCAGATGAATATGCAAACTCCTGTGTTGTCAACAAGACAACTCATATGACTACGCATACCCCTAGGTGTCTATATGATAACTCATATGATAATGCATTAACCTAAGTAAACTTAAGTAAAGTGTAATAATAATTAATTATTTACACTAACAAACACGAATCTGACATGAATCCTTGAGGATCCAGACGGATCCATTGTAAAACAAGGATCCTACCCAGATCGACACAAATCCGACGCAAATCCTTGAGCTTACAGTGTGAATCACAAGGATCCATAGGCAGGCAAGGTTTTAAGAATCATTGATACATACTATGAAATGATTAGAATTATATATATTTCTCTTATTTTTGTCGCTAGGAAACAGTGTATCGGGAGGCTTCCGACGGTGTTTCAGGATGTTCCCGACAGTGTATTGGGAGGCTTCCGACGGTGTTTCAGGATGTTCCCGACGGTGTATTGGGAGGATCCCGACGGTGTTTCAAGATGTTCCCGTCAGTGTATCGGGAGGTTCCCGATGGTGCATCGGGAGGTTTCTGTCAGTGTATCGAGATGTGTGCCGTCAGGCCGACATGTATCGAGATGTATCCAGAAGGTTCTATTATTATAGTTGGCATGTTGTATGTGGCCAACGGATACCTTCGAAAAGGTTCCTCGGACAGTATTTATATTTCCCGTCGGGATCATTGTAATCATCATGAACCTAATGTAATATCTTGGCTTATGCGAATAAGAAGAAGATTTCTGCTGTTCGTGTTCATGTTCATTATCTGTGTGCAATTCTTAATTAACTTATGCGGTAAACATTTGGCGCTGTTGCTCGATGGACCTGGAAAGGCAGGAGAATGAAGAGTAATGCCGAATCAGCTAAACAAGAATAAGAACAAAGTAAAGGACAAGGACGAAATACGCACAGCACACGACGATCTGATTTTGGCGCAGCAAGCTGAATGCAGAAAGAGATTCCAGAAGATTGCTGCCGACGGACACATAAGTGCGGAAGCATTATTGGAGGAGACGCGACAGCGTGTGGAATTGGTGGAAGAGGCTAGGGAGGAGTTTTTGAATTGGTGTTCGCCGAGGGAAGACAGTCCAGACGACAGAGAATCGACTCACACGGCTCGGAGTGCCGAAGGAGCAAGAGCGTGGAGTGAACTCTTCGTCTAGGATCCACTTCCAGAAGGAACAAATTCACTTAACGGAGACCTTTCTTCACCAAATACAGTTGTCGGGATACCAAGTGTGAGCATCGAAATACCAAGCGTGAGCGTCGGGATGGCGGGACCAAAGGAGAAGTTACCTAAATTTGATGGTGATGGTGATGGAGCAGCTGATCCTATCCGACATTGTAAAACCTGTGAAACAATTTGGAGAGCTAATGGCATAACGGATACAAATGAATGGATGAGGCAATTTCCGGCAACCCTCCGGGGTGTTGCAATTGATTGGTTTACTGATACTGATCCACAAAAGTTAAACAGTTGGGATAACATTAAAAAGGAGTTCATCGCTGAATTTCAACTCCTGTGCAATGATAATGAAATTGTAGCGGAGATATTCAATACTAAGCAGGGGAAAAATGAAACAATCTGAGTCTTCGCAAGGAAATTGAAGGACTTGATCAATAAGATGGAGAATAAGCTAGCTGACGGGTTACAGAAGAGATGGTTCATTGAAGGCCTTCACCCAAAGTTGCTGAAGAAGATGAAGATTGTGTCACCATCGACATACATTGAAGCATATAACTAGGCAATGAACTTGAAAAGTGAACAGAAGACCAAGAAGAAGAAAAAGAATAGTTCATCCGATTCAGATGATGACGCCTCTTCAGGAGAAGATAGTAGTGATGATGAGGGTAGCAGCAAGAAGGTTCGTGCCCTTCAGAAAGACATGATTCGGATGATGAAGGAATTCAAGAACATGAACAAGGAAACCAAGGGCAATGAACTGTGGTGCACGGAGTGCAAGAAGGAAGGCCATACAAAGGGATCCTGCCCGAAAGCGCAATATTGTGAGATCTGCCAGATTATGGGACACTCGGTAAAGGAATGCCCTTTTAATCTGAAAACAAGAACACCGCAGCAAGTGTTCCTAACACAGGAGGCATCCCCGTCAGGAGGGAACTGGAACACTAGTACAGAAGGTGCCACATCGGGAGGATATAGAAATAATCGGCGTGGTCAAAACAACAACAACAATAGTGGCAACAACAATAATGGCGGAAGAAGTCGAATCCAGTATGATGCGAATGGCCGACCGATAGTTCAATGCCGCGCATGCAATCTATGGGGTCACTTCGCCTGAGAGTGTACAACGGTGAACACACCGAAGTTGCTATGCCGATGGTGTGGACCTGGCGATCATGATGATACTAAGTGCCCGAAGTTCGGAGTAAACTTGATTACCGCCGGGATGAACGAGGAAGAAGTTCTGGCTATCACCCGGAAGCAGGCGAAGCTCTACCCTGATCCGACGGAGGAAAAGAAGAGACTGGAGGAAGCCCGTGCAGAAATTCAGAAAGCAACATAGGGAGAAACGACACACTTGAAGGACACACCGGGTACCTCTGTACGGAACTATGCAGAACAAAACATTGTAAGACAAATCTTGCAAGCCGAGGTACCCGTCAAGATCAATGATTTGTTGCTCATTATGCCTCAACTCCGTACGGCACTCACGAATACAGTCCCGATTGCTAAGCAACCAGTAGAGCGAGAAAAGGAGAAACAGGGAGACACAAGTGCAAAAGACCCGATACTGTTAGCTCTTTCATCTGGACGCTATCCAGCGGTTGTCAAAATGGGCATTCTCGGAACTGTGTTAACAGACACGATCGTGGACGGAGGGTCTGGTGTCAATGTGCTGCCAGAAGATACTTGGAGGAAGTTGGGACAGCCGACATTGTGGCCACCCACCTTTCAGTTGTTAACAGCCAATCAACATGGAATCAAGCCATTGGGAATACTCACAGCGCAACCAGTGACAATTGGAACACAACCATTCCTGTTGGACTTCGTGGTGATTCCTCTAAGGCGGAAAGGATACGATGCTATTCTGGGTCGGGGGTGGCTGATACAAGCCAAGGCAAAGCATGATTGGAAGAAAAATACTTTATCACTCGAAAGCAAAGGCCGGAAGTATGTTATCGATCTGCACACTCAGATGGTCGGGGAAGAAGCCCTATCGTCAGACTCCGAAGGCGAAGAAGATGAAAACGAGCAAAGTATGGAACCAGATCAGGAGGGTGTTCTACGACTGGAAGGAGATGATGAATTGGATTCAGTAAATGGTCTCTACCATTGGCAAATAGAGGATTATGAATTGTTTCAGAGCTGCAACGTATTGACAATAGAAGGATACAGTAATGATGAATTTCCAAAGGAGTTTATTGAACTGAAGGAAGGCGATGCGTCACTCGATGTGACCTCGGCACATAAGTTCGCTGAAGGGGAACCCATCAAATACAACGAAGCCGCATTGCAGACCATGAATTTGGGAGATGAAGCCGAACCACGACACATACTGGTAGGAGACAACTGGGACCCAGTACTAAAGGCAGCAGCATTCAAAATATTTTTAGAGTATAAGGATGTGTTTGCATGGACATACAAGGCCTTGAAAGGAGTACCGCTGGAGTTGTGTGTGCACCGCATTCAGTTGATTGAAGGAGCAATACCTGTAAGAAAGTGGCCCTACAGAACGAACAAAAATTATGCAGCATGGGTTACGGAGGAAATCAATCGGATGTTAGAGGTCGGCATTATTTTCAAGGTGCAGACCAGTGAATGGGTATCCCCGATAGTGATCTCACTGAAGGACTCCACTCAGATTCGAATATGTGTTGATTTCCGATGCTTGAATGCCGTCACCATCAAGGATCCGTTTTCGATTCCATTCATAGACAGCATCTTGGAAGAGGTAGCGGGACACGAGATCTACTCATTTATGGATGGTTTTTCCGGCTACAATCAAATTTCCATCGCAGAGGAGGATAAGCTGAAGATGACATTTGTCGTAGAAGATGGGGTGTATGCCTATAATCGGATGCCGTTCGGTCTGTGCAATGCGCCTGTGACATTTCAACGAATCATACTACACATTTTTGATAAGATGTCCGTCGGAAACTTCAAGGCATTTTTGGATGATTGGTCGGTGTTCAGTGCGGAGGACAAACACCTGGCAGCATTGGGCGAGTGTATGGAAAGGTGTTGACGTGCGCGCCTGGCCCTGAATCCGAAGAAGTGCAGATTTATGGTTCCTCAGGGCAGGTTGCTCGGACACATAGTATGTAAGGAGGGATTGAAGATAGATCCGGACAAAGTGCGAGTCATATTGGAGATGCAGCCATCCACCAATGTAACGGAGGTAAAATCTTTCCTTGGACATATAGGCTATTATAGACGCTTCATCAAAAATTTTGCCAGGGTAGCATATCCACTGGACAGGTTGATGTGCAAGGGAGAATCATTCCGATGGGAAAAGGATCAAGATGAAGCATTTGAAGGGCTCAAAGTAAGGTTGGCTACTGCACCCATCCTGGCCTACCCGGATTGGAATAAGGAGTTTCATGTGCATGTTGATGCATCCAACTATGCGATCGGAGCAACTCTCGCACAAACAGGAAGCCACGGGTTGGATCATCCGATCTACTTCGCCAATGGGTTACTATCAAAAGTAGAACAAAATTATAGTACGACCGAACAGGAAGCATTGGGGATGGTCTATGCTGTGCAGAAATTCCGACATTACTTGCTGGCTACTCTGTTTGTGTTCTATGTCGATCATCAGGCTTTGTTGTATATGATCAATAAACCAGTCATTCAAGGAAGGATCAGCCGATGGTTACTCCTGTTGCAGGAGTTTACCTTCAAGATCATTGTACGACCAGGAAAGAAACATGTAAGCGCCAATCATTTGTCACGTATCAGAACAGGAGAACCAGCAGACGATGTGAATGATGACTTTTCTGATGCACAGTTGTTTTAGATTGCCGCACTACCGAAGTGGTATACAAGCATCGGCGAATACTTGTCGACAGGACAGTTTCCAAATACCATGCCATTGAATGAAAGACGCAAGTTGGTGATACGGAGCGGAACATTTCAACTGATTAATGGACTGTTGTATAAAATGGGACCCGGTCAGATCCTGAGGTGTTGTGTCCTGAAGGAAGAAATTCCACGGGTACTAAAGGAAGCGCATGAAGGATCGGCAGGAGGACACATGGGCCCGGACACAATTGCACGAAAGATACTTCTAGCAGGATTATGGTGGCCAACGGTATACAATGACGCCAGGGAATGGATTGTTGCATGCGATACATGTCAGCACGCGGGGAAACCCTTGAAGAGAGACTTCATGCCTCTGAATCCCTCTCATGCTCAAGAGCTCTTTGAACGATGGGGTTTGGATTTCATAGGACCCCTAAAGACGAGCAGAACCAGAAGGTGCCGTTACATTGTGGTCGCCACGGAGTACTTGACTAAATGGGTGGAGGCGCGTGCACTACCAGACAACTCAGTGGTAAGTACAACACAGTTTATTTATGAGCAAATTATTACCAGGTACGGCATTCCATTACAATTAACAAGTGATAGAGGAGGACATTCTGTAAACCGTGTGATCCGACTGCTTACCACGGAGTTCAAAATTTATCATTCGCTATCAAGTTCGTACTACCCAAGGGCAAACGGACAGGCCGAAGCTACCAACAAAATCCTGGTATCAATTATATACAAATCCTGCGCAGTCGAAGGGGAGGATTGGGAGGAGAAATTACCTTCTGCTCTATGGGCTTACCGTACGGCGTATAAAGTTACAACACGACACACGCGGTTTCAACTGATGTTCGGACAGGAGGGTGTAGTACTAGTGAAATTCATGATACCAAGCCTGCGGATAGCACTAGAAAATAAGTTGGGCGACATGGAAAGCCTAAGGGAGCGATTGTACAAACTGAATAGGTTGGAGTAGAAGCGATTATTAGCACAGTGGGCCACTGAAGTAACACAGAACAAGCGGAAGGCATGGCACGATATGCACTTGAAATTGAATAGGTTTCAGCTCGGACAGTGGGCATTGAAGTACGACGGCTGGAATGAGGTCAAGTCGGGCAAGTTCAAAGTTAAGTGGGTTGGACCGTATTAGATTCGGGAAGTAGGAGACAATGGAGCAATAAAATTATGGACTTTGGATGGACAGGAAGTGCCCCAGGCGGTGAATGGCTCGAAGCTCAAGGTATACCACGGTCAGAAGACTTTTGTGTTAGAAAATGACCTTCGGGTGACCCCGTCGTCGTTGCAGACCGACGATGCTGACGGTCGAAGGGAAAACTGACTTTGCTGTTAAAATATATATTACAACAAAAAAAAAAAAAAAAAAAAAAAAGATGAGAAAAAAAAAAGAAAAAAAGAAAAAGAAAAAAAAGAGATCACCGTATGGCAGGCTGTTCCATGTCACTGTCATCGTACGGTGTTATCCATGTCACTGTACGGTCCTATTTTGGTTTGTATAAAAGCATGAAATGTAAAGAGAGGCCATTCGACTTGGAGTCAAAGATGAATGAATGAAAGTTGAATGAAAAGGCCATTTTCAATTCACCTGCTCTCAGTACACAGTGCTTGCGGATTAGGAGAGAGAGGGCGTAGGGCGAGATAGCAAATCGGGTTGGAGGCGACAATCGTTAGATTTTATCCTCTTGGCGTTCCGAATACCACCAAGGCCCTTGACGTGGTGAATAAGTAAAATAACGAAGGGGAGAGTTTTCAGACTATCATCAGCCCTACTCCGTTTGGATACTTGACATGCCACATTTGGAATGTCTTTTAGCAATGTGCCTTGCCGTTCCAATAGCAATATCATTGGAGGTTTCCTTCAAATGTTTCTGCACCTGTTGAGGGTCGTTAGTGGTTATTTGGAAGCCGTCTAGACCACAGGTTGGAAGTATTGCTTTCAAGGGTTTCATCGGAGGGCACTTGCAGCAGGAGTTACAGTGCTCTTACAGCAAAATTGACGATATGTTGCAGTGACCCTCTGTTTTGTATCAAGCGGCATGATACATGAAGTGATGGCGTGAGAGACAGTTTTGATGTGAAATTTATGCCACTGATCCTGATGCAACTGATTCTTCTGATGACGAGGAGGAGCAGAAAGCAGGGGGTTCGGGAGCTTCAGGGGGCTCTGGTTGTGTGTTTTCTAGGAGAGTGAAGTGGCGTATCGAGGAGATCAACATCCAATTGCTGGTGGATTGCTCGCCGAGTTGTAGTGAGATCGAGGATGAGTTCGCTTGGCGGAGCAAATCCGTTAGGTCGAAGGTGAAACCGTCCAGGGCTGCAGCGAAACCGGGTAATGGAAATGCTTGGGGTTGTGAAAGATTGGGAGCAAAGCGACGGGAAAGGCTGTTAGGAAGGATGAATTTGTTGAAGAATCTGATTGTGCGAAGCGGAACAAGAAGTATTGGGCGTGAGATCACAACACTGTAAAAACGACACTACAGAAAAACCACAGAGCATGCAACAGTACGAGTCAGGATAAGAAAATCTCAAGCAGCAGGAGATACGTGGGAAATTAGGGAATCCGTACGGCTGTACGACAGGCACAGGAAAGATAATAAGCATCTGCACTCACGTCAACAAGGAAATTTTTCCAAGCTGTACGGACATGTCACTGAAATAACAACTTTCTTTTCAACCAAAGGCATAGTATGCAATCAGCCGGTAAGAGAGCTTGGAGGAAACACCTTGAGCAGGATTCAGTCATGAATCAGGGGGTGCAGGTAGGACCCTCGCAAGCACGGCCACGGGGGAAGGAGACAGGCAAGCACAGGGCAAAAGTACAGACTCAGTCGGATGTCCATACAACGCCACAAACTGTAGCTTTTGAAGGGCTGAATGGAGGGGATTGTTGGAAATGGTGGGAGGAACATCCAGATACTCACTTGGTTAAAGCAAGCATCAGAAAGGCGCAGGTGGAGTGGGCTATCCAGATGCCACTTTTTTGTATTAGAGACTTTGAGGGCGTTTTGCGGCCGATGATTGAGGCTTATGACAGGCATTCTCGAAAATGCTCAATTCCATATTTGGGGCATGACATAGTGGTATCCTTTCAGCCAACTGATTTTACGAGGGTCTTTGGTATACCAGGGGCGGCGCAAGGTGGAGCCAAGATTGATAGCAAACCCAAAAAGATGAGCAAGGAGACGAAGTTGCAGCTGATACGGATGGTGTGTAATGACGAAGTACAGAAGCACATCGATACTCTCATGGACGCTTCGAAGAAAAGAGGGCTGCGGAAGTCTGAGATTCGTGAAGGACATTGGAAGTGCTTGATGGATGTGGTGAAAAGCAGGCTTACAGGATCCAGCAGGGCATCTGACATTTCCTTCCCCTTGGTCAGTATGATGAATGGAATCATGAACGGCAAGCTCTATGACTGGGCTTCATTGTTAGCCACGCACATGGAGGAGTTCATGACCCTACAACACAAAACGTTCTATATGCCGCACTACGCCATCGGACTCTTTTTGGACGCCACGGCTAGGATGATACCCCATGAGCAACTAGAAGTTAAGCCGACTCCGACAGTACTTGGCGAGCCTCCAGTAATGCAATGGAAGCATTTGGATACACCTATAGGTCAGAAGAGCGGGGGCCAGAAGAGGACACGGCAAGAGATGGAGGAATCAGGTAACACCGATAGTGGCCATCAGGACACATCTTGCGACGAGGATGATGACTTTGAGGGTATGGAGGTAGAACAGGAGGAGGAAGAAGATGAGGAAGGTAGCATAGTCTTAGCAGTCCCACTTCGCTTTCTGCGACTAGCTACACCTGTGACTACTACTTCAGCTCCGGTAATTTCAGCACCACACATACACACCATGGCAGATGTTCACATCCCAGGGTTTGGTCAGTTTCGGCGTCCAGTGGTGATGACCCTGGTTACTCTACATCCCGCATCACGAACAGCAGTAGCACCTGTGCAACCAGCAGTGCGCCAGCGGACAGCAACACCTGTAGCCACGAGTACGCAGCCAGCGGTTCACGAACCAACTTCCATACCTGTACTAGAGAGTTTGCCTCAGCCACTTCCTGTGGCGAAGCCTGTGACAGAGGAAGGAGTCAGTGAGAGAGGTACACAGGAGCAGGTTCGGCTGGAAGTGATTGGGTCAGATATGGTAGTCACTGTAGCAGACACTCTGCTATGTGAGGATCAGAGTGCTCACCCCAGTATAACTGAAGCGGCACCCCAGGTCCCAGCAACAAGTGTAGCAAGCTGGGCGAGTGAGTACCTGAGGCGTCGACTACTTGCCCCTGTCACCAGAAGTCATTCCATTCAGTCTCCCATGAGAGAGCACATGCCCTTGGAGGCCAATTGGTCCAACAGTGAGATAGTCGAGATACCGGCATCACCTGAGGTGGAGGATCAGAGTGCAGCGACAGCCGAGAAAGTGGCTACGGGAGCATAGGCATTAGATCCTCTACCAGCAGAGACGGAGGACATGGATATTCATTCTCGCCTGGCTATCATTGCTGAGCAGAGCAAGTCCATAACGAAAATGGTGCTCACAGAGCGAAGAAGGGCAGAGGCTGGGCGGAAGGCTCGGGAGACGGCAGAAAAGGCTCAGGAGGAGATGGCTGACCAACTTACCACCCAACACCTTGCATGGGAAGCGAAATAGACAGCCCTGTTAGCACAGCTCGAGGAGAGTACGCGAGGGAAACAACGGGCAGAACAACAGTTAACCACAGTGAAGCAGCAACTAGCCGCAGCCGAGCAGCGGTTGGCAACAACACTTCAGGAGAAGGACTCAGCGCAACAGGCTCACGATCAGAAGGAAGCTGAGTGTCAGGAGGTTGCTTTGATGTTGAAAGAAATGGTGGAGGAGAACTCACAGATTAGAGCCGATTTGCAGATACGGACAGAACAGGTGTATCAGCTTCGACGCAGCCGGTCGTCACAGTCCGAGACTCAACCTTCGGGTTGATGATGTATATGTCCATGTTGTTTTTGTTTTATGAATAATGTAGATAGTGTGGGTTTTTGTTGTCTCGTCGTTGGGAGACGACTTTTCTTTTTGGGGGAGATGATGTCGCTAGGAAACAGTGTATCGGGAGGCTCCTGACGGTGTTTCAAGATGTTCCCGACAGTGTATCGGGAGGCTCCCGACGGTGTTTCAGGATGTTCTCGACGGTGTATCGGGAGGTTCTCGACGGTGTTTTAGGATGTTCCCGTCAGTGTATCGGGAGGTTTCTGTTAGTGTATCGGGATGTGTGCCGTTAGGCCGACATGTATCGAGATGTATCCAAAAGGTTCTATTATTATAGTTGGCATGTTGTATGTGGCCGACGGATACCTTCGAGAAGGTTCCTCAGACAGTATTTATATTTTCCTTTGGGATCATTGTAATCATCATGAACCTAATGTAATATCTTGGCTTATGCGAATAAGAAGAAGATTTTTGTTGTTTGTGTTCATGTTCATTATCTGTGTGCAATTCTTAATTAACTTATGCGGTAAACAATTTTTAGTGTATATATATATATATATACATATACATAATGGTTTTTTTTTTCCACCAATCCATTGAACCGATTCGCATGCTTGTATTAGATTTGGATGCTGAATTGGCAACTAGGCTTTTAAACATTTTTTATATAGACAGTATTATCATTCGCTTTCCACATCATCTTCTTGACCTCTCTAATTATGAGCAAGCATCTTTCATTTTCTTTAAATGATATAGTCTCTGCATATTGTTGAGAAATTTATTTCACAAATTGCCATGATTAAATTTATTGCTGTTATACTGCTGTCATGATGTATTTACCATGAGATACCGACTGATGTGCTATATATGATTATATATGCAATGGACACCCTATAAATGCCCAAAAACTGAACCAACTGCTGATTGGAATTTAGTCAAATATTTGCATCCAACTCTTAATTTCTCCGTTAAATGTTTAAACCCCTTTATGGCTCCGGAAATAAAATGTTTGTTTGTTCTTGTCTTTGCATAGATTTGAAACCACATAACATAAACAAGAAGAAATTTATAATAATATGCAAACTGAAGATTGAACTACTGCTGAAATATTATTAATTTTTAAACTAATAAAACCAAATACATAGTAGACGTTTCAACTCACTAATTACTCTAGCATTATAACATAATATTCCAGTAATGACTTCCCATCTTGCTGCTGCAGTAATATGAATAATGCCGTGCTACAGTGCCGCTATAGTAATATCTGCCTTCAATCAGTTTAAGACTCTCATAAAATCATCCCTTCATAATGGCATAAGCATCGGACAAGAAGCGAGAATGATATGAGCAAACACCCAATCCGCTTGTAGTTGGAAATGCGCCCAATCTGCCTGTTAATGAAACTAATAGCAATGAATTCCAAAGGCCAAACCCCTAGGGATTGATGTCTAGAATGTCACAAGAGAGGATAGACGTCCTCTAATGTCAAGAACGGATCTGCAACTCACATATCGATTTTCTTCTCATATTCAACCTACCGAATGAAGCCACTAACGCTCCCTTTTATTCTTTCTTCAAGGGTCCATTCCACTCACATGAGCAATGTGGGATAAAAGATGTGCAATATAAAACATATTAAAATAATCACTTATGTCTCCCTTAGGCTCCCCTTTTTGATTTGCACACATCCCCATAAAATTTAATATTAAAGTAACACTTTAATATTTTACAACTAAATTAATTGTTACTTTAATAATACTTCAGGCATAAAAATCTATTAACTATCGGACTCCAAATAGCACGAGTGACAACTTGTCGGAAAGCTCTCACCGCGGAGTATCAATTTTGATCACCAAAACTAGTTCCTTGAATTATGTTGGCTTACTAAAAATAGTAAGTATGCTTGAAACTGGGTAAATAAACTCCACTTTGGCCCAAACTGGAGATGACTAGGCCAAAACATTCTAAGATCCCTTTAAACCCTTTGTTAGTCCTTGGGACCATGTAGAACTAGGCTAATGCACACACATTTGGTCAACTGCTAAAGTGGGGACATTACAGTGCAAAATATATGAGACAAGTTCCTGCTGCCCATTAAGATCATATTTAACTGTGAGTGGCAAATCTGGACACTATACAGTTAGTAAAGTAGACTATTATAATTGTTGAGTGCACACCTTCACATAAAATTCTAATGGATATATTGTTACCAATAATTGTCACTTGTGGGTATGATTTGGATACTGTTGATTCTTAAAGCAAGTTTAGAACTACTGGTGTAAATCTATCGAAGTATTAGATAGTTTAATGTGGCCTTACTGGCTCATGTTGAGTTTTCCAATTAAGAAGAATTTTGTAATATAATATGATTATGAAATGGATATAATTGTATCTGATTGTAGTAGCACATCATGTGGTCATATTGGGGCTTTGCATGATTATTGCATTTCAAAGATATTTTGGCTTCTGCTACTGTCCTATGCCCTGATATGACGATTTATTTCATATCAAGAGCAATGTTAGTTAGTGATGGCTTGGAATTGTGTGACAACAAAACTTTAGTTTGGTGTGATAGACAAGATATTAATTGGGGATTAGGGTTAGTTGAGTTGAATGTAGATACATTTTCAATTCTTCATTTTCTTGTGTTAGCATTAGATTTTGAATGATTATAATATATATATTGGCATTAACAAATGCAATATTTCATAGCTAGCAGAAAATCTGATATAGTCACAAAAAACCATTCTGGTTGAATCTGACTCCTTAATTGTCCTAATGGGTTTGTTCGATGTCTTGAAGTGGTGATTAATTCGGCTATGCAAGTATTTGGAGCTATATGATAATTGTCATAGTGTGCTTGTGTTGGGTGGATATTTTGCAGTTGACAGGTTTTTAGAACTTCTTGTTACAAATCAGTAGTTCCAGCCATAACGTGTGAGACAAAGTCTCTCCTACCTTAACGGGAAGGCTCTCCCGGCTCACTATTACTTGGATTAATTCAAGGTAAGCAAGAAGTCGAGATGGACATATTGTCATTGATGTCAAAGGCACTTAAGAGATTGTTGAATCTTGTCATTGATGTCAAAGTTAAGATGTGCATGCATATTGTAGAATTTGTCAAAGAGTCTATGATTGATTACTCAATGAGTATAGAAACTCATCTAACAGATACCAAACAAGTTCCAAAGTGACAGAGACCCAGCATCAGCGAGTGTATTATGCAGCTGTATTAAGAGCATGTCATAATATGAATGAGGAAATTCATATGAGCCCAATCTCATACTATGTCGTGACTGGATGTGGAAGCCTTGACTGAAGTATTGTGTAAATGTGATAACCCAACATATATTTAATGAAATAAAATAGCAATACTGATTTCAAACATTTTAAGTCTGTCATTTCAGTGTGAATATAGGAGGATAAGAAAGGGATTATACGTGGAAAGTGGAGTGATCATATCTTAAGAAAGAAGCAACAGAAAAATTAGACCAACTAAAGAACCATTCCATGTCATTTAAGGTCACAGGATTAAAAAAACATATTCGATATAATGAGACAAAAATCAGATGAAGACAAACACAAATAGAGACAAAAATCAGATAATGATAAATAACGTTTTCTGTGTAAAAAATCAGTATTTAAACAGCATCGATAATAAAAGGTTTGCTAAGTCGAAGACAAAACAGATAAGATAAAAAACAGAAACTGCCAAAAGAAGTCAGCATACAATAATAGCTAAAGCCAATTTTCTTATTTTCACAAAGGGAATTAAGAAAAATTAATCCGATTACAAGGACAAGTCAGCAAGGAGAGAATCATATATGACAATTTTTTTTGTCTTATTCAAATAACAGATCTTCAATTATAATAAGGCAAACTAAAACAAGGCAGCGATGTGTTTGAAGGTGGTCAAGCTCAGTTTCACTTGAGGACAAAAACAGACAACCTGCGACAATCCAGTGGCAAGAGATTGATCAGAGGTATACAAACGACATCATACAAAATACAATATAAAATAATAAACCATCAGTTCTATATCTGTGTACATTTTCTGAAATTGAGCTATGAAGATATACGGCAACTATAAACATTGATTAAACTTCATGAGTAAAAAGGATTAAAAAACAAAAGCAATATACGTCGTGTGTTAAGGACAATGCTTCAGATTTGAGTAAGTAATTAATGAATAAAAATGACTTTTCAATTTGAAAAGTCACACCCTTTGGTGGATAAGATATAAATATAAAATGGATAATTAACAAATATGATGCAATGATTGGAGAATAGTGGAGAAGTATGAAGTGAATGAAGTGTATCAAATGTTATAGTGCAGGAGAGGTGTGGAAGATAAAAAAGAGAGTATAAGAACAGAACAGTGAATAAAGAAAGATCTGAAAATGAAGAATATGTGAGTGGAAGATAAAGGTGCAGAGTATATATGTGTATACAGATTTATTTATCTGTCATATATATGAAGTTGAAAATACAAGATAGAAAGAAATAAACAGAGTATGAAGAGTGTGTTTTGATGACAATAAGTTTTCAGACAAAGGAAAGTAAAGTGCTCAGATTTGTGGAGCAAAATGTCCATCATCAATTGAGTAAGCAACATTGATAAGGTGAAAAAGAAGTTTGTGTGCAGTGGGTTGGTGCTCACGAAGACAAGTAGTGGGGTTGGTGCTTTCAGTAGGTGGGTGCCTGCGAAGTGTGGGAGTTGGAGTTTCCAGTAAGTCAGTGCTCATAAACATAGTGTTTACCGTATGGATTAATTAAACAACGCACACAGGAAATAGACACGAACACCGAACAGCAAACAGCAGAACTATTATTATTCTTCGCATATACCAACAGTACATCATGCTTCTCTCATATGATAATGATAATGATAAGATGATTACAATGCTTCCCGAAGGGGTTATAAATACTTTCCGACGAACCTTCCCGAAGGTATCTGTCGGCCAAGTACATTATACCCGTTACAAACTATTTTACCCGTCGGCTATATGACAATACTTCTACCGAAGGGACCCGTCGGCCGATGCACAATTTCTGCCGACGACATTATCCCCCCCAAAAAGAAAAGTCGTCCCCTAACGACTAGCAAAATTAGGAGATAACTCACAATCAAGAAGAAAGAAAAACTAGAGAGAGGGAGGGTTCCCAGAAAGGTGCTGATGACGACGCAACTCATACACTTGGTCAGTCCGGATGCGCAGATCTGTCTGAATCTGTGAATTAACTTCTACGGCCTCCTTCAGTAGAAGTGCAGCATCCATAGCCTGTCTCCTGGCCACTGTAACTCATGCTCTGCTGCATCTTTATCCCGGATAGCTGCGTCCTTTTCCTGTACCACTGCTGCCATATCCTTCAAGAGTTTTGCCCGTTCTGCTGCCCATGCTGCCTGCTTGTCGGCCAAATCAGTGGCTATCTTTTCTGTTGCCTCTTTTTCAACTGCTAGAGATCTCTGAGCTGCAATACTGTCTGCTGCCCTATCCGCCTCCGCGCGCTGCCGAGCGCTGCCGAGCATAGTAAACTTCTTTGTACAGTCCCGCGATCTCATGTGCCAACTTCATCATTGGAGTGTCACTCGGTCCCAACTTCGGCTCAGCGGCCCAATCTGCCAACATTTCTGGTGTCTCAACTGCCGGCCACCCTCTATCAACAAAGCAAGTCTGAAATCGCTTAGGACAAATCCCACGAATATATGCACGAATCAAATGTCACTCCCTTTGCCGAGTGAGAGCCTGAATCGCCACATCATGCCCTTTCTTTAATGCAGACCTCATGTCGTCGGCAGAAATTGTGCATCGGCCGACGGGTCCCTTCGGTAGAAGTATTGTCATATAGCCGACGGGTAAAATAGTTTGTAATGGGTATAATGTACTTGGCCGACGGATACCTTCGGGAAGGTTTGTCGGAAAGTATTTATAACCCCTTCGGGAAGCATTGTAATCATCTTATCATTATCATTATCATATGAGAGAAGCATGATGTATTGTTGGTATATGCGAAGAATAATAATAGTTCTGCTTCATCTCCCAAATTCATGGTCTGCAACACGACTTCATTATATTTGATGGGTTCTCCTTTGGTGAACTGATGTGCCGAGGTTACATCGAGTGCCGCTTTCCCTTCCTTTATTTCAGTGAATTCCTTCGGAAATGCCTCGGTATTGTTTTCTTCTATGGTCAGTACGTTGCAGGTTGGAAACAATTCATAATCCTCTATCTGCCAATGGTACAGACCATTTACTGAATCCAAATCGCCGTCTCCTTCCAATCGTAGAACTCCCTCCTGATCCGGTTCCATAATTTGCCCCTTTTCATCCTCTTCTCCCTCAGAATCTGACGAGAGGGCTTCGTCCCCGACCATCTGAGTGTGTAGATCAATGACATACTTCCGGCCTTTGCTTTCGAGTGATAAGGTATTTTTCTTCCAATCGTGCTTTGCTTTTGCTTGTATCAGCCACCCTCAACCCAAAATAGCATCGTACCCCTTCCGCTTGAGAGGAATCACAACGAAATCCAACAGGAATGGTTGTGTTCCGATTGTCACTGGTTGTGCTGTGAGTATTCCCAATGGCTTGATTCCGTGTTGATCGACCGTTAGCAACTAGAAGGTAGGTGGCCATAATGTCGGCCGTCCCAATTTTTTCCAAGTATCCTCTGGTAGTACATTGACACCGGATCCTCCGTCGATGATTGTGTCTGTTAGCACAGTCCCGAGTATGCCCATTTCAACAACCGCCGGATAGCGTCCAGAGGAAAGAGCTAACAACATCGGATCTTCTGCACTTGTACCCCCTTGTTTGTTGTTGTCTTCTTCTACTGGTTGTTTAGCACTTGGGACTATATTTGTGAGGGCCGTACGGAGTTGAGGCATCGTGAGCAACAGATCATTTATTCTGACGGGTATCTCAGCTTGCAATATTTGCCGGACAATGTTCTGTTCTGCACAGTTCTTGACGGAGGTACTCGGTATGTCCTTCAGGTGTGCTGTTTCTGCCCGTGTTACTTTCTAGATCTCTGCCCTTGCTTCCTCCAGTCTCTTCTTTTCTTCCGCTGGGTCAGGGTATAGCTTCGCCTGTTTCCGAGTGATTGCCAAAACTTCTTCGTCGTCTGTTCCTACGGTAATCAAGTTTACGCCGGACTTCGGACACTTAGTATCATCATGATCTCCAGGTCCACACCATCGGCACAGCAACTTTGGTGGGTTCGTCGTTGTGCACTCTCGGGCGAAGTGACCCCACAGATTGCATGCGCGGCATTGAACAATTGGCCGACCATTCGCATCGTACTGAATTCGACTTCTTCCCCCATTGTTGTTGTTGCCACCATTGTTGTTATTGTTGTTGTTGTTTGGACCGCGCCGGTTATTTCTATATTCGCCTGATGTGGCACCTTCCGCACTGGTGTTCCCGTTCCCTCCTGACGGGGATGCCTCCTGTGACAGGAACACTTGCTACGGTGTCCTTGTTTTTAAATTGAAAGGGCACTCCTTTGACGAGTGTCCCAGGATCTGACAGATTTCACAAAATTGATCTTTCGGGCAGGATCCCTTCGTATGGCCTTCTTTCTTACATTTTGTGCACCATAGGTCATTGCCCTTAGTTTCCTTGTTCATGTTTTTGAATTCTTTCATCATCCGCATCATGTCCTTCTGGAGAGCACGGACTTTCTTGCTGCTTCCCTCATCATCGTCGCTGCTATCTTCCCCTGAAGGCTCATCGTCATCTGAATCCGACGAGCTGGTCTTCTTCTTCTTCTTTGTCTTCTGGTCACTTTCGAGGTTCATTGCTCGGTTGTAAGCTTCAATGTATGTCGATGGTGGCACGATCTTCATCTTTTTCCGCAGCTTTGGGTGAAGGCCTTCAATGAACCATCGTTTCTGTAACCCGTCAGCTGGCTTATTCTCCATCTTACTGATTAAGTCCTTCAACCTCCTGGCAAAGACCTGTACAGTTTCATTCTTCTTTTGTTTGGTATTGAATATCTCTGCGACAATTTCATTGTCATCACGCAAAAGTTGAAATTCTGCGATGAACTCCTTCTTAATGTTATCCCAACTATTTAATTTCTGTGGATCGGCATCAGTAAACCAATCAATGGCAACACCCCGTAGGGTTGCGGGAAATTGTCGCATCCATTCGTTTGTATCTATTATGCCATTCGCCCTCCATATCATTTCACATGTTTTACAATGTCGAATGGGATCAGTTGCTTCATCACCATCAAATTTAGGTAATTTTTCCTTCGGACCTGCCATTATTATTGTATGTCGAGGGTTTTGTTGTGTACCTGTGCTGTTTTGCACTCCCGCGCTGTTTTGAGCACCCGCGCTGTTCTGAACACCTGCGCTGTTCTGCACACCCGCGTTGTTTTCTGCTTCCGCGTTGTTTTCAACACCCACGCTGTTTTCTGCTTCCGCGCTGTTTTCAACACCCGCGCAGTTTTCTGCTTCCGCGCTGTTTTCAACACCCGCGCAATTTTGGACTTCCGCACTGTTTGGTGAAGAAGAGGGTTTGTCAACCGTAGCTGTCCGTTCTGGAAGTATATCTCGGACGAAGAGGTCACTCCACGCTCGTGCTCCTTCGGCACTTCGAGCTGTGCGAGTCGATCTGCTTCCGTTAGGATTCTCTTCCCATGGCGTATGCAGGTTCAGAAACTCCTCCCTCGCTTCTTCCACCAAATCAAGCCGTTGTCGAGTCTCCTTCAACAATCTTTCCACACTCTTGCTTCCGTCGGAAATCTTCTGAAACCTCCTTCGACGCTCTATCTGCTGAGCCAAAATTAAATTTTCCTGCGCAACGCGTATGTCATCTTTTTCCTTTAGCTTACTCTTGTCTTTGTTCAACTGATTCGGCATTTAATTCATCTCCGCCTGCCTGCGTGCCAGATCCATCGGGCAACGGTGCCAAATGTTTACCGTATGGATTAATTAAACAACGCACACAGGAAATAGACACGAACACCGAACAGCAAACAACAGAACTATTATTATTCTTCGCATATACCAACAGTACATCATGCTTCTCTCATATGATAATGATAATGATAAGATGATTACAATGCTTTCCGAAGGGGTTATAAATACTTTCCGACGAACCTTCCCGAAGGTATCCGTCGGCCAAGTACATTATACCCGTTACAAACTATTTTACCCGTCGGCTATATGACAATACTTCTACCGAAGGGACCCGTCGGCCGATGCACAATTTCTGCCGACGACATTAGGGGCTGAAGCCTCTAGTAGGTTGCAGCCTACAAAACATTGTAAAAGAACAAGTTTATATAAAAGCATATATTTGCCATGTTCTTTTCCCGCATTAGGTTGGGTTTCCATGTAAATCTTGTGTCATTGTGTTCATGTGCATAACTATTGTTTATTTTAGTATTTGGAATTATTGTTTGGATGAAAGTGTTAATTGGCAAAGTTGGTATTATACTAATTCACCCCCCCTCTTAGTATAATTGTGTGCTCTTCACTTGGTATCAGAGCGGGTTCCTTCTATAAAACCTAACAACTTGAAGGTAGATCTATTGAGCACACATGGGAAAAAGGAAAGGAAATAAGAGAAAAGGATATACAATGAAGATTAATAACAGTGCACCAAATACTAGAGATGAGGTGATCAATAATGAATTATTTGAAAAAAGGAGCTGACTCAATATACAGTGATGATCGTATTGATATTATAGAATAAAATACATGTGATAATATCAGTGTAACACTTGAACATGTACCCCCACCAAAACCGGGCAGCACCGGAGACGGGGATGCACCCGAGATGCATCCGTACGCATCCGCATCCCTCCCCCCAAAAAAATCACGCTTCCCGCATCCACTTCCTGCATCCTTTTCTGAATCTGCATCTGAATTGGTAACTTAGCTTAGAACCCTACAATGATTAAAAAATGTTAAAATAATTTTATTTTTCTGGGCTAGATGGAAAAGCAACATTTTTGTGCTGGGTTTTTCTCATTTAAGTCCTGTGTAATTGAAATCCATTTATTATTTTATGAATTATTACCCCTTTTAATCTGCAGCATTGAGTGTGTGACCTGTTGGCCGAAGCTTAAATAAATGAAAGGATAAGTTATCTTTCGGTATTGTAGTTACTTTCATCTAGGAAGTGGTCTGAGTATTTGTTTATTTCAGTTAGGAGCAGTTTAAGTCTTTCAGTTCCTGTTAGCTCTTCCAACAATGTGCGGTTAGTCAGTCTTCAGCAGTTATAGTTAACTCCAGCAATTTGAGGGACTTATTGGATAGATAGCTTCCATAATTGAGTGAGGCATTTGTCAGTAAATTACGTGTTTGAGAGAATCAATTGTTAGTTGCCACCTTTTGTCGACTAACTTGGGTTGCTCAGGGCGAAGCTTATAGAGAAAGTGTCTTTTGGAAATTAAAGCTAAAAATTAATTCCTGATGCTAGTACAGCAGTTTTAGCACCTGGGACAAAAACCTCAAGTAGATCTACTGTTTTATTGGGTACAAAAATTCTCAGGAGACAATTAAGGCAGCAGCATGACTACAGGGTTGTGCAGAGCAAGTCAACAGCATATTCAGGACCAGATGTGCAGTTTGCAGAAATGTGCTTTCGCTCTACTGTAAGAGCTACTATATTCCTTTTTGAAATGTCTGTGAATCCAAATGAAACATCCTCCACCTGGCATTCGCTGAACCATTTCCACCTATTTACGTAGCGGAGGGCCCAGGTTTGTTTTGGACTGGGAGTTCCCAATGCTATAAACACTCGTCATTCAAGGAATCCATAAACAACATAAATGGCCACAAACCAAAATGAAAAATATAAAATAAAATTAGAGAGTTCCTTTTATTTTGTAAAAAAAATGCAAAGAAAAATTTAAAAAGCAAACAAAATCAATAACAACTTACCACTTGTTGAAATTTTCCTCTTCAATGTCTTTGAGAACTTCTCCACACTTGCAACCAAATACAAATAGCTCACAAACCAGCTTAGAGCATGCAACAATCACCTTTCAACACTTCTTGAGCAATGTCAACCAAACAAGAAAGTTTAGCAATGGAGGCAAGAAGTTTTCTTTTTCATTCACAAATGTGCAAATGACATATATCTTAACTTTTTGGCCTTTTTAGTGGTCTACTTTAGGGTTGTAGGGTCTAATGGACTATAGTAGACCATTTTCTTAAAAAAAAGTCAAAAAACATTGTTTCTGGCCAAACTCAGTCTGGTTCCTTCTGCAGAATTCCAAATTCACTGTAAAAATGGCAAAAGTATGCCTGGCTTCTTCTGATAGATTTTGTGCTGAATTTACAAGTCCGCAGCTGACTTTTGGCCAACCTGCATCCCAACCAGACTTTTGTCTGGGCCTGACTGGGACCTTGGGCTGCCAGGGAGGAGTTTGGCAAAATAATTTTTGGCATTTATATATGCCCTTCTGTGACATTTCTTGGTTTTTGCTGTGATTTTCTGTACAATTTTTAGTTTTTCCACCAAGCAGATAATTTGAGGATTTCTGTCACAGCTGAACCTGAATCAACAGTAACGGTTGACAGCATGCAGTTCATATCAGGTCAAGATGTGATTTTCATGTAGAAATGTGTTGTAGTGGCCTAAATTTTCTGGTTGTGCAGATTCCTCCTAGGGTTCGGACTTGTCCAAAATCATGGATTCAACATTTCTGAAGTGTTTTGTTCTTCTGACAAATAATCCTATTGTGTTAACTGAAAAATAATAGAATTTATTGAAATATTTAAGCTGTACAGAAATATTTTCTGTAATGATCATCTGACTCTAACTAATTTCTCGTAAAGATTTGCTAATTGTATATGCAAAGGAACAATGTTGAATACACTAAATTGCATGCAGAACAGAATATTAACTCTGATAATGGCCCTTAAAAATGAATCGGATCTGTCGCACATATTGTTGAGATAAATACAGATTTTACTGAATCCAGGATGATGCATAGGCACTTAACGATGAAGCAATGTAGAAGGCAGTATTTCACATTTCTCAATTGCTATGAATATACTGTTTGTTATACATATTACAGGCAACATATTAAGGTTTATAATAAATGCAATCTCATTATGGAGAATCAGAAGAGTGGGCATGCATCTTGGTAGTTATATTGTACATGCTGTTTGTGGCCAACATTGAGAGGCTCAATACATCATTTATTTGTCTCTGACTTGTTTTAACCTTGCACAGGTGGACCCTTGAAGCAGCTGGTCAGTTGGAACCAAGGAGGAGTGCCTTGGAGGATGATTTTGAGGAGGAAGAGGAAAAAGATGAGGAGGATCATATGCTGGGTTTGGATACACTTGCACTTGATAAGGTTTCTATTTCTGGGTGCTATATAACACCCTTGTAGATCTTCGTAGCATAACTACATTATTTAATGAATGTTTTTGATGAATGCTACCTATATAAAATTTTCTGTAGGATCATCGACGTGGTAGGAGCTCCCCAAGGGACAGAGATAGAGATGCTAGAAAACGAGACAGTTATAGGCAGCACAGGTAATAATTAGGAAGCTTTATGCACTGTGTCAGTTACTATTTTCTCTTTCTTGTTTAGGCTAGGGAAATGAATCTGTCTTAATGTGTGTGTGGAAATATATGATATACGTTTGTAAAAAATATATATTTTTAGGCATCAATGGTGCTTTATACTTTCTTCAACTTTTTTTGTGCCCAAAGATGGTGGCAACCTAGTCAACATGCTAATCTCAAGTCAATTGAGGAAAATGATCTTCTTGACTATGTGAACTCGGATGTTACAAAACTTTTTAATGATGCTGAGAAAACTCAACGGAACAAAATCAGGGCAAGGATGATACTAATTGATTCTGTTAAGGATCACTTGGTACATACTATTTCAATGTTGAATTCAGCCAACGACATGTTTTAGACCTTGAAGGATCTGTATGAATTTAACAACACCAGTAGAGCCTTAGCCTTAAGACATTAACTTTTGCATGTTAAAATGGCTAGAGGAGAATCAGTTGTATCTTTTTTATGAAAATTAGAGAGTTGAAGGATCAACTCAACGCCATTGGAGAGTCATTTGCAAACAAAGATTTGGTTATGTTAGCCATGAATATGCCGTGGAAGATAAGGCTACAGCGATCATGTGAACTATAACATTCATATTACTTTGTGATTAGGGTAACAATAGGAAGACATACACAAAGATAGAACTACCAAGGAACACTATATATATAAGGTCATAAGGAAGTGTGAGAAGATGAAAAGCGTCTGTTGGCTGACTTCAAAGAAAGAGGATTTGAATAATTATCCATCATCAGTTGAGAAAGCGGCATTGATAAGGTGGAAAAGAAGTTCGTGTGCAGTAGGTTGGTGCTCACGAAGACAACAGTGGGGGTTGGTGCTTCTAGTAGGTCTGAGTATGTGCTCATAAACATAGGGGTCATAGCCTACAAATCTTTGTAAAAGAACAAGTTTATATAAAAATAATTATTTTGTTGTGGTTTTCTTCCGCATTGGGTTTCTGTTAAGTGATCTTTGTAAATGTAATAGCACTGCTTTTTATTTCTGTGTGTTCTAAATGCAGATTGATTGTTATATAAATATGTGTAGAGGAGACATGTCTCATGAAGAGACATGTCTCTATGGTAAATTTAACTAATAACCATTAGACATATTAACACAATGTATAATCACATCTCTATTGTAAGGTTTTCAGCTAAATCTGAAGAATAAAGATCTTGCTAAAAGACAGAAGCAAAAATTACAGCATAAAACAGAGCACAAACAGAGAAACAAAAACTGAAATAATATTATTATTGATTGATTTTGTTATTACAAAGCAGGAGATTTAAACAATCAACCATCGATAGAAACAAGAATTAGAGTGAAGTTCAAATCTAAAATATAGTCAATTCTGTTGTAGTTAACATGCAATCAGAGAAGAGGACTGCAGTTAAAACCATACCTTAAAATGATGATTTAAAAATCATGCATTATGGATCGGTGGAACGCTAAGTTAGAATTATTCACCGACACCCCCCCTTAATTCTAACTATAAGGAGAAAAGAAAAATCTAAAGAAATGAAAGAGGAAAGAGGGAAAACCTAGTGGGAATAAAATCCCCCCTCAAAATAGATGCTAATAAAGCAATAAAACTGTTCTACTGCAATTTCTTTCACCCCACAAAGATCTCTGAGAAAGTGAAATGGAAGAGAAGATAGATCCTTCCACAATGTCTAGTTAATAGTAGATGCTCGAAACTGTGTGCAGAAGGTGGTCCATAATCTTCGAACAACATTTTTCCCTTTAGGAAGAAACAAAACTAAAGATGTATGAATGGAAAACTACTCCATGGTCTTTATGTAGATCTTGAAATAGCTAGAATCTTTTAGAAACTGATGTAGAACATAATTAAAAGATACATTTATCTCCTCAGAAGGCAAATAGATCTCATCAAATTGCTGTGCAAAAATGTCCAAACTCATATCAATCTGTGAAGAATGACCATGTAGAGAAGGAAGACGAGGGTCAGAAGGTTACCTCACAACAACTGAAGAAGAATTATTTTCATCAAATAGAAGATGTATGAAATCAATATTGTCATCTAGATCCAAAATGAGGGATTCTACAAACAAAAAAGATATGCTTTATAGAAATTGATACCAATGAATTGAATTCGAAAGACATAAATGATCCTGCTACAAAGAATCATTGGAAGCTTTCAATGAGGCAACTCTAATCTCTGAAGAAACAACAAGAGCACCAGAGTTATCAATAACCTGATCATCCAAGAAGGATGTGCTCATACAAGATGGGGCAACTGAAATCTTAGCAGTACTCATAGAAGCCTAGTTATCCAAGGAATCATCACTTTCAGATGAAGAGTCAATGTTTGCATACAATTGCCGGATGATGGTCCAAGCAATGAAAGGGTACTCTGTGTGCTCTATATGATATAAAATATCCTCAGAAATAGTAAGACATATTAGTCCATAGACAATATCATTACTATTAAAGCATGCAATTTTCTGTTCATAATTGCTGGGCTCAGAAATGTGTCCGAAGAGATAGGGCAAAATATCTTGCTCAAGGTAGTGATTCTCTATCCCCTTTTTCCAAGACAGATAATTCTCTGAAGTTAGCTTGATAACAGAAGGATTAAAATAAATACTAGACTTCATTGATCTCCCCTAGAAATGGAACTTTATCTCAGTTCATGATTACAAAAGGAAAAGCATTAATAACGCCCAATCTAATAAAATAATTTCATTCTAAACAAGCTCTGGTCTGAAATACCTGCAAATAACATGGATACTCCTTCTTCCAGCTCCCTACGCTCTGATACCATGTAAGATTTTCAGCTAAATCTGAAGAATAAAGATCTTGCTAAAAGAGAAGCAAAAATTACAGCATAAAACACAGCAAAAACAGAGAAATAAAAAACATATTAAATTATCATTGATTGATTTTGTTATTACAAAGAAGGATATTTAAACAATCAACCTCTGATAGAAACAATAATTAGAGTGAAGTTCAAATCTAGGATATCGTCAATTCTGTTGTAGTTAACATGTAATTAGAGAAGAAGACTGCACTTAAAACCAGAACTTAAATTGATGATTTAAAAATCATGCATTATGCATTAGTGGAACACTAAGTTAGAATTATTCACCGACATATTGACATATATATATATATATATATGTGAGTTTGTCTATCTGATGATTAACTAATAGCCATTGAAGGATTATCTCTAGATTAATTCAATCGGACTAAAGCTACAACATTAACACTCTGTCTTAGTGAGGGAGGATTGTTATATAACACATTATACTCTCAATCATATAGAAATATCATCTCAATATGATATTCTTGGAAAGGATATTAACATATATCTATCAACTTAGATGTTATCTTTCGATATCACCTGAAGTATGATTAAACAAGAAATATCAATCATATGATATTCATATTCTTGTGACGTGATTACTAGTATCAACATCAAGATACCTATCAACAAGAATATCACACTAAATCATTTCTTAGAAGGAAGTTATCTAATTTCCAGCGCATTCCGAGACAAAAACAGAGTTAGTTTATCAAATAATAATCTTGATCTTAGGGACAAAAAAGAGTTAGTTTATCAAATAATAATCTTGATCTCAGGGACAACAAAGTAGTCTCCTACATCATATGTATCATGATCTCTGACACATCTAGGGACATCAACTTAATGTAGTCCATTGTGATACTTTAATTATCATGACCTCTGACACATTCCATGACAACAATTTACAGTAGTCTGTCATGATAATAGATCAAGAACTCAAGAACAACAATTTCAGTATCATGATTTCCGACACATTCGGTGACAACAACTTAATGTAGCCTATCATGATACGTTTCATTATCTTATCTCCTGCAAACTCCAGGACAACAACATAATGTAGTCTATCAGATAACAATCATAATCTTTATCATGACAAGTATCATGATCTTCGACACTTAGGGATGGCAACTTAATGTAGTCTATCATGATACATTCGCTATCATGATCTTTGACACTTCGGGACAACAACTTAATGTAGTCTATCATGATAACAAGTCAAGTCATTGTTAAGATCGTCACCTTACAATAGTGACCTCACAAACACATCAGTGAAAGGTCATCACCTTTCATGACGTTTTCCAACAAAACCATGTAGTAACTCATATGATATCCACCATGAACCGGATTAGATGGTGGAACAAGGTCTTTCACTTAAACTTCTCTCTTATAGAGAATAATGTATTACAAGGAATTTCTCTTGAACTTTTCTTTCGTAGAGAAGAACTCATTAACAAGGAATTGCCCTTCGAAATTCTCCCTCTGATCAAAGATCCGGGGAAGTCAGATCCTCTAGCTACTCCCTTAAGAGGCTCTCTTTGTCTAAGGACGCTTGTGATAAACTATTGGACTTCCTCTGGATTTGATATCAATCTTCCGACTTTCTAGTGACAAGTTGTCACTTCCTCATGATGTATATAGGGGTAGGCTTATCAAAATCATGCAGTCACATTTTTTTAGTCTCCCTCTAAATATCAATCTTCTAAGCTCCTTGTATAAGGTTGTCTTAGATGAAGTATTAGACTCCCTCTTAAAAAAAGGATACTCATAATCTCAATCATCAAAGATATTTGCTTTATGAGCCTCACTTTATCTAGCTCGATCATTAGATGACTAATGAATTCTAGGTCAAAGCTTCTTTTGAAGCTACTATCGTAAGATTAAGTTTGTACAATATTTGGTAGCATGTGTAAGGTACCAACATTCTTTTCCTGCAAGAACATCCCTACACAATAAGGAAAAGATCAAGGCAAATAACTCTTATAGTACAACTACAATTAAGAGAGAGAATATAGTAAGTAGATAAATGTCAAACTCAAAGCTAATGAATACTTATATGTGCATCCTTGATACAAGTTGCTTTAATGAAGGTCCATATCCGTTAAGTCAGAAATTGCTTCCATATAAGCATTTTTCAAACAATGGAAATGGAACATTGAGTATCATTTCTCCTCACAACGTAAAATTCCCTCTTATATTGTTTGAACTATTTCGCATCACATCAATTATGACAAACTTCTTTATGTTTAATAGATCTTAGAACCTTAGTCTATTTGTACCATGGGAGGACGCAATAGAACGCTCAGGCCCAACTTTCAACTTTGGTTGACAAAGACATCACTTTCATAATTAGAGTCAACTATTGCATCATTACAAGCTTTTACATAAATTTGCCCCACTCTATATCCAGTATTCTATTGTATTTGACATACACCTATCTTATAACATCTTATTCTAATCCATTTCCAATGATCTTGCATCAAATTCATGCCGAGATGCTTTTGAGATGGCCATAATGTTGTTGCATTTGGGTTGGAGAACATGGATGTCATTTTCTTATTTCTCCCTCTATTGCTCAAGCTCTTTGCTAATTGTCATATCCTCCTCTGGGAAGAATCTGATCACAAGTTGTATATTTTCTTCCTCTTTGGTCGATGATTCATCATAGTGCCACTACAAGTTGTGTCTGCACATAGTTTATAAGCATGTGTGACTTCCTCATGAGATTAAAAAAAATCTTCTCCTACCTAAAATCCTTAAGCAATCTATCATCATCCAATTAGTCGGCTGATCAGCTCAATGCACCTCTCACACATTTCCAATTTTAATCAATCACTATGTATTTATAGTGCAATCGGTCATGCCTTTTGATAGAGAGACATGTCCAAATATAATCACACCTTTTAATTAAATTATTTTCTTTTAATGTAATCACAACTTTTAATTTGAAATGACTTTAATTGATTTCCTTCGATATGTCATGTTTTCCATCACCAAATTTTATTGTGTTCAACTTTCATTACGAAGAATCCTCCCTATTACGGAAGTAATTGGTAAATACTTGCTTGTTATTAACAAAGACCGAAAGGTCATTATATACAAAAGAATAAAACGATGTTTCCTTAGGAAACGACCATAAAGAATAGAAACATTCTATTTTAACAGAGAAAGCTAAAAAAGTGAAAGCAAACTAAAGCTAACTAGATATTTACAATAGATAACCATTAATTAATAATAGACGACTATCTATTATCGTAATACCCTCCCTTAATGGTTAATCTATCTAGAACACCAAGCTGTCCTTTGAATTTGACAAATTTATCAGGACTAAGAGGCTTGGTGAGAATGCTTGCAGTTTGATCTATGGTAGGAACATATTGCAAATCTATAGTCCCATCTTCAACCAGTTGTCGTATGTAATGACAGTGGACATCCACATGCTTGGTTCGTTCATGGAAGACTGAATTTCGTGCTAACTTGATAACGCCTTCGTTATCAACAAACAAAGTAGTCGGTCGTGCTGGTGACATCTGCATATCCCAAGCATCCGACGAAGCCAAACAACTTCACATCTTGCCTTAACAATCCCTTTGTATTCTGCCTCTGTAGAGGAGAGAGAAATTGCTTGCTGCTTCTTACTGGTCCATGTGATTGCATCAAATCCCAAACTGAACACATATCCAAAAGTTGACTTTTTATCATCAACAGAGCCTGCCCAATCTGAATTTGTGAACCCACTGAGTTTAAGATAAGAACTTGAAGAGTACAAAAGTCCATAATTTGAAGTGCCGTTCACATAACGAAGCACACACTTTGCTGCCATCCAATGATCAGCCTTAGGAGTTGTCATAAAGCGTGAAATATAGCTGACCGCGAAGTTGATATCAGGCCTAGTAGCAAAGAGGTAGATGAGGCTGCCTACTAGTTGCCTGTATGTAGTATCATCAATGGAAGGAGAATCAGACTTGCAGATAACTTGAGACCTTTCTCCATAGGTGTAGATGCAGGTTTGCAATCCTGCATACGGAATTTGTCTAACAGGGCCTTGACATATTTGGACGGAGAGATGAATATACCAGAAGACTGTTGCCAAACTTCAACACTTAGGCAATAATGCGTGAGCCCAAGGTCAGTCATATCAAAAGATTGGCATAAATTCTGTTTGATTCCTTGAATCAAAGATGCCGAATTGCCAGTGATGATCAAATCATCCACATAAATAACCAAAAGGATGATGTCATTGTCAATAGTCTTGATGTACAAATTTGAGTCTGAAGAACTCCTCTTGAAGCCTTGATCACTGAGGTATTTATCAATTTTTATGTATCATGCCCGAGGGGCCTGCTTCAAGCCATAGAGGGCTTTTACCAATTTGAGAACCTAATGGTCTTTACTAGCAACTTTGAAATTAGGAGCCTACATCATGTAGATCTCTTCATGGAGATCACCATTTAGGAAAGCACTCTTGATGTCCATCTGAAGGACCTTCTAGCCAAACTGTACTGCCATGGCTAGGACTAATCTAATGGTGGTCATCTTTGCAATAAGAGAAAAGGTCTCCTCATAATCAATGCCCTGATGCTAAGAAAAGCCTTTCGCCACTAAACGAGCTTTGTACTTGTCCAAAGTACCATCTGATTTGTATACCCATTTGCAGCCAATGGGTTTCTTCCCTGGTGGAAGATTAGAAAGGACCCATGTGTTCTTTAGCAGGCTCTGGTGTTCAGATTGCATGGTCTGTTCCCACTTTGCAATTCCTTTGGTCTAGGAGTATGTTTGAGGTTCAAACACATTGTGAATGTTGGCCATGAGATCAAAGTTAATAAAATCTGTAGTTTTGCTCTTTTTCGAGCAGTTCTCCCATCAATGAGCTCATCACCATGAAGATCAACAAGTGTCTTAGCCCACCACTTAGGCCGGATAGGAGAATAACCAACATGAGTATCAGGAGATGCATGATGAGTAGGTTACTCATTAAAAGAATCTTGATCAAACTTAGGTGAAGCATCTACAAAGTGAGGTGATCTTGCAGGGGAAGCCAGAGGTGTTTGTACAGGTATCACTGGTATAACTAGAGCTGCAGGAGCTACTAGAGCCCTCCCATTAGGTGGACCTAATGGAAGCCAAAGTGCCAAATCATGAGCTTGCATAGGCTGGTTTGCAGGATCAAGAATAAGAGAAATAGGCATGAATGGTCCTCGCTGTTCATCAAAGACTACATCACGAATGTAGATGAGACGAGATGTCTCAACGCCAATCAGGCGGTAGGCTTTGTGAAGACTGCAACATCCAACAAGCACGAGTTTCTGACTCTTGGCAACCAACTTGGTGCGTGATGCATTTGGGATCCAAACAAAAGCACAAGGGAGCCAAAAATCTTCAGGTGATTGATTTTGGGCTTGTGACCTGACCAGGGCTCTTCCAAAGTTTTTCCTTTGACCGCCACAGTGGGTGACCGGTTCAACAGATAAACTGCAGTGTTAATTGCTTCTGCCCAAAAAAGTGCTTCGGAATATGTCTGTGTTTGAGCATAGATCAATCCATCTCAGTGATTGTCTTGTTTCAACATTCAATTGCACTATTTTGTTTTGGCGTGTGGGGTGTGGTTAACTGGTGTTTGATGCCATGTGTATCGAAGAAGCTGGAGAAAACATTAGAACAAAATTCCCCCCCATTGTTTGATCTAAGAGTAATAATAGATTTCCTAGACTCTTTTTCAATTGAAGGTTTAAACTTCTGAAATATAGGAAATGCATCTGATTTCTTTTTAAAATACACCCACATTTTTCTACTGAAATCATCAACAAACAACAGAAAACACTTGGACACAAGAACAGAAGGAGTAGTCATAGGGCTGCAGATATCGGCATGTACAAACTGAAGTACTTGAGAAGCTTGCCATGAGTCGCCACTGGTGAAAGGTGTGCGATGTTGCTTTCCAACCTAGCATGCATCACAGTCTCCAAGCTGTTGACTCTAAATCTTTGGCAATCCAAGAACAAGCTCATCCTGAGCAAGCTATGAGAGATAATGCACATTTAAGTGCTCATATCGTTGATGCCAAAGTGTGCTGATAGAAGACCGCTGAGCAGCCATAGTTAAGTCCTGAGAATCACTAGAATCAGTAAGTTTGAAAATACCATGATCCTCAAGACCCACTGCAACAGTTGACTTAGTCACCCGATCAGTAATGGTGCACTAATGTGAATTGAAAGTGATTGCCAAGTGTGGAGAATGTCATATCAATTGACTGATTGAGAGTAGATTTAGTTCCATACATGGAACGTAGTACACATTAAGGAATATGAGATTCCTCCCAACAGATTGAATTTGAATGTTGCCTTTTCCGACAACCGTGTACTCTTCTCCGCCACCAAAAATAACAGAGTCCGAATAAGACTAGTAGTCAGTAAACCAGTCTCTGTGGTGAGTGAAATGACGAGAGGCACCTGAATCAATGTACCAGGCAGATGACTTGACATGATCTGCAAGTCTTTTAGCCATGAAGTTGTAAAAGGCAGATTTTTCCTGCTCAGTGTGCTCTGCACTATTCGCTTTGGGCTACGAACCTGATTGCTTAGAATGTGTAGCTAAGTGTTTCCGACATTCAACTTTCATGTGTCCAAACTTGTGGCAATAATTGCATTGAATGTTCTTTCGGGAATCATCTGATGTTGGAGCAGAGGACTTCTGTTGAGATGGCTGTTGGAACTTGCCTTTATCTTTCTGAAAGGATTTCGTAACAAAGGTTTGCTCTGTGGAGGTGGAACTAGAGCTACTACCGAACTGTTGTTTCCACTGATCTTGCCGAAGCAGCAGTGTGCAGAGATCAGTGAACTTCAAGTCAACACCAGAAGATGTGATGTTGATAGTCTCGATAAAATACTCATAGGACTTTGGTAAACTCCAAAGAGTGATAACCACAATATCCTCTTTCTCCATCTTGCGACCGATGGCAAATAATTGATCACGGATTTCCTTAATCTGATTCAGGTGTGCCTAAAGCGAGGTGCGCTCATCCATGCCAATAGAAAACAGAGTGTTTTTCAAAAAGAAGGCTTTTCTTTTGTTAGAAGTCTCATGAAGACCTTTAAGATGTGTCCAAATCTCGACAGTTGTCTTGCCAGATGGAATTTGAGAAAGCTGATCATCGGCCATGGATAATTTGAGAAGCATCACCGCCTCTCAATTATTCAGATCCCATGTATCCTGATTAGAACTAGGAGCAGTCAGATGTTTTGAAACACCCATAACAAGTTGATCAGTGTTCCGATATTCAAAAATTGTGATGATTCGCTGCTTCCAAGTGCCATAATTTCGACCATTGAATTTGGAGTTGTGCTCGAGCGGAATGTTTGTCAAAGATGCTATGACACATTTTTCAATGAAAAACTATGAAAATCTATGAAAGCACGTTCTTCGAGGCAAAAAATAGAAGACCCAGAAAACAGAGAGTTATCCAGAAGAGAGCTCGAAAAACCTAGAAGGAATATGCTGTTGTTTTCTGGATCCGATGACTCAAAAATTGAGGCATGAAAATCAAGATACCTAGAAAAAAAGGATGACAAACCAATTGAGCTATGAAAAAACCCACCAAGAATCTGAAATCAAAATATTTTTTTCGAGCTTAGAAATTAGGGTTTCGAAAAAACCCTAGCTGGTGGCCATTAATGGTCGAAATTGCAAAAAAAATGTTGTAGGCAGAAAAGATGCTTGATTTTTTTAGAATAGGGGTGTTTTCGCTGAGACGGTAGCGAGGATGAAGATTTGATACCAAGAAACCTAATTTTGCACCCTAAAATCGCCAGACGCCGTCCTCAAGAGACGACATTGTATGTCTCGATTTTTCACCAAAAAACAAGCCCCAACAGCTGGAATGCTAGCAAAACACCTAACAGGGATAGACAAGCCTTGTATGTGTGATATTCCTGAAGCAAATCGCGATTTGCAGACAAAACTCCAATAGAAAATCACGATTTGTAGATGGCTGCGATTTTCAGGCTAGAAACAAAATTGACGTTTTTCAAACCTGTAAGCTTGAGAAAAGATCGAGGCAAACCAAAACCCTAGACATGACTAGGTATGAGGAAGTAGATATGTGCGGAATAATTTCGAAAATAATGATCCAAAAATTTCAATTAAGAAATTCTTATTTTCGAAAAAAATTTAACCACGCTTTGATACCATATTACGGAAGTAATTGGTAAATACTTGCTTGTTATTAACAAAGACCGAAAGGTCATTATATACAAAAGAATAAAACATAGTTACACCACCCTGGGGGACGGGGGGACGGCGAAACGGGGGGACAAGTTTTCGGGACGGGGGGACAGAGGGGCCTTAATTTGGGGACGGCGGGGGGACGGTGGGGGGACGGCGGTAGGGGACAAGAGGGGTGTATATATCTATGCATATGGTATTTAAAAATGTTAGTTATGAAAATATGTATTGCAATATAGGATGTAAAGATGTAAAAGAGTGAATACTTGAAACATTGCATTGAATTGGAACATCGAACATTAAACATAAATAGTTGAATTTGCAAATAGTGAATAGTAGGATGTCCCCCATCCTCGGTGGAGGTGGTGGAATCTAGTGGCACCGCTGGGGACGGGGAGACGGAGTCCCCAAGTCTCCGGTGCGTTGAAGTCTCCGAGACGTCGGGCAAAAAGGGGGGGGACGCGTCCCCGTGTTACTATGGAATAAAATGATGTTTCCTTAGGAAACGATTGTAAAGAATAGAAACATTCTATTCTAACAGAGAAAGCTTAAAAAGCAAAAGCAAACTAAAGCTAACTATATATTTACAATAGATAACCATTAACTAATAATAGACGACTATTTATTATCGTAATACTCCCATCATTTAAATATATATATTTTCATAGGTGGTAGTGTGAAATATAGCTGCTTCTCTAATATATGCTAACATGGCTTTGTAGTTTCTTATTTTCTTCATACCTAGACAAATATATTTGTCTTTACACCTCACTTGTGTTGATTTATATCACTTCTTGGTAAACGCATCTGCTATATTTTGAATCATTACCAAACATGAAATATTGTTTGATATTTGCTTGTATTTGACTAGATAACCGCCACAATATCTTTATTTTATTGGGCCATTACAAATATATTGTCACTGCTATTAAATTTGTTTATTCAAAACTCCATCATAATTCATCGCTCAAGCATCTCTCAAGTGCCATCGATTATTGATGCAATATTATTTCCATGGTAATTCTTGGTATGACATGTCTCTATCCATAGTTTTTCATTGCTAACTGGGAGTAAAC
Source organism: Cupressus sempervirens (assembly GCA_028749045.1). Lineage (NCBI taxonomy): Eukaryota > Viridiplantae > Streptophyta > Pinopsida > Cupressales > Cupressaceae > Cupressus > Cupressus sempervirens. The sequence continues at coordinate 1,089,119,316 of CM053785.1, forward strand.
TTGTATCTTCTTATATTATCGGTAACTCTATTTATTCTGGTTTATCGGTGTATTGAGTAAACACCGCCTTCATCTACAGATTTAAAAAAGGTGCAAAGGTATTTATAATACATATGATCTGAGTTAGCATCTTGAAGACCAGCGTTGTTGACTTCCAATAATACCAACGTCTTCCAGTTCGCCCTTTACATTATCTGATATAGTCGATCTCAATATTGCAATTACATTCTTTATGGCTTTGATCCAACACTCATTTCCATCTATGTCTAATGAGTCTACTATCGGGTTTTCTTAACTCATCAAACTCTGCATATATTTATAAGTTGCGATCATGATATTTTCCATTTCCTGAATTTTTTGATTCCTGACAGTATCCTTTCAATCTGGATTTTAACTTTCTTTGTCAGCATTAATTTACCTTCGTATATATTTTATTGGCCTCTTTTCAATTAACTATCTTGCTTTTATCGATTAGTAGATTTTCATCACCCTTTGCTCATTCTTCAACACTTCTTACATACAGACCTTTAGCTACTTCAATGTCGTATATGCAACATCACTCTTAGGTTCAATACTTCAGAATCAAGACTATAAATTACTCTGTTTTTACTATTTCATAATGACTCAGTTCTGCACAACATCTATCCTTATCATTTTTATTTTGCCACATACATAAATATTGATCTATCGATAAAAAAATAGAGGACAGCACGTTTATATGTTTCTGCAAGACATATTCCTTGATTCATTATATACAACAATCTTACTTCATCCTTTAGCTTTCCTTGCAAGCTGATTTTTGGTTTCTTTGTTACTTTCAATCCTTTACATTTGTAATTTGCCTTTGATACCAGGTTAAGTGAAAGGATTTCTGCAAATGTATTGACACTGCTCTTTATTTCTGTGTGTTCCAAATGCAGATTGAATGTTATATAAATATGTGTAGAGGAGACATGTCTCTATGGTAATTTAACTCGATAACAATTAGACAAATATTAACACTATATATATATGTGAGTTTTTCTAACTGATGATTAACTAATAACCATAGAAGGATTATCTGTAGATTAATTCAATCCGACTGAAGCTACAACATTTAGAGTTTCCATGTAAATCTTGTGTCATTTTGTTCATGTACATAATAATTGATTTCAGCGTTTAAAGTTATTGAAGCAATTGTTTGGATAAAAAGTTTTAAATCTCAATATAAACTTGTGCTCTTCATTGCCCACTCTTGGGAATCCTTAATCCAACTAATTGTTGGAAGAGATGAACTTGCTATGTTTGATCTATTAAGAGATCCTGAATACAGTCTAGGCTAGAAAGTTTGGGCATAAATCTCATCTCGAATATGATCATGTTCTTGCTGCTCACACTTCTAAAGGGAAAAAGAAGAGAGATCTTTCTAGAGTTCAGTGTTTCAGATGTGACAAATTTGGTCACTCTAGACCCAAGCATCGAGTTGCTTTTGCTGATGTTGTAAATGCACTTCCCCTAGAGAGACAAGCAAAAATGAAGAGGGATCTATCTATTTCTGTCCTCCCTAGTAATAATCTTACTGATAGTGATACTTGGCTTATTGATAGTGGAGCCCCTCGTCATATTACTGGTTATGGAGAGCATCTTTCTAATCTGAAAGAAAAAGACACATCTTCAGGTTGTCATTGCTGTGAAGGATGCTGGTTCTACTTTTCAGCTAGACATAGGAGTTCCTCTGCATTAGAAGATAAAGGTTACAATGTTGCTTTTGCTGATGGAAAATTCTTGCATGGAAGAAGAATTCAAGTATTAAGTCAGCATGTGAGATTGACATTGACTGTTTACCGTATGGGGTAAATAGATTTATGCGTATAGACAATAAACAAGAACATGTAACAGCAGTACTCCTTTTATTATTCGCATATATGCCAAAGAGATTACATAATGCTTCTGATGATGATTACAATGATAATGCAAAGTTGTACATATACCATTCCGAAGAACCTTCCTGAAGGGGCCCGTTGGCTACATAACAATTACCGACGACATCAACTTGTCGACTACACAATATCTACCGACAACATCAACCTGTCGGCTACATAATATCTACTGACGACAATGACAACCTTAATAGACTTATAACCAATCCTATTCAAGTTATTACACATGATTCATTCAAGTGAGCTGTGGCACAAAATGTTTGCTCATCTTAATTTTAAAACTTTGTCTCAATCGAGAAGGTGGTAGTTAGTCTTCCTAAGCTGAACCGAGATCATGAGAGTGTCTGTAAGGGGTGTGCCCTAGGTAAGAATGTTTAAAATAGTAGTGAATCTAGAGCAAAGAAAGTCTTAGAGCTGATTCATTCTGATTTATTTGGTCCTATGTAAGTTGCTTCTTTAAGTGGTTATTGGCATTATGATACTTTAATTGACGACTACTTTTGTAAGTCGTGGATTTACTTATTTTAAAATCAAGAGAGTCTTATTAAGTGCTGTCCAAATTAAAAGAATTTAAAGCTCTTGTTGAACACTTTTCTACTAAGAAGATACCTTGGGCATATTCCAATTTTTTTGTATTGATGCTAGGATTAAGGAGTTTTGTGTTCCCTATAATCTTTAACAAAATGGTGGAGCCGAAAGAAAGAACAAAACTATAGTTGAGACAATGAAGGCCATGATTCATGATCAATGTCTTCAAATATTCTTATGGGCAAAAGCTTGCAAGACAACAGTTTACGTTCAAAATCGTAGTCCACATTCAATTCTTGACAATATGACTCTGGGAGAAGCTTTCTTTGGTTCTAAACCAGATATTAGTCATCTCCTAACTTTTGGATGTCTAGTGTATATTCATGTTCCAAAAGATAAGAGAACTAAGTGAGAGCCTTCAGGAAATGAAGGTATCAAAGGCTTACGGAATTGATATTCCTGGTCAAAAGAAGATTGACATTGGCAGAGATGTTTCTTTTGGAGAAGATGTAGCTTTCGAAAGGTCTAAAGAATCTAGTATGGAAATTGATAGAGAAGATTTTGAATCTTCTCAAAGTATGGATGTGGCTGTCCTGGATTCCCCTTCAGAGGTTCAGAGGGAGATTTCACAGTTAGAAGATGTTGCAGATCCTATTGATCCTGTTTACCTTGTTGATACTTCAGCTGATCCAAGCAACGTTTCAGCCAATAAAAAAAAGACCTTTGTAGGCTAGGCACACTATGCAAGAGGCTGAAAATCATGCAACCCCATGTGACCTTCAGGGAAAGTAAAAGACCTCATAAGTTTGCAGGATATGTTGCCTTGATGAGTCACATTATTTCTTCCGATCCTTCATGTTTTGAGGAGGCTTCAAATCAACAAGTGTGGAGGGATGCCATGATGGAGGAGTATCAACCCATTATAAAGAATGATGTTTGGGACATTGTTTCTAGGCCCAGAGATAAATCTATTGTTTCTTCTTCTAAATGACTGTTCAAAATAAAGCATGTTGTTGATGGGAGTATAGAGATATATAAATCCAGATTTGTAGCTTGAAGGCTTTCTCAAAAGGAAGGCATAGACTATGAAGAAACCCTTTTTCCTGTAGCATGTTACATTTCTATCAGGACTATTATAGCTGTTGCAACTGTTAAAGGGTGGAAACTTCATCAAATGGACGTGAAGACAATATCTTTGTATGGGGTAATTGAGGAAGAGGTTTATAACAGCCAGAGGGTTTTATGTTTGACAATAAGGATTCTCATGTGCGTAGATTGAAAAATGTCTTGCATGGCCTTGAGCAAGCTCCTTGTGTTTGGTATGAGAGAATTGATCACTACTTTTTGAGCTTGGGGTTCTAAAATAATGATGCTGATCCAAACTTATATTTTAAGGTAATTGATGATAAAACATTAATCTTAATACTTTATGTTGATGATTTGTTTCAAACTGTGAAGATGATCTCTTAATTAAATGAAGGAATTAGCTTTTTAACTTGAAATGGAAGACCTTGGTTTTATGCACTACTTCCTTGGACTTGAAGTATGAAAAAGACCAAATGTGATTATCTTAAGTCAAGGAAAATATGCTATTGACATTCTGAAAAGATTAGGGATGTTGGATTGTAAGTCTTTGGTAACTCCTATTTACACAAGAGATTTAGTTGATCCTACTATGTATGGGCAGTTAATGAAGAAAGATTGTCATTGATGTCAAAGGGTTTTCACAAGCACGGTGTACTATCCATCATCAATGTCAAAGGTATAAATAAGATTGTCATTGATATCAAGTCAAAGGTGTATGGATGATTGTAATGGCAAAAATGAAATGAATTCTTACCTTGCAAATGTGAAACCAATCATTACCCTTAATGTTGAAATAGCAAGAAAGAGAGTTCAGTTGGATAGAGTCTAAACCCTTCACTGACAAGATGAACTATAAAGAGCAGCACATGTTTGGATTACAGTAATCACATAAAATGAATGTTCTCTATATCAAAGTCATTACTGTAGCATGAACAGGTCAATACAGCATATCTGAAACTCCAAAGTCATTGTGAGGTTGATAAATGTGAAGGACAAAAACAAGGGGCTTTACAGAAGCAACATTAACTAGAAAGTCAACCGCATAAGACTCATCGCATAACTACATACACATAAAGGTATCTGGATTCTGAAGTATGCAGCAACAGTCAAAGAAACATACATAAAGAGAATACACAGGTAGTGCCCAGTCAAAACTTTAACATTGAAAAGAATATTACCTGCGAACAATTATCTCATCAGACATCATGGAAGTTTTGAGATATGTGGTGGCCTCCTGAAAGGAATATAAATGCACAGATGTATACAACCAGAAGTATGGACACATGCTTCAAAAGTTCAAACAGAGTTGAATATGGATGCCAATAATGAAATAAAGATTGAAGATTTAAAGATTAATTATTTGACAAATTTTGTCACCCGACAGGCTGGACATTACGCTACAGAAAATTGAGAGTGGAGTATAAAACCAAATAGAACCTGATAATAGCTCCAGATGAAGATGCTGTGGGGTTACAAATCAGAGAAATAAAAGCAATTGCTGGCTGAGAAAGATATCTGAGTGGCATCACAACATGAGTTCGCAGTCTTGAATAGAAATGATGAAAGCGGTATAATGAATATACAAGTCTTGTGAAAGAAAGCGATATTGTATAATGTAGAGATGGCATGGACAATAGGATTTGTGGAGTTTTTGTCAGGAAGAATCTAAGTATGATGTGAACTTCAATATTTATTTATTTACCAGGTGCTGCGTATAACAGATTTAAAAAAGGTTTGATTGCTAGATATGAAATCAGTTAGTTGGATTATGGAAGACAATAAAAATATAGTGATCAGTCATAGCAGTGTTGGAAGTAAAAGTGATGAGGCAAGACTTGATGCACATACATACAGCGATGAACATAATATATGGAAGGAGTGGTAATAATTTTGAAGGCCCGATAAAATGGATACATTGAATAACGGTGATATGCATGCAGCGATGTTAAGGAATACAAGATATGGTCTCCCAGTCAGCTATTGTAGAAACAACGATTGTGATTGTTACCACACACATGCAGTGATAGTCTACAGCGCAAGGAGATTGGTCAAATAATCTACACATAAACAATACAGAACAAGTCAGCAATCAATTGCAGCCACCATGGAAGTTGAAGGAGATACCATGTGAAGGAAATCATCAGAATCATTAATGCTGATTGAAAGTATCAAAGACTCCACGCTAGCAATAGAGCTTGCAGATGTAAATATAAAACAGTGATCTTGTTTGTTTATTGAGTGATAGCTTTTGTTAGCAAAAGGTGCGATTGGATTACAAGTTTTTTGGAATGTCACAATTTTTATGAAGGGCTATGTAGAAGGTACAAGTATGTTTGATTATTTTGAAATAAGAGTGTGTTGTAAGTGTGAAAAAAGGGGTGTAAAAGCAGAGCGGTGGATAAGTTGTGAAGTATGATTTAAAAGAAGTGTCAAATGTAAAATTGCAGAGCGGATTATAGAAAGTGTGAAAAATGGTAAAGTATGGAAGAAGGCATGTACATGTATATCGTAAGAATAAGATATATTTGTGTTAGAGTTCTATAAGCAGTAATAAAAGGAAAAGGTGGTGTTCGACTATAAAAAGTAATACATTTGCTAGATTACAATATATTATATATATAGATTTATTAATCTATTATATATTGATATTAAGAGGAAATAACATAGAACAAATCTGAAAGATATAAAATACAACAGGATTTGTGAAGACATATACGTGAAAAGAAAACATAAAAGAGTGATTCATTTGTCCATCATCGGTTGAGTAAGCAACAACATAAAGGTGGAAAGGAAGTTTGTGTATAGTGGATTGGTGCTCACGGAGATAACAGTGGGGGTCGAAGCTGTGAAGTGTGGGAGTTGGAGCTTCTAGTGAGTAGGTGCTCATAAACATAGGGGTTGGAGCCTCTAGTAGGTCGTAGCCTAAAAAGTTTATATAAGAAAGCATTTATTTGTTGTGGTTTTCTCCTACATTGGGTTACCATGTAAATCATTGTGTTATTGTGTTCATGTACATAATTGTTTATTCTAGTATTTGAAGTTATTATTTGGATACAAGTTTTAATTTGGCAAAGTTGTTATTATACTGATTCACCCCCACCCCTTCAGTATAATTGTGCGCTCTTTAGTTAATTGGTTCATTAATGTATCTGGTTTGTAATAGACCTAATATATGTTATGTTGTTAACACTAAGTCAATTCATGTTCGTCGTACACAATGATTTTGTGTGTTTATGATATTCTTCTTGTGCATAGCTGAACTTGTAGGGATTTTCTAATTCAGATTGGGTAGGATTTGTGCCTGATAGAAAGAGCACTTAAGTTTGTTGTTTAGCAGGAAACAATCTTGTGTTGCTCAAAGTACAACTAAAGCAGATTTTGGTGCAGCTTGTGCAGTTGCAAGAGAAGTAGTATACCTAAATTGCTTGCAGGATTGTTTGGGCAGCCTTTAGAGCCTATAGTGTGATTCTTTGTGATAACCAAAGCTGTGTGAAGCCTTTGGTTAATCCCGTTTTCCACGATAGAACCAAGCATGTGGAAATAAAAGATCATTATTTGAGAGATATGGTTCAAGGGAAAGTAGTGGAGCTTAAGTACATTTATAGAAAAGAGCAAACAAAGAACATTCTCACCAAGTCACTTCCTAGATTGAAGTTTTGTTATTTCCAAGACAAGCTTGGTATTGTAGAGAATGATACTCTTGTCGAGAGAGAATCTTAGCTTTACTAATTCATATACTTGTTATTAATGAGTTCTTCTTTGTGATGGAGAAGTTCAAGGTGCATAATGAGTTCTCTATTATGGTGTGATCTTTTGTTAGTGAGTTCTTCTCTGACAAGGAGAAGTTCGAGGTGCAATCCCTTGTTCCACCATTTGGGAGTAGCCATGGTAGAAGTCACATGCAAGATTCCATGACTTAGTTTTATATTTCCTCACCCTCTGGGAGTAGCTATGGTGAATGTCATGTTGAGATGACAATATTATGATGAGATTTTGTTATTGATGCCTTTTGTTTGGTTGCAGCTGTGTGTACTCCTCATGCGATGACATTTTGATGATCTATTTCTTGCTAAGAGGGAGTGGTGAATTTTTGTAGTTGCAAGAGAGCTTATTACCTATTTTATTGCCTGGTTTGGAAACGTCTTCTGTTGTGGACACGATTCCCTATTTCTAATCAATTCCTCTCAAATTTGGTTGGGCTCAAGCTCAAGACTATTTGTCATTACCGTTAAGCAGTCCAGTTCAAGCAATATTTCATAATGCTTCAACTCAAGCTTTTTTGTTTTCTTCGTATGAAGAGCTCTAAGGAGTATCATATATTGACCACTACTTGTGATTTGGCATCTACCTGTGTCGACTTAGCATCACGTGTGTGCTACGGATTTACTGGGAGTTTGTTTTGCTGATTGCTTCCGACTTGGGATCATGCCAGTATCAATATTATGCTGGAAATAAATATTATCAAGTAATGATGTTTATAGTTCCGGTGATTTATATTTTGTAGCGGTTGACTCATTCATTGATATTGTCAGTTCATTCCTTCAAGATGACGGTTGATTCCTATTGATTCCTGTAGCTATTGTCGCTTAGTTTTCCACACAAGACTCTTCTTTTGATAGTGGAGTTATGTTTGTTTTTGGTATTGTGTTCAAGAGTGTGATCACACACATGATTTTTCTTTAGTTTTTCAGAACGAAGTATTCTATTGCTTTTTTAGTTATGTATTCTTTCACACTGTAAGTGCTGAGACTTTCATATACATATTTTTGTATTGTCATATATAAACAATCGTCAAGTGTTGATGGAGTTGATTTGATAATCAATTTATTCTTTTACAAGAGTCTGTGAGGAACTTAAAAGTAAAGGCAAGCTGATGTAGGATTACGGGCTTGGATTTTGTGGACCTAATGTTTCGCGTGGTTAGGGTTATGTCTGAGGCATATTGGTGGACCTTGTCCTATGTGCGCATAATGATTGGATGGATTTTGTAGGAGTTAGAGCTCTTTTGGTGGTTGCTGGTAACGTGTTCCTTATTTCCTGGGCGGACTTTGAAGATTGTTTCCGCGAGCTTTGATCCATAGGAGTTGGCTTGTGCAATCTTAGATGTGGATCGTTGGATGTTGTGTGGGCCTATGGCTAAGGTCGCATAATGTTATTTTATCTTATGAGTTAGTTGTGATTGTAAACTTTGTGCTTGTCCTAAGTATTAATTAATCTGTCAGGCTGACTTGTGGCTTGAGTGTTTATTTGATGTAACTTGCTAGGACGACTTGTCGCTTGGTTTAGTATAAGTAGAGGATCTTGTGATGTCTAGAGTCATTATTCAGTGGAGCATGGAGTAGCTAGGAGCATCTTGAGGGATGATAGCTAGGAGGTGGATCTTGGCATATGATGATTGAGTTGTATTCTTCTTTGTATTGGTCGTAACTCTGAAGGCCTTACAATTAATCACGTTGGATGTAAATCTTATGAGAATATGCGTTGTAATTGCTCTAAATTTCTGTGTTATTATTATATTTTTGCTATGTGGTTATTTGTTGGGGGCTAGGTCATCTCCTTTGGAGGCACACCTACCTTGCATTGCATCAAGTGGTATTAGAGCGAAGGTTTGATTTGGTTGGTGATTGTTAGAGCGTGGGTTGCAGAGATTCCATGTGATTCTTATTACAGATCCATGTTCCTCGACTTGTGAAATCCTTTATTGTTGTTCGTGCGAGGTGGCAAGTTGAGATTTGACTTGCAAGCAACTCGGGTTTGTCACAAGGTGCTCGAGTAGGATTTGTTGCAGAGGGTTTTTCGGAGATCGTGGAAGATGCCTCTGAGAAGATTGAACCCTTGGGCGATTGCAAATCTCTGTGATGTGGTGGAGACAAAGATAATTGAGAAGTTTGCTAGGTTGGAAGCTGATTTAATTGATCGAATCAAGGAAAGGATAGTTGAGTTTTGCAGATGTTAGTGGAGTTGGAGTCTACTGATCTGGAAGAAAGTTGTATGGCCGGTTAGAAGACTTGTTCGAGAAGGAAGAGGGCATGACAAGGTTGTAGTGGAGGTAAAAGAGGTATGCGTGGTTGGTTTTGTTGATTAGTTTGTGGAGTTTGATATGAAACTTGCAGAGCAACTTGTGGTTGAGGCTGAGATACCTAAGCTTACCGAAGAAGTTCCTAACCTTGTTGAGATTGGATAGGAAATTTGTTTTCATGATCAGTTGGTTGTGTCTGACGTGAAAATTGCAGAGCATCTTATTGTGGATGATGAGATTGCTGATTATGAGATTTTCATTTGTGGTAACATGGATTTACATATGGATATGGATTTGCATATGGTTGCTGATACGGATCTGAATTTATATGTTGCTGAGATGATTGAGGGTGTACAAGTTACTGCTGATATTGTTGATTTGGATTTACATATGGCTGCTAATGTGAATATGATTATGGATTCACACGTTGTTGGTAATATGGTTGGGGATTCTATTGCTGCTGATATGAACGTGGATCTACATCATGTTGATATGGATGCTATTTACATGGAGTTGCATTTACATGCTATTGATGTGGATTCACTTATTGCTGATGTGGATTTGCTTGTGGTTAACATGGCTAAAGATTTACATGTTGCTACTGTCGAGGATTTTAGCTTACATGTTGCTGACTTGGTTTTGTATTTTCATGATGTTGCGAGCATGGATGTCATGTTTGAGGATGTTACTATTACTGATTGTGATTGGTTGCAAAAATTGTTGGCGAAGCATTATGTTCAGTTTATTCCTGGGAGCGAGCATGCTGATTGGGTTGTTGAGATTCATTTGATTCTAATCTTTGAATGGATGAAGCAGAGATGGTTGATGTGCAGATTTTTTCTCTTGTCGTTGATGAATTGGAAACCTTTGGTGAAGATGAAGTTGGGTGTAGATATTTCTTTTGGCATCAAAGTGTGGGATGCTTTTCTATTTACCTCGGGAGTTTGATGTAAGAGCATCGAGCTTGGATTTTGTGGACCTTATGTTTCGTGTGGTTAGGGTTATGTTCAAGGCATATTGGTGTACCTTGTCCTATGTGCGCATAATGATTGGATGGGTCTTGTTGGAGTTAGAGCTCTTTTGATGGTTGCTAGTAATGTGTTCTTTATTTCTTGGGCAGACTTTGAAGATTGTTTCTACGAGCTTTGATCTGTAGGAGTTGGGTTGTGCAATCTTAGATGTGGATTGTTGGATGGTGTGTGGGCCTATGGCTAAGGCTACATAATGTTATTTTATCTTATGAGTTAGTTGTGATTGTAAACTTGGGGTTTGTCCAAAGTATTAATCAATCTGTCAAGCTGACCTGTGGCTTCAGTGTTAATTTAATGTGAGTGTTTGTTGGTGTAACTTGATAGGCCGACTTGTGGCTTGGTTAGTATAAGTAGAGGGTCTTGTGATGTTTAGAGTCATTATTCAATGGAGCATGGAGTAGCTAGGAGCATCTTGAGGGATGATAGCTAGGAGGTGGATCTTCACATATGAGGTTTGAGTTGTATTCTTCTTTGTATTGGCCGTAACCCAAAATGCCTTACAATTGGGCATTTTGGATGTAAATCTTATGAGAATATGTGTTGCAATTGATCTAAATCTCTGTGTTATTATTATATTTCCGCTGTGTGGTTATTTGTTGGGGGCTAGGTCATCTTCTTTAGAGGTACACCTTGATTGCTTATTTTGTAGACTTCAATCATAAGCAAGAATTTGTGTACCTGTTTTTGAGAACTCAATTAAAGCATCAATATTTTGTGGGCTGGGTATTTCACCCTCAAGAGGAGGGTTTTCCTAGGATAAGTCCTCTGTGCTGCTTGTTTTGTGTTTTGCATTGTAGAAATAAAAATTGTCTGTACTTTAGATAGCATGCAGATTATACTAGTTAAGATAGTGCAAAAGACAACTAAAATATATTTGGCAGATGAGACACATGACATATTTGTGCCAAATATAGATACCTATATATTTGAGGTAATAATTTAAAATTGTCTGCACTTTAGTGATAGCATGCAGATTATACTGTTAAAATAGTGCAAAAGATAACTAAACTGTATTTGGCAGATGAGACACATAACATATTTGTACCACATATAGCTACCTATATATTGAATAATGTTTAGGTAATTGCATTAACTAATTCATTAATATACAAGGTTTATATAGCCATTACATGACAGTTTTCTTTAAAGAACAAACTGTTTAACTAAAGCTTTCAAATTGAAGCTAAAAATAGCAACTATGTTTTGAAAAAAAAAACAAGCCCAAGAACATCTAAAAATAATGGACTAGTTATAATTTAATATTCTAATAAATAACATAGCCATACTTTCAAAGATACTTTCCTATTATTGGTGCATTTCTAGAGTCCCAATGTAGCGGACAGGGTTTTTCTCCACAATCGTAAGGGTGGACCTTTAACATACATGACCTACTGGCTTCCTACATAAGGTATAGGATGGCTGTCTAAGGTTTCTGTACACTGGAGGTGCGCACTATCAAAAGTATGATGAATCACAGAGAGTCTTTTACCACCTTTATCTTCTGTGGATATTTGAAAGAACAGTGAGAATGAAATACTGCTGCTGCTTCAATTCTATATATTTAATTTTTTCTTAGATAAATATTAAGTTAAAATTTTTGATTGTTGTAGAATGCCATGGTCATTGGATGGAGTGAAAAATGCAAAAAATCATCAAGTTTAAGATTTAATTAATTTTGTGAATGATAATCAATCTACTCAGAATAAATAACAGTCATGATCTCTGATTCCATTGCTAGAACATATTGCTTGCGTCATGATAAAAAGAATGAAGTATGAAAAGTGATTATGATGGATGTGTAGTGGTTTACATGCATGCAAAATTGGTCCATACATATTTTCTTCTTTTGTTTTATATAGTTGATGCTTTCATTTGACTTTTCAAATATCTTGTAAGCCTTAAATCCCCTTTTGCCGTTGGAAATCAGAGAGCTGACTTTGATGACACCAGCTGTATTGAAATCATAGTTTTGATAAGTAGTGCAAAAGAGGACTTTTTCCAATCCCACATGGGATGATCTAGATACTAAGCTCATAGATTCGGGAGCATCCTAGAGAGAGTGATCAAATCCTTGTGGTGAGCCTTGAAAAACATATCTGAATTTTCACATCAAGGATGAACACTATTAAAATAATAATGTAATGTTCTAATCGTCATTTTTAGCAAGCTTAGTTTTACTTGCTTGTTACTATTTTTGTATTCAGTTAACGATTGTTTCGTTTAGAAACATGTCTGATACTTTTCTATTTAAAGAGACTTTGTCATCATTGTTCAAACACTAATATCAAACTATCAAGTTTTATAACATAGTATCCGAGTGGGTTTGGGTCTAACTCCCTCATGGGAGGCTTAGGATTATGTGGGTTGCATGTATTTGCATGTTTTGTTTTCCGTGCGTAATGTTTTCTTGTTTTACCATGTGATGAAGTTTGACCGTTTCTGGGGCATTTTTACCACACAGTTTGATGTTTTGATGTGAAGGTTTCTATGAAGTGTTGTTTTGTTAGCACCACTGGTATAACTTGTTTGCTGCAGTGCGAGGGTTTTGCATGATTGTCTTTAAAATCAGAGTCTTTTGGGTTTCTAATTTTTGTCCTTCAAAATTAGTTGGTGGGGTTTAGTGCTTTTTCCCTTCGAAAAATCTTATTGGATTTTAATAATTTTGTCCTCAAAAAACTATATTGTGGGATTTCATAAATTTTTCCCTTAAAAGATTTTGGGTAGGCTCTCATAATTGTTTCCTAACTTGCCATTGGGTTCGGGTTCCAGTTCAGGTTTGAAGATTCGGTTCGCTAATACGACAACACTTCGAAATGGGGTTTGAGTTTGTTAGTACAAAAAACATGTAAGACTTATATATAGCTACATTTATGTAGAATGTGACATAATATCATATAAACAACAAAAACACCATAAACTTGTTATCATAGCAACATGATCATACCATCATACCATCATAGCATCATATTTCAAGCTCAATGCCAAAATATAAATGTCAATGAATTAATTGTAACATCAAGTTCAAGTATCATTGTTTCAAGTTTCAATTAATGGATTAATAATTTATTCAGCATCATCATCATCATCATTGGCCATAGTTTATTCACAAATAGTGTTAAGGCCTACGGGATCAGCTGCACCAATAACATTATTGGTGTCAAATTCTTCCAATTCAGCAAATACAAGCTAAGAAATGAAAGCACCCAAGTCCGAATGCTCTGCATTTAAATCCCACGTCTTCATGTCCCTTCTTTGTATTCTTTATGCTTGTGTGAGAGAAGACGCAAGTTGGAATGCACATATACTAAGTTCAGCGCTCTTATTTATTGCAACCTATTGCACTTTACTGAGTGGATGAAAGAATAGGCGTTCTGTTTTTTTTTTCTGATGCAGATGAATTAGCAACTTATGAAGACAAGACAAAGTAAACAACAGTTAAAATAAAATTATTAATCTTATAAAATAAAATTACTAGCAACTTATGAAGACAAAGTAAACTAATTTAAAACAAAATATAACTTAGTTGTGATAAACTTTTGATTGCAAGGGGCTGCAACGATTGGAATCATTGGTCGTGGAGGTACCACCAACTATGAGCATTCTTCCTAAATCAATGACGAAGAGCATCATAACTTAGACCTCTTGCATCACAAACTCAATGTATTCATCTGTAATCAATCTCGTATATCATCATCAAAAAGTCTTTAAATGTTGCCTTGTACCCTTGAGACACTTCCAAGTCTCTATATGGTGGTCGCCTTTTTGGTATATCAAGATATTGGGTACTATAGTATTTTGGTGTTAATGTACAAGCAAGCAAATGTAGAGGAGTGGTCATCTTGCTCTATCGTTCTACAACAATGTTTGAAGGAGGTCTCCTGGAGATCTTGCTCTTTTTCATTTACGGTTTTCTTCATCTTCTCAAGCATTGGATCTATGCCATCATACCTCTCTAGAGCAAGGCCTATCCATGTCAGTGTGGTGAAGCATGCTCATAATGGGATCAGTCAATTTAAGGAGGTACTCCACACATTCCCACCATGAGTCATCCAATATCCTTTGCTTAATTTTCGTTGTCCTCTAGTGTTGCTTTGCTTCCATATAGACGAATTATTGCTGATCACCATATTGCTAAGTGCCACTTTCACTTTTACAAGTCATTTCAAGACCATTAAGTTTGATGCAAACCACTTTCACTTTCACAATTCGTCTCAAGATGATTAAGTTTGATGGAAAATTGGTCGCAGCAACCTGTAACAGAAAGTAGAGCAAAAAAATACAATTAAATAAAGACGAGCTTTAAAAATGAATTCACATTACACAGCCAAATTCGAAAAATAAATTAAATACTATTTAAAAATTAAAATTAAATTACCACTTCAAGTTCAAGTTCACTTACTTTCAATAGCTCCAAACTCGAGGATAATCTAACACTTCCTTGAGTCATGTGGTTGTTTGTGATTAACATCTAGATGTCCCAATTTGTGCCAGCTACTTGCTAATGTTTCAGTGTCTGGGTTTGATCAATTTTTCTCTTGAAAAGTCATGTTTTGCTTTTTTTATTTTGTCTTGAAAAATTGTTTTTGGGATTTTGCATGATTTTGTTCTAAAAATCACAGGTTCTTGTTTGGAGGGTGTTTTTAATTTTTTTTCCATGAAAAAATTATGTTAGGTGTTCTTTTCTAGGGTTTTTAACCCCTTTTCTCGGAAACACGATGCTTTGTAAATTTCAGTTTCAAGGTTTGGTGATTTTTCCAACAAAAGTCGTGGTTTCTTGTAGCTGTTTTGGATCACACCTAGAGTTGCTAGGGCAACAATCTACATAAGGGTTTGCCAGTTTTTTTCCTAAAATTGTGGTTTCAATTTCATCTTCATGTCTCTGGCTGCAAGGAGTGATACCTTTGCTTCTGAACATCAGGTTCTTGGTCATTTTCTAGAACTTTTGCAGATTTAGGGAGGGTCTCAGTAGCAGGCTCACTTAGCAGTCTTTTGAAGAGAATGGGGCAGCCTTCTATGCCAGCCAGCCTATGGGACTATATGCATGTTCTTTTCAAGTTTATCCTGCTTGCTATGCATCTGCCTCAAAAAACTAGTCGTATTGTGTAGATTGGTCCCCGCAAAGAGCTGGTGTAGATGGCCCTCCTTCAAGCTGTCCTCAAATTGATCTCGGATATCTTGGTATGCAACGCATTCATAGATAAAGTGCCATTCCGTTTCAACGCATCCTTTACTGCAGAAGATGCATTTTCTTTCTTCCCACACCTCCTTGGGTATCCTCCATCTACCTGTCTCACATTGCAGATGATGGGATCCCATTCTTAACTGTGCTATTAGCAGCCTATTTTTGCCTTTCATGTCCACCTGTAAGTAGTCTTCAATGTCATGACACCACATGGGGTTGAACTCTTTGACATAATGTGTCTTTTTCTTCCCCATTTGTTTCGTCCACATGGTAGTTTTAAATTTTTCCAGCACAAAACTTTTTATCCCTTCATTTGTGTTTGGGCATTCTAAGATGTCAATATCCCACTTATTTAACCACTTTTCATTCTGCTTCATCTATGATGACCATTAAGAGAGGGTATTAAAATAATAATGTAATGTTTCTAATTGTCATCTTTAGTGAGTTTAGTTTTATTATTTAGTTTCTATTTTTGTATTCAGTTAACGATTGTCACATTTAGAAACATTGTCTTGTACTATCAAGTTTTATACCACTCTCAAGAATACTAGTCTTCTTGTGAGACCGTATCCGTCTTTTTGTCTGCTTTTTTTTTTACCATTATTCCATTCTTTTAATAGTTTCTTAATGATTCTGTGTGACATAAATAATAGATGTTAGTGAAGATTCAAGCTACTTTCATATATTCACATTGTACACATTTTACTTTTTCTCTGTAAATCAGAGCTTATTTATCAAGGATTAATGTCTTGGTTTGGTGTTGGTTTTTTCTCAATGTTTGTTATCACAAGGATTTACCCCAATTGCACTTGCGTGGAATTACACATTAATTTCTTTTCACAGTAATTATATTATTGATGTGAGTTGACTCGTGTTCCAACATTTATGCAGAGATCGCAATCATGATAGGGATTATGATTATGATCGAGGCAGAGGAAGAGAAAGGGATAGGGACAGGGATCGGGACCGAGATTACCATCGGGATCGCGATCGTGGGCGGGATGACAGGGATTCCCTCAGGGACAGAGACAGGGATTATTACAGAAGAGAACGTGATAAGGAAAGAGAGAGACATTACTGGGATAGAGAAAGGCGGCATAGTCGATCACGTAGTCGTAGCAGAAGCAGGGATCGCAGAGACCGAGATCATGATATGGTTGACTATAAAAAACGACATCGTAGCCTTAGTCCTCAAAATCACAGGCGTACTGATAAAGATGCATTGGAAGCAGAGCATCGCAATGGCCGAGATGAGCCTAGGAGGAAGAAGGAAAAGAAAGAAAAGAAAGAGCCTGCTGCTGATGGAACAGATCATCCTGACCCAGAAATTGCTGAAGCCAATCGCTTACGTGCAGCATTAGGATTGAAACCTTTAAAGTAGCTAGTTTTCTTTGTAGTGAGCCTAGAACTTAATTTCTCTCTCTGCTATTTGAAGCCATTTTATGGATGAGACCTACAGAAATTGTATGAAATGTTTTTATCATCTGATACTTATTTGAACGACGACATGTAGATGTAGCCTTGTTAGGGAGGATCCAATGTAACTTCGAACTTGAATTGATCTGAGCATCTTGACTTTTGTAATAGCTTGCTGTCGTGGATGCCAAAATATAATATGATAAGTTATTAGAAGCCAATTAAAATTCGGCTTTATTCTCAGCCTCTAAAATGAATCTTTTATATTTGTGCAAATGCATCCTATAAATCAAACACAATTGATTTTTTTTTTGTATGATAAGAGGTGTGTTATGTACGTATTTGAATCCTACGATGCTAACTATTTCTACTACAATATTGTGTATGGCCTACCTCTAAGTAGGACATGTTAAAATGAAAATAACTTTTGATGATTGGTCGTGTCTCCTTTGAGGTGATGACTACAGTGGTAAGACATGCAATGCTTGAAATCGAAGGTCATACAGTGGTTGGCAGAAAATCTATCAATCCTCTTTAACTAAAACAAAGTAAAATTATCAGGATGAGAAATTGTGATACAAGCATTATGAAACATTTCTAGCATTTTGTATGTATAGAACATGATAAGTTTGTCTACGTGTGCACTTTTGTTTTTAGTTAGTAGCAAGTAGAACTTTACAACAATGCTGTTTTGCCTGGAACAACGAATAGTCTGCACAGTGCTAAATAATGTGCAGAATGCTGCATTTTCAATTTCTTTCTAAATGTTCTTGTTATTGCATGTTTATTTCATTTATTTTCCACCTCCACTCCTCCAGTTTGATTTTAATTTCAGCTTCTCTGATTTCTTTCACGCTATCTTTGAATTGCTCTTTAATTGCAGCTTTACTGATTGACATCTTTGCTTTCTTTATGAACTAAGGAATCAATTCTATAATGTACAGACAAGGACTCTATTTTGGTGTAACATCTAGGGTCTTACAGTTACTTTTAAAGGTTATGGTTTCATTAAGGGTGTAACATCTAGGGTCTTACAGTAAGAATAGGTCCAAGGAGTACACAAAATGTAACTTGGTTAGAATTAAAATTCAGTTTAGATATGCTCCACCATAATGTAATGAATATACATGTAATAAAATATATACCTCTGCTTTCGTCCACTGTATCTTCAAATGACTATTAATTGCACTTTTACCAGTTGACTTCCTTGCTTTCCTTATGGACTTAGGACTCAGCTCTATAATATATACTAGGAAGATCTTATTTGGTGCAATATCTAGGGTCTTACAGTTATCTTCAAAGGCTATGGTTTAGTTGGAACTTTGGGTATGAGTAGGGCCCAAAGTGTACACAAAATCTAACTTGGCTATCTAAAATTCCATTTAGATGTGCCGCACCATAATAAAAGTACACAATAAAATACACACCCAAGGAATTATGTTGGTTAGGCTCTATATAAATTCTATATCGTGATTGACATTAATGAAAAAGAAACTAGCGCATGCCACTTGGTGAAAAGCTTTTTTATTCACAAGGAAGTACTCTCTCTTTATAATTAGCTTGAAAATGATATGATTCTGCCATAGCACTAAAGATAAGATCAACTCCTCTATTTCAAATTCTCCTTTTGAACTAGTGACTCGTAAGGAATTATGTTGGTTAGTTTCTATATGAATCGTACATCTTGATTGACCATAGTGAAAAAGAAACTAGTGCATGCTAAGAGGTGAAAAGCTTTTTAATTCATAAGGAAGTACCCTCTCTTTATAATTAGCTTGAATATGATATGATTCTGCCATAGCAGTAGAGATAAGACCAACTCCTCTATTTCAAATTGTCTTTTTGAATTAGTGACTTGTAAGTTTGTGCAGAGAAATGTACTATATGTATATAAGGTCACAAAGAATGATCCCACATGCTTTCTAGATTACATGCTTAAGGTTTATTGACTAATATAGCCATTAACAACAATAAAAGTCTTAATAGAAAGGATTCATTGTAAGTTTTAAAATAGAAAATAAAAATTTAAAACAAAATGTTAGCCATTGATTGTTAGTTAATGACTAATTATAAATAATGAATAATTCTTTGAGATAGATCTTTCCACCCAGGGTCTTCAACGTTCTTTTGAGGACAATCAAGGTCCTCTTACGTGCTACAAGTGCTATCGCCTTCAGTTTTGCGAGGTTATCGATTTGGTGATCATAATTGGTCTTCTCTATTTTCTAGGCTCTTGGCTCTCACTTATTGGCCTCACTATGGTGGTGCGAGTGTTTGTGGATTATTCTCTCTCGCGCCTCCTCCATCTCTTCGATCACCTGCTTCACTATCTCTCGCTTCCCTCTTGCCAACCATGCTCTGCTCAATCTCTCTCTACACTTCTCTGCCCCTTCCCAATTCCTCCTACTCCCCTCATTGTGTCTCCCCCACCCGCACTTCCTTTCGCTTTTCAAAGTGTGATCGTGAGCTCTTCACCCTCCATCTTAGGTAACTCCTTCCCTAGGCCTCTTTCACCGAGGTTGTCGATGCTTCCTCCATGTTTGACCTTCTGGCATTCGTGCTTTGGGAATCCGCCATCCTCTCCATACCTCCCCGAACCAACCCTTTTTCCAACTACTTCAAACCAAGGAACACTTGTCCTATGAACCAATGGTTCGATGATGGCTGTAAATCTTTCCTCTGTTTGATTCGTTCGACCTTAGCCTCCCACTCCCCATCCTTCACCCAACCGCATCTCTCTTACTGCCTTCTTTGTTACAAGAAGCAGTTGTTCATTTTGCCCCAGTGTTACTCTCTGTGCCTCCCTCTTGCATTCACCCAAGCTTTTTTGGTGCATCCCCCTGTCACCCCTGGACCACAACTCGTTAGTCTCCCATACCTCCACTCTATATGACATCCCAGGCCAATCCTCCCTCCCACCTCTCCTCTGACCCATTGCCACCTCTTCACCTTCTCTAACATCAGTGAGGCTATCAAATTCATGAGTTGCAAGAGGACGACATATGAGGAAGGGTTCCAGGCCAAACTCTTCAAGTTTGGTTACATGGTCGGGCTATTTCCTCCCTGTACTAATTAATAAAGTGGTTTGCACGAGCTTCCTTGACTCTTGATCGAAACACATTATCTACCCCATTTACAAGAATGAGTCAACTTTCGACCCCGACAATGAACTATCATGATTGGGCACACTTTTGCCAAACTCTATAGCACTTTGTTAAATACTATTCTTTCTAGAGAGCTTGACAAAAGGGGTTTCTGTGCAAGGGGGCAAGCTGACTTTCAAATTGATTTTCAAATTATCGATCACATCTTGACTCTTTGGGCTATTATTGAGGAAGCTTGTCACTACTCGACGAAAGTTTACTGCTTCAAAGCTTTCGACTCTATTCCCACAAAGGCTCCTTTCCAACATCTAAGCGACATTGAGATCTCCGCAACTCTTTTAGTGGCCATAATGAGATCATATGAGTTTGTGGTGGGTAAATTCAAGACTCCTTACGATTTCTCCGACCCAATTTTGAGCACCATCGAGGTGAAGCAGGGTTGCTCGCTCTCCCCCACCTTATTTAGCATCTACATTGATGAGCTTGAAGCATTCCTTTGTAATTCTTTGCTCCCTAATGACGGTTGTTACTTGCACCAAGTCCTAATCTTCATTCTCGTTTTTAGGCATGATGTGGTTCTTTTGGCTTCTTCTCTGAGGAGCCTCTAGTGACTTCTTGATGGTTTGGCTTCCTTGTGTGACTCGAGACAATTAACGGTGAACATGGGAAAGACCTAGGTGGTCTTTAATTGCCCAAAGACTTCCCATCTTCACTTCTGTTTTCAGGGGCACGAGATTGAGATTGCTTCCTCATATACTTACCTCGGGGTTAATTTCTCTAGGCCCTGCTTCATCTTGAGATCTGTCATGCAACCCATTGTCAACAAAGGGCTTAGATCTCCAACTATGCTTGAGAGAGTGCAATAAACATCACTTTTAGGACATTACATCCAAGCTGTCCCTCATGGACTCCTTGGTCAGACTGACCATTCTCTACGATTTTGTTGCACGAGGGCCCTCTCTTCTTGCCACCAATTGGACCTTAGTTGAGAGGGCTTAGATCCTTCTCCCTCAGGGCACCATTAGATTTCATCTATCCACTCAACATTATTTTGGGTGAGTTCAAAGTTCATCCCTTCAAGCTTTGAACCATCTTTGACATGTTCTGGTTTCTTCACTATCTTCCGAGCTTCGTAGACTGCCGATGGGCATCACAAATATTTGTAGTTAGCTTATTGCTTGTCTACGTCCATTGCAGAATCTAATCCCGATGAAAGAGCTTGTTGCTAGTAAGCATAGGCTTCTACCTTTTCGAGTTTGGATGGGATTGAGATTGATTGCTTCTGTCCCTTCTAGATTTCTCTGGACCACCTTCTTCCCTCTCAATGGGAGCTGAATGGCCATGTTCGACTTGACATCTACAGACAATACATTACCATGACCTAGTGTAGTCCCACGGGTGGTCTTCGACTCATGATGGCCTTCTATGCTAAGCACTTTTTGGACATTCAAGACAATGTTCTTTATGTGCCCTCCTTATTTATCTTTGCATTGGAACCATGCCCTTTGCATCTCATTGGGTTCTTTCTGTGTCGACTCTTACCTATTTCGCATCCAAACTAACCACTAGATTGATAAAGCCGGTTGGATATGCTGTCTTTGTACCTTGGCCGATGTCAAGATTAGGATTCACTTTATCTTCTAGTGTCCCATCTACTGTGAGATTAGAGGGAGGTAAAACTGCTTCTTTAGAGAGTGTATGTCCTTTTCATGATTCTTTAGCTACATCAACCAACGATGCCTTGCTCTTTGCCTTTAGGAGGCCATGCAGCTCTGTGATCACATCTTGTAGGTTGTTTTCCTTGAAAGGGAAACTTTTGATCAACTTATCACTTCTTTATCTCATCGACGTCCCCTATCCAGGGCTTAAAGTGACGACTTGGCCCTCCTACTTCTAGTCACTCCAGGCGTGTGAGGTCTCACAACGGGTATTTTCGACAGTGACTCTACACTTCCAGTGGTACTCTACGGTGGTCCAAGGCTCTTCCCAACTTTGGACCCTATCATTCAGTGTTGGCCTTTTTTCTAGTCAGAAAGGATCCATTGTCTTTTCGATTGGGCTATTCTATTTTCCTTTTTGTTTCTTCTTAGACACCGTTTGGTATTCATATTGTTGGTTGTTGCCCTTTTTTGTTTTCTTTCAATCCCTTAGACCCTTTATGGTCTCTTGTTGGATATTAATAGATTTATCTTATCGTATCTTATCTTATCTTATCTTATTAGAGGTTAGCTACTAGTTAAGTTAATATGATGAATTATGAACAATGAATCATTTTTCAAGGTTAATTATTGATATGCCATTTTTAAAGTTAAAGGAAGGGGAGAGTGTTAGACCCTCATATTAAAATAGGACTTTAATACCACAATTCATAAATATATATTAGGTATTTCTACATTAAACATTTTCGACATGCTTTTCTTTGATATTAGTTGATACTATCTTAAATACTTTCAAAGTTTAAATGGTGAATTATAATAATAAATCTTCTTTTAAGGTTAATTATTAATATAACATTTTATAAGTTAAAGGAAGGGGATATTGTTAGACCCTCATATTATAATAGGTTAATTGCACATTAGAAATTTCTATGTATTACAAGTTAGACATTTTTGACATAATTTTCTTTAATACTAGTTGTTACTATTCTAAATAGTTTTAATAAGATAGAGTGTCTTTACATTCTTATGCTTATAAATAAAGGTAGAGAGCTTCTTTTAAATCATCATATGACTGATTATCGAATTCATATATAAATCTAATTATGGGGCTTCACCCCCTCAAACTGGTTTGTTATATTTATGATTTTTGCATTTATTTCCAAAAAATATTATAACACGTGATATTACATTTTTATTTCCATTATAATGTCTAAGCTAGTGTTAATTTAGATTTGATATTTCTAGGTATGTAGTAGATAAGTCTTAGAAAAATAGACTTCAAAGAAGTAGTTTTTAATATTTTCTTAGTTTTCATTAATTTTTCCTATGGACCATTTTTTTAAAATACATTTTTAAAAAGCTCATAATATAGTAGGTTGGGTTGGTTTTTTCTAATTTACTTTTAGACATAATATAGATGCTTTAAATTAGTGGTTAAAGTTGAGTCAATTTTCATCAATTTGTTTGTTTTGAAGGGTGCAACTTTTTGATTTAGAAAAATATATATACATTTTTGGAAATTTTCGAAAAATAAAGTAAGGTTAGTTCTTTAAAATTTAATATTACACATAAAATATATTGTTAATTAAATAGTTGAGTCTAGTTAAAATATAAATATCAAAAATCGTAATAAAATATAGTCCAAATTTTTATGGGTACAACTCACACTAGATAGTATCCTCATTTAATCTATAAAAGTGAATCGATATATCTTCCTTTAATCTATAAAAGTGAATATATAGTTCAAAACAAAATACCATACACTTGAAGCCATTCTCTCTTTAGGATCAAAGTGTTCTTTTATGGATATCAAAACCAATGATCCTCTTTATTGCCAACTCCCTAAAATTGAGGGAATATTTCTACTGTATAGTGAAGAAGTACATTTTATCAAGAATAAGTTATTTGATCCATTTTCAAAATCTATAAATGAAGGTTTATGTAAGTTTCAAAAGTAAAATAAGAATAGGGGGGCTGACAAAGCCACCAATTGTGTATAACCCATATAGAAAATCAAGGGATAGGACAATCTTTTCAGCATTTTAAAATTACACTTATAGAAAACAAATATGCACAAATTTGATGGTATAGATGAAACTTTATATAAGTATCATGAAAAATATTTTAGACTCCATGATATATTTGATAATGTAATGGTTGACATAGCTTCTCTACATTTGAAAATTGAACGTTGTCAATGGTAGCAACAAATGGTGCATTAAAAATCAAGGAAAATGTTGGAGATAATTTACTGATGAATTAGAAGCTCACAATGAGCAACCATGGAAAGAGCCTTACTTAAACATTTAAAATAAATAGGTTTTGCAATAGAATATAATATTAAACATATGAGATTGACAATTTGAACTCAAGATGTGACGTTAATGTAATCAAGGAATTGATCAAGCTCATTGTTTATTGCTGAAATCTTGTATATTTATAAAAACTATGCAACAATAATTGGCCATTGAGCAAGAAAACATCACCACAGAAAAGGTCAACACAAGGCCAAACTATCCTTCTTCCAACGCTGCAACCTTGTCTTCTTCCGATCTCTTAACATACATAAGCACCGACAAGACTCTAACTTTCAAACGTGGCACATAAGCCGATAGTCACTAGTGGCAAAGTATTCTATTCGTCCAACAACATACTAAGTGACATGACTTAGTAATTGACCAACAACGAAGGGATTAATATCCGTGGTGATTAAAAGTCTAAGTTATTAATTAGTCCATATTACTAGGAAAAGATTCAATGTCGTCGTTGGAAGGATGCGAGTTCCTCCAAATCGTATGACCTAGGGATAATAGGCATAAAACAAGTCAATATATAATCTTATGTATGGAAAGATTGATTCAAATGGTATAGTGTTATAATGGGGATCTCACTGACATGACTATGTTTTCTATAATCTTTATAATGTTGATATGTAAGATAATGATCTTCATTTGGTCTTGACCAACATGACTAAGATTTTCTAAAATATTAGAATTATGTGAAAGATTTAACAAATGTGTGCAAAATGTAAAAGATATAAATGAGAGAAAGTACTGATATACCCATATCTCCACTCTCTATGATATCCCTGGTCAACCTCCTCTCCTCTTTATCCCACCTCCTAGCTCATGCCACCTCTTCACGCCGTCCATCATTCATGAGGTCATCAGATTCATTAGCTCTAGTAGAGCTGCGGACGAGGAGGGTTTTTAGGCCGAGCTCCTCAAGCTTGACATCTCTATCTTGGTTTCCTTTCTTCCCGTGCTCTTCAATAGTGTTGTTTGCACTGGTTTCCCTAACTCATGGTCGAGGCACATCATCTATCTGATTCTCAAGACTGACTCAACTTCGGATCCAGGTAACTACAAATCTATCATGAATGGGCACACCTTTGCTAAGCTCTATGCTACATTTTGAACATTACTCATTCTAGCGAGCTTGACAAGAGAGCGTGCAGAGCCAGGAGTTAGGCTAGTTTTCAAGCTGCTTACCAGTCCATGGACCATATTTTGACATTGTGGGCCATCATCAAGGAGGCTCGTCATCACTTTGAGAAAGTCTACTATTGCTTTGTGGACTTTCATAAGGCCTTTGATACTATCTCACGGATTGGACTTTTCCAGAGACTGAGAGACATCAACATTTCAAAGATTCTGTTGACTTCCATTATGAGACTATATGAGAGTGTTACTAGTAGATTCAGGACACTAGAGGGTTTCTCAGTGCTTATTCAGAGCACTATTGGGGTGAAACAGGGCTGCCCTCTTTCCCCTACCTTGTTTGATATTTATATTAATGAGCTGGAGACCTTCATTAGAGACTCTTCACTGCCTGTGGATGGTTGCTACCTGCATCAAATCTTGATCTCCATTCTCTTGTTCCCTGATGACGTGATCCTTTTGGCCTCCTCTCTAGAGAGTCTTCAAAGACTTCTTGATGGCTTGGCCTCCTTTTATGACCTTCATCATCTCAACCTGAGCAAGACTTGGGTTATGGTCTTCAATTGTCTGAGACCACTCATTTGTACTTCTACTTCCAGGGTCTTGAGATCGAGATCACCACATCATATGTGTACCTTGGGGTCAATTTCTTTGAACCTTTTGCTTCAGATTGAGACCCACCGTCCAGTCTATGGTTAGTAAAGGTATGGGCCCCCTTGCCATGCTTGAGAGACAATGCTTCAAACATCACTTCTAGGACACTTTGTCCAAGTTGTCCCTCTTGCACTCCTTGGTCCGACCGACAGTTCTTTATGGCTTGGTGGTTTTGGGACCCTCTCCCCTTGATTTTGACTAAGCTTCCATCGAGCATGTCCAAAACCTATTTCTCCAGCGTATTATCAGATGTCATCAACTCACCCCCCACAATATTGTTCTGGTTGAGTTCGAGGCCCATCCCTTTAGGTTGAAAGCCATTTTTGACTTGATTTAGTTTCTTCATCATCTTTATGGTTTTTCTAACTCTGTGGGTGACCTATGTAGATACTCTTACTTGGCTTATTGCTTCTCTGTCATTTTAGTGGATTCCAATCCGACCTCTCGGGCCCGTTGTTGGTTTGTGTAGGGTTCGTCTTTGTTGAGCTCGATTGGGATTGATATTGACCACCTCCCTCCCTTCCAGTTCTCTCTCGATGCTCTTGCCCATGTCCTTCCCTCACAAAAAAAGTTGAAGCAACATGCCAGACTTGACATTTATAAACAATATATCACCATGACTTGGTGTAACCCTACTAGTGGGTTACGCCAAAAGATGAACTTTTATGTCGAATAATTTTTGGTTATCAGAGATGATATTATTGTGCCCCCTAGCTACTTGTCTCAATGTTAGTGTCATGCCTTACACATCTCTCTAAGCTCCTTCAAGGTTGGCTCCCACCGGCTTCAAATTTAGACAGATCAACACATGAATAGAGATGACCAAACTTGTCACTTGTTGATGTATAACTAGATAGTTTGTTTACTTAGTCCTACTCTTCTCTAAGACTTACTTAGGCTTTCTCCTAGCCTATAAGGGTCCAATTTTGTGCCCTAAAATTTAGAGGATCTCTTTCCTATTACCCCAATTCTTCACTATCTAGATACACCAAAAATTTTACTTGTTGCACTCACCAAATGTCTCTTCAAACTAACTTGCCAACTTCATCTCCTAGACTTTCTTGAGCATTTCTTCAACTACATGATGTAAGGGGTTGATATATGTGGTGTTAGACTTCACCTAGGCTTCTGGACACAAATCCCACAAGATTTTCTCAAGTTCCTTGCATCTATTCCAAAATTGTAAAAAACAAGCCTAATTGAATTAGCCCTCCAATTTGGGTTTTTGGAATCTATCTCCAAAATTGTCTGAATAAGGTGGTAATCCAATCATGGATTAAAGTACCCTTTTGGAAAAACTAAAATATTTTGTAGGTCTCAGGTTCCCATGTCCTCCATACACTTGAAAGCAACTTTTGTGCTTATAATCAAGGGTTCTACTTTGAGAATGACAATATTGATTAGGGTCTAATCAAAGACTTCACAAAACTTGATTTGAAACTTCTTCCTCTTGCATATAGAAACATCACTCACCCCTCCCCATTCTGCACCTTGTAAAGTATCTAACACATTCAAACCCCCAAAAGCTTGTTGGAAGCATTGTGAGTGCCTAACCAAGTGTCTATGACTTGCCTAGGGCATCACATGAAAAATAGCTAACCATCTTTTCAGGGCCCAAACAACTATATACATTTGTACAATGGCTCCACTTCCATTCCCCTTAAGGCCATGATGAATCCATGGTAGGAACTCATGGGGGAGCCATTTTACCAAAAAATGTCAAACCAAAAATAGTGAACAACCTATATACAAGTGGTTTTCCAACTATGTACAGATGGACTCTAATCAACTTGAACTTTAAAAGAAAAAGTACTGCAACAGTGTGAACAACAAGAATCCAACACAAAAATGAACCTTTCAATTCATTGATCCGTACATGCAGTCAATAAATGCAAAAAACTATCAATCTCTGAACTATATTTTCTGGGTCCACTTGCAGAACTTCACTTGTAACAATTACCAACCCTTTGAATGGGTTCATTTTGTGGTTTTATAAGTTTACCAAGAGGTTTCAAATAGTTATAGTAAATATAAACCTTAGATCCACGAAATGTTCAATTTTTTCTCAAATGTTGTCATGCAACTTTTCAAAGTTGCTGACAACTTTTGCATTTTTACAATTTTAGGACATCTATCACTTGGAACCTTCCAGGTAGGTCTAACATGGTCCAATTATGATGTCTAGGAATGTTTTGGCCTTCAAAGCATCAATCCACATGTTTTTGATCACTTTGACCTATTTGACAACTTTGGCAATAATTGTCTTCTTTCTCTTTTTTTTGTCCCAAATGATATGTAGGATCTCCAGCCTATGCAAGAGGATGTAAAAACATCAAAGAGGACAAGATAGGTTTAAACCATACCTTCCTCAGGCTTTTATGGTCTAAGATCCATAACCCCTAACAACCTAAAAACAAACAAACAATATAAAGCAAGTAAACCAAACCACCTAGAGTGGATTGAACCTAGTCAACTCCACCTAGGAATAAACTAAACCATGACCTCCTAAGGTCTAACCACACCTAACTAACTTGGCTAAGGTTAGTACAAGCCAAAAATAAAAACCCTAGGACTGGGATTAGGAGTTAGCCTAGGTGCTTCTGCACCATACTCCCCAAAACAAAAAGATGTTAATCCACCTTTGGATTAACTAAGTTGGGGTCTATGTCCAACTTCTTGAAGTCCACTTCTTAAACCCAATTTACATCTACATCATCTATACCATGCCACTTGATAAGATGCTCCAAGTAGGTTTTGGTCCTAGTTTTCTTACAAACTCTTGAGTCAAGTACCTTATTTGATCTTTTAGGTGATGGAGGAGTTGAGGTCCTCTACTGCTTGGGTGACTTCTTTAAGCCTCTAACTAGCATCTAGAACAAGGCCTTTGTACATCACTAAGTCTGCAACATTGAAAATGGGTGACAATCCAATATCCTTATGTAGTTCTACCTTGCAAGCATTGTTGCCATATTTGTCCAGGATTTTGCAAAGTCTTGATTTTCTCATTTGAAGTTTATGACGGACTCCTTTCAACAACCTTGCTTTATTCAGATGGACCATTACAAGATCCCCAACCTTGAAGTGTACCTCTCTCCTACTGTCATCCATTCTATGTTTCAATTTCTCAGTGTTCTCAGTTAGAGTCTTCCTCTCTGTTTCATGGACTTCCCTCATATAATGAGCAAAGTCATCAGCATAGCCACTTCTTTGTCCACCATTCTTCAAATCTCTTAGTTCAAACACCCCTCTAGGATGTAACTCATAAACGATTTCAAAAGGATTCTTACTAGTGGACCTATTGACTGTTTCATTATATGCAGACTCTACTTGCCCAATGAGTTGATCCCAAGCCTTTCCATATTCCTTGGTAAGACACCTCAACAAGTTTCCAAGACTCTTGTTTATCACCTCAGTTTTGCCATTCGTCTGAGGGTGATATGTAGAACCAAAAGACAGATTGGTGCCTAACCTTTTCCATAAGGTTTTCAAAAAATGACTCATGAATTCGGTGTCCCTATCTGAAATGATGCTCAAAGGTAAGCCATGGATCCTTATCATCTCTTTGAAGAACGAGTGTGCAATCTAGCAAGCATCATCTACTGTCCTACAAGGGATAAAGTGTGCCATTTTACTAAATCTTTCCACCACAACATAAATGCTATCAAATCCCTACTTGGTCCTCAGTAACCCTACAACAAAGTCCATGCCCAAACACTCCCATGGTCTGTTAGGAATTGGTAGGAGTTGATAGAGACTTGCATTGGAAGATGTGCCTTTTTTTTTACATACCATACAACACTCCACTTATTGTTTGATATCCCTATTCATCCTAGGCCAAAAGTAGAACCTAGCAACTAATTCTTGTGTCTTATTGACTTCGAAGTGACCAATAAGTGCCCCATTATGTTTTTCCTAAATCAAATTCTCCCTCTTTGATCCCCTAGGAACACATAATTGACTTCATTTAAACAACAAGTCATTTTGAAAAGTGTAGTTAGAAAACTCACTATGAAAGTTGTTCTTATACTTCTTACATACCTTGTATATTTTTGCAAAATCTTCATCATTAGAAAATAAGTCCTTGAAGCTATCAATCCCAATGCTTTGCAACTAAACTTTTTGCACTGTTAGGAGTCTCCTACTTAGTGCATCAACTACTTTATTTTGCACCCCTTTCTTGTGCTTTATGTTAAAAGTGTAGGCTTGTAGGTATTCTACCCATTTCATGTGCATGCTTTTGAGCTTGTCTTGGGAGTTCAGGAAACTAAGGGCTTGGTTGTCTGAATACACCACAAATTCTTTTGGAAGCAAATAGTTCCTCCACTTCCTTAGGGCTTGGACTAGAGCATACAACTCTAAGTCATAAGAAGAGTACTTCCTTTTTGCAACATTTAGATTCTCACTATGAAAAGTCATTGGCCTCCCTTCTTGGCTTAGGACTACCCCAATTTCCACATTGCTAGCATCACAGTCCACTATGAAG
This sequence comes from Cupressus sempervirens, assembly GCA_028749045.1. NCBI lineage: Eukaryota > Viridiplantae > Streptophyta > Pinopsida > Cupressales > Cupressaceae > Cupressus > Cupressus sempervirens. The sequence goes on from CM053785.1 coordinate 1,089,149,836, forward strand.
AGCTTGTCTAAACTAGGTAGAACAAGTCTAGGTTGAGTAGCTATCCTCTTTTTGAGTGTCTCAACCCATCATCTGCTTGAGAAGTCCAATGAAACTTTGTCCTTATCCCACCTTTGATGGTGTCTAACATAGGAACACAAATATCACTAAAATGCTTGATGAACTTTCTATAGTATTGGGAGAAGCCATGGAAATTTCTCACCTCAATTGCAACTTTAGGAGTAGGCCAATTGAGTATGGCATCCACCTTGCTTGGATCCATCTTGAGACTTCCCTGAGAAAAAAAACCCAAGGTGCACTAGTTCCTGCTTCATGATGTCACAATTCTCCAAATTGATCATTAGCTTTTGTTAATGCAATTTCTTGATAACAATTTTAAAATGCTTGATATGCTCCTCCTTAGTTTTACTAAAAATCAAAGTGTCATCTAAATAGACAACAAGAAACTGACCAATGTAATCCTTCAATACCTTGTTCATAAGCCTCATAAAGGTAGATGGAGCATTTAACAAGCCAAAATTCATTACAAGCCATTCATACAAACCTTCCATGGTATTGAATTTTGTTTTCCATTCATCCCCTTTCCTTATCCTAATTTGGTGATAGCCACTTTTTAAATCTATCTTGGTAAAGTACCTAGCTTCCCCTCAACTATCCATTAGGTCTTCAATTCTAGGTATAGGGAACATATACCTAATGGTGATCCTATTTATGGCTCTTGAATCAATACATAGTGTCCAAGTTCCTCCCTTTTTAGGTGCTAAAATAGTAGGCACAACACAAGGGCTTATATGTCTCCTAATTAGGCCTTGGTCTAAGAGTTCTTGGATTTTCTTGGCAATTTCCACATTTTGTAGGCAACTTTACTCCTGGAATGAAGTCAATTTGATGGCTAACATGTTTTTTTGGAGGTAGGGTAGCAAGTTTACCATCACTAACAATATCCTAGTATTCTTCAAGCATTTCTTGCACTTCTTTCAGCAACTCTATTTTCTATCTTGCCTTATCAACAACTTCTTGTTTAGGCTTCAACACTAGGGAAAACACTACTCCTCCTTCCTCCAAGGTCTTTAAGAACTCTTTTTCACAATCATAAGGACATTAGGACTTGGAGTCTTCACCTCTCCTTCTTCTATTATGGACTAGATTGTGAATGTCACATCATCCTTTTGGAAGGATTATGCATTGTTTTTGCTATCATGCATTGCTTTCCTATCAAACTGTCATGGTCTTCCTAATAGGAGATTACATGCATCCATAGGTAGGATGTCACACGACACCTTATCTTTATACCTTCCTATTTAGAACTCCACTCATGCTTGTTCAAGCCCCAAAATGTGTTTCCCCTTGTTTAACCATGTGACCTTATAGGAATTGGTATGGGGAATCCTTGTCAACTCTAATTTGTTACCTGCCTCTTCTGAAACAATGTTATATGTGGAAACTAAATCAATGATGACTTTACCCACTTTCTGCATCATCTTTCATTTCACTTTGAATAGATCTCTCCTTTGGCTTGGATGTTCCTTTATGGGTTCCTTAATCAAGGTCCTCTGTATCATTATATTTTCCCCTTCTTTTGATTCTAGGGGTACCTCAAATCGTTTATTGCTACTACTAGACTCTTCTTGCACATAATTGATTCTTTTTATGCTTGGGAAGTAGAACCTTTCTTAGGGCACCTATATGCAGAGTGTCCCATCTGGTTGCAATTATAATACTTCATGGTTGCAAAGTAGGATCCTCTACCTTGGTTGCTACTTCTTCATCTCCAATTATAGTTAGAGATTCTTTGTCTTCTATAACTATCTCTATTTGGGTTCCCTTCTTGTTGCTCTATCAAGTTGGTTTTGCCTTGGGTTCTTGAATCTGAGCCTCTATCACTATAACTTCTGTAATGTCTACCATGTCTACCTCTACACATACCTCTAAAGTTGGTGTCAGAATTCTTCTTGTTGTTTTCTTCCACTTTCAGTGCCAATAGGAAACATCCATGAACTATTGTAGGTGTCCATAGGTTGATTTATTCTTGTATGTTCCACTTCAACCCACCTAGATACCTAGCCACCTTAATAGGTTCTTCTTCTTGAGTCCCTAATCTCAAACATAACTTTTGAAACTCTTCAGTATATGTTGCTACATCCATTTCTTTTTTTTTTAAGCTTTGCCTCTTCTTGTGTATTTGAATCTCATAGTCTTCAGGTAGGTATTGCTACTTCACCTTGGTCACCTTGGCTTTCTAATTTGCGCTAGATTTCTTACTCATCTCTTCCCTCTCTTCTTGGAGGTACTTCTACCAGGTTAGGGTTGACCCCCTTAGCCTAGACTTGGCTACTTTAACTTTTTGTGTTTCTATCACACCTTCACACTCAAAATGATTTTCTATCCCCTCAATCCATTCCATCACAAGTTCAGTGTCCATCTTCCTACTAAATAAGGGAATCCCTTCTAGGGATTTTCCACCTAATTTCTTGATGGCTTTTAGGAATGGTTTTATATTTATAGGAGGGTCTGGTTTAGGAATGAGATCTTCTTCTTCAATCTTCTCTTTACCCTTACTACTACTTTCACCTTCTTAGTCTGTCTTCTTAGTTATCTCAACAACATCTTTTAATTTTTCTTTCAATTCTGCTAGGGATTCTTCAAGGATCCTATTTCTCTCCTATTTCTCACCCATTTCTTTGGTTAACTCTACATTAGTCACCATTTTTGTCTCACCTACTAATTCTTTAGTCTGATACATCTAACCACAAGCCCAATCTTTTGTGGTTAATACCAATCTAATGTATAACTAGATAGTTTGCTTACTTAGTCCTACTCTTCTCTAGTGCTTACTTAGGATTTCTCCTAGACTAGAAGGGTCCACTTTGGTGCCGTAAAATTTATAGGATCTCTTTCCTATTCTCCCAATTATTCACTATCCAGATACACCAAGGAGTTTACTTCTTGCACTCACCAAATGTCTCTTCAAAATAGCTTGCCAACTTCATCTCCTAGACTTTCTTGACCATTTCTTCAACTACATGGTGTGAGGGGTTCATACATATGGATTTATACTTTACCTAGGCTTTTGGACACAAATCCCACAATATTTTCTCAAGTTCCTTGCATTTATTCCAAAACCGTAAAAAACAAGCCTAATTGAATTAACCCAAATTAGGTTTTTGGACTCTATCTCCAAAATTCTCTGAACAAGGTGGTAATCTAATCATGGATTCGAGTACCATTTTGGAAAAACTAAAATATTTTGTGGGTCTTAGGTTCCCAAGTCCTCCGTACACCTGAAAGGAAGTTTTGTGCCTATAATCAAGGGTTTCACTTTAAGAATGACAATATTGACTAGGGTCTAATCAAAGACTTAGAAAAACCTGATTTGAAACTTCTTCCTCTTGCATATAGAAACATCACTCACCCCTCCCCATTTCGCACCTCATGGTTGGAAGTATCTAACGCATTCAAACTTCCAAAAGATTCTTGGAAGCACTGTCCAAGTGTTTGTGACTTGCCTAGGGCATCACATGAAAAACAACTAACCATATTTTTAGGGCCTAAGAAACTATATACATTATGTACACTGGCTCCACCTGCATTCCCCTTAAGGCCATGATGAGTCCACAATAGGAACTCATGGGGGAGCCATTTTACCAGAAACTATCAAAGAAAAAATTGTGAACAACCTATATACAAGTGGTTTTCCAACTATGTACAAATGGACTCTAATAAACTCAAAATTTAAAAGAGAAATTACTACAATAGTGTGAACAACAAGAATCAAACAAAAAAATGAGCCTTTCAATCCATTGATTCGTACATGTAATCAAGAAATGCAAAAACTGTCAATGCCTAAACTGTATTTTCTGGGTCCACTTGCAGAACTTCACTTGTTACAATTCCCAACCCTTGGACCGGGTTCATCTCATGGTTTTATAAGTTTACCAATAGGTTTCAGATAGTTATAGTAACTATAAACCTTAGATCCATATCATGTTCAATTCTTGCTCAAATGTTGTCATGTAACTTTTCAAAGTTACAGACAACTTTTACATTTTGCAATTTTAGAACATCTATCACTTGGAACCTTCCAAGTAGGTCTAACATGGTACAATTATGATGTCTAAGGATCTTTTGGCCTTTAGAGCATCAATCCACATGTTTTTTATTGCTTTGACATATTTGACAACTTTGGCAATAATTGACATTTAAAAAAAATCTTTATCAACTTTTGTCCCAAATGATATGTAGGATCTCCAACCTATGCAAGAGGATGTAAAAAAATAAAAGAGGAAAAGATAGGGTTAAACCATACTTTCCTCAAAATTTTATGGTCTAAGACCCATAACCCATAACAATCTAAAAGCAAATAAACATAAAGAAAGTAAACCAAACCACTTAGAGTGGATTAAAACTAGTCAACTCCACCTAGGAACAAATTGAACCATGACCTCCTAAGGTTTAACCAAACCTAAAAAACTTTTCTAAGGTTAGTACAAGCCAAAAAAAAAACCCTAGGACAAAGATTAGGAGTTAGCCTAGGTGCTCCTGCACTACTTGTGTACCTTGGACACAACCGAGATGGAAATCCATTTCATTTTTCACTGTCCTATCTACTACAAGATTCATGGGTGAATCTATTGCTTATTTTAGGGAGTGCAACTCCTTCATGACCTTCTTCAACTATATAGACCAAAGATGCCATGTATTGCACCTCAGAGAGACTATGCAGCTCCGTGACCATACCTTACAACTTTTATTCCCCTAGAGAGTGTCCCCAGTTCAACTTATCACTGATTTATTCCTTCCCTTGTCTCCAACATGTGGGATAGAGTGGCCTTCTATTGCCACCTTTTCCAATCACTCTAGAGATGTGATACCTCATAGTTTTTATATGTGTCAATGACACCCTCCCTACTTTTCTTGGTGGTAGTTTAGGGCACCTGCTCACCCTAGTTGGTACCCTTCGGTGCTTGGCTTCTTTTTACTAAGAAATGACCCTTAGTCCTTGCCTTGTTCTTGTGTTTCCTTCATGTTCTTCTATCTCTTATTTTTCCTATTTGCTTTCTTTCCTTAGCATTGTTTGGTGCTCTAGTAGCTAGCGGTATATTATCTTGTATGCTTTTTAGTCCCATAGACCCTTGTGGTCTATTGTTGGACATTAATAAATTTATCTTATCTTATCAATAGGATGAATCAAGAAGTATAAAATATTGTATCAAAGATGTTTATGCATAGATAAGTATTTTCCTTGAGTATTACATTCATCTATTCATTGCAGTCAACCTCTTATTTGTAATTTTATACATACTATAAGAATTATTTGCCTTGATCTTTTTCAAGAATGTTCTCATAGGAAAAAGAGGGAGATTGAGATTCAGAGGGAGCTTGACATTTCATTAGAGACAAACTTAAAAGATAGGGAGTAGAAAGAGGATATGATTCAGTCAATCTTCAGGGATCTCGGTCATATTGATTCAAAGGGAGTAAACCATGTTAAGATGGATTCTCCAATGATCAATGAATTATAGTTGTTAAGAGGACTACGATTCATGAATATACCTCATGACTGTGATTGTAATGGGCCTACCCTTGTGTACATCATGAGGAAGTGTCAACTTCCAAATGATGCCACTTGTATTTGCAAAATTTAGTGTAAGCTGTGATTGCCTGAATTTTCACCTAGTATAATATTTGTGAAATCTTGTGAAAATTAGGAAAAAATTGTGTTTAGATTGCTTAAGGTTTCTAAAATTTTGTTTTTTCCTCATAAAAAAACCCTAGGACAATAGTCATGTTTCATGTCTTGTCAAAACTTGTTCAAAATTTGACATGCAAGTATTAAATATGGATATGTAAAAAAATCTTGCTTATACGTTTATATCCCTAAGTCTTTTGATCTATTATCGCATTATTTTCATGCTTCTTAAGTCTTTTAAGTTGTGATGTTGCGAAAGTCTTTTAGGCTCAACATCACTTCTCTATGATCACTAATAATTTTGAAGGGTGCGAGGATGCAAAATAGTCGTTAACATTATCAGCGTGGCTTTGCAGTTATTAAGGTTAACTGTCAAGTTTAAGTTACAAAGAGGCGATAAGCTATTAATCACAAGGTTGTAGGCACTATCAAGCTTAAGGCATGCAGAGTTGCAAAGAAACAATTAAAAGCCATGTAGTTAATGAAGAAATAAGGTTAAAGTGACATGTTCTTATTGGTTGTAGACACTATTTCTGATAGAGGACCATCATCTTCTTGATGCCGTCCAATCTTGTTTGATCAATAGTTGTTGCTTTCATACATTTTGAAGCTGTATAATGTTTAACCAAAGTAGGAACGTGATGAAGGAACACATGTATTAGTGGGCCTGAAGATAAGGTAGCAACAACAACCAAGTTCAAGGTTTTCGCATCTACATAGGTGGTTAAGAATAACCCAGGGTTAAGGTGGAAAAGTAGCGAAATCTTGCAGTCACACCATCGCAGGATTAATTGTTGAGTTAGAGATTCAAGTTGCGAGGCTACGATGGCATGAAATAGTTAATCTTAACTAGTTATCACACTTTTGTAGGTTAGAAAACATTAAAGGGATTTCAAGTTTTGAAGCATCAATGAAGAGCCAAAGTAGTCAAGATAATAGCTATTGCAACATCGTACAGTTAAGCTAAGAGAAAAAATTTTGAGTTGCAAAACTGTGAAAGAGAATTTGGGAGTTAAAGAAAATGAACAGCATACTATTGCAAGGTTTTTGATTTGAAGTGAAAGTTAAGTTGCAAGTGTGCAAAAGGTAATTAAAACAGTTAAGGTCTAAGTAGTGGCAACATCGTAGAGAGTTAAGGTCAACCTCTGGTCAGAGTAGTGATGTAGCAAAATGCTTTGATCGCATCTTCATGGGGTTAGAGCTATGGTTAAGACTTGAGGTTGTGAGACTATGAACAAAGAAAATGTTAATGTTAAAGGGGCTAGTGCAACATCACAATGTTTCAATACCAGTTTATACTTTAGTTGCAAAGTTGTGAAATCAAGTAATAGTCAAATAAAATAGTATTCACATCGGTGTATGATTAAGAAAGGTTGTGTGTTTGACAGTTGGAAAGAGGTGACAAGGTAATTGTTTGAACCATCATTATTTCTCAACTAAAAGAAGTGTTAAGTCATGAACCATGATGAAGGTGCAAGATAATAAGTTTAATGGTCATCGCAAGATTACAATAGTTAATGAATTGAAGTGATAAACAACTACGAAGCAATGATAAAATAGAAAATAAAGAGAACATAGTTTTGCAAGCCCACGTAGTCAATGAAGAAATGAAGTTACAGAGCAATGAACAAGAGAACGTACGATGTCACAGGCCAGACATAATAGTTAAGGAAAAGGGAAGCGATGTTGTGAAACAATAGGAATAACCCTCTTTGTATGGTCGTAGGTGGGATAAAGAGCGAAGGAAAACCATAGTGAGGTAGTGACAAGGAGGTCATCTGACCATTGCAAGGCTCAGTTTTAAACACATAAAATAGTTTTCAATAACCATGTCTTAGTTGGAAGGAAAATATGAGTTGGAAACATGGATAAGTGAAAAAGTGAAAACATCACTAGCTTTTCAAGGATTTCAAGAATACAGGTTCTAAAGCCATTAATGCCACCCTCCCTTTTGTAGAGATGGATAAATTCTAAGAAGCACATAAATGTTCATTACCAGTTGCATGATTGTTTGAGTTTTCATAGTAGAGAGAGAGAGTTGCAGGGTGAATTCAAACAGATTCCCAATATCTAACATTTAGAATACTTGAGATTATTGTTGTCACAAAAGTTTGCACCCTTGTCCAAAGTTCTTTGCTAAGGACAACTTTGTGAAAAATGGAACAACCTTCAAGCTGTGGGACTTGAACTATGATGTTGAGTCTCTGGAGAAGGCCAACTTCCTTTACTATTAGGATGCACCTAACTACTCTTGGAGAGAAAAGGGAGAAGGAGATGCAAGAATCAAGCTACCTAATCTATTGTAAGAGGGCGATGCACCAAAATAGAGTGTTTGATCTTATATCTTCCCATAAATGCATAGTTAACTAGTTATAATCTCAATGAATACATATTCAAACCTTGCTTAATCTAGAAATCACATGTATATTAGAAAAGACAAGAATTCTATAGGAAGAAACTTCACTTAATATCATTCAAATGCCAAAAATGGATACAATCATATAGTTGCAGAATATAGACAAGAACATTAACCAGATGCAAAGAAATCTTGCACAACATATTAATGGCTGAAAGAGACCCATCAAAGAATTACAATGGCTCAGAGGCATAGGAAATGACAGTAGCGAGTATGGGATACAGTGCTAGAGAATCAGAGAAAGATCAACCCCTACAAAGATTAGAAAACCTTCCTTTGTAGCTCAAGCATAAATGAGATTTCTTCCCTTAGAAGTCAAGCTCAACCACTACCATTAAGTATTTTTGAGAATAATCAAGACGATCCAAGCAATAGATCTGATTTAATACACTTGCAAAGACATGAAAATCATGGAAACCTTGACATGGAAGAAACCTAAAAGTGATAGAAATGACACCAATCATTGCTAAAATCCCTCAAATGGACAATAAGATGGTAGAGAGCATGTCTCTGCATCATTCCTAGCACAAAAATAACTGTGGAGTAGCTGGGATTGATAAAAAAATTAGATCGTGCAAGAAACCCTATCTTTATCCTTCCTAGCTCAACAAATCAGCAAGTTCAACACTCAACCAGGGTCAAGCGATGAGGATAAGCCACATGGACAAACCATGTTATTTCTTTTTGCCACTTTGTGAAGTCTTCATGCATTCAACCACTTTAACCAATTGTGCCACCCCTAAAACTTAGCCACAATGACTTACAACATTGTTAAACTTAACCATGATGTGACTGTAGTTGTTACCTTTCAAACTAGGCCCACCATGTATATGTGTCAACCCGTCGCTTTGTCACATGAGTTAAATATTGGGCAACACTACATGGCAACAAAGTGATGGCTGTAGATTTACCTCCATCTAATGGCTCCAAAAAAATACACCAAACCTGTCAATGCATTGACCAATAGAAACATGGCCCCATGCCAGCTCATCTAACACCTTGTCCACATCACCTATGACCCACAAAAGGAAAAGGACCTACATGCCACATGTCAATCGCTTACTTTCTCACATAATTTAAAATCCTCGCATCTTGAGAAAGCAAGAAAGTGACAACCCTCAGATGATCTTGATCTGATGATAAATTAATTGCTCACTATTGATTGTGTTGACCAAAGGAAAAAGGGGGCCCATGGTGTTACATGGAAACATCTCACTTTTTCTCACGAATTAAAGATTAAGCAACTCTACATGGTGACAAAGCGATGAACGTGGATCTACCTCCATCTGATAGTGGATAAAACATGGGCCCGAAAAGATATTAAGTCACGTATGAAACTTAGGAAAAGAGGTATAACCCAAGGTTTTTTAAATATTTATTTCTACATGCCCTAATTTGAATTTTAAATACATGAATGTTACTTAGTTTAAATTCAAATGTTTCAATTTTGGTGGGACGGAAAAATTAGCCAACAATTCTGGTGACTCAAGAGGGATGCAAACCTGCTATGCATGGACTAGTAGCTTGTGCATCCATTGAGCAAAAAAGTCATAGAAATAATGAATATCCATCCAGAAAAACCCTAACATCATGGAAAATACATTCCTAGTAAAACCTCAAACCTACTCTCTACAACTATGAAACAAGAACCAAAACCTTCTACAACAAACCATGTGCTTGTGCACTTCTTGGAAAATAAGAACAAATAAAAAGAAAACTAACTAACTATGTACATGAAACACTCATTTATATTAGAAATAGGGCTTGAGATATATTCCATTGAATTGAATAGGAAAGATCTCACCATCAGGTCTACTTAACTAGAAAACATTAGCTTGCTTACAACTAATAATCACATAGGAACCACTCCATAATGCATCAAATTTTGAGTGCCTCCCTAGTTTTTCCCTATTTGCATCCCATTTTAGCATAAGATACCTCCTCTAAAAATTCTAAACTTAGCTTTCAAATCAAAGGACTTCTTGATCTGTTGTTGATGTTCTTCCAGGGTCTATAAGGCATGGTGTCTTTTCTCCTCTAGCTCCACCAACTCTACTATTCTTATAGACATAATATCATTTTCAATTTATTCCAATTGATGGGCTAATTCTAGGGATGTAAACTCCAGTGAGATAGGAAGCCTTTCTTACCTGCCGTACACCATCATGAAAGGTGAGTTTCCAATAGTCCTTTTAGGTGTTATTCTGTCAGCCCAAAGGGTTATTCTTAACTTCTCATGCCAACACTTGTGGTTATCTTCTATAGTGATTTTTATGATTCTGATCAAATTTTTGTTGGAAAACTTAGCCAAGCCATTACCTTGGGGATAGTAATTAGAAGAAGTACTCAAGTATATACCATGATAAATTACCCATGCACAAATATGGGCTCCTACAAATGATTTTTCATTGTTTGAAATAATGGTGGATGGAGTACCAAACCCTGTAATGACTCCATCAAAAAACTCAACAAATAAATTCTCAGTGGCATCCTTTAATGTAATTGCTTTTGTCCACTTGGTAAAGTAATCTGTAGCAGCTAGGATTCATTTATGACCAATTTTAGAAGGAGTATTAATAGGACCTATGAAGTCTAATCACCATTGAGCAAAGGGATGGTCAAATTGAATGGGATGAAGTGGAAGGGTTGAAAGTCTCTGCTAACCTAAAAAGAAAGCACATTTTCACATTTCCTAACATACCTATGGCAATAATGGAATAAGGATGGCCAATAGTAACCAACTCTCATTATCTTCATGGCAGTCATCCTTGCTAAAAAGTGACCACTATCACGACCATCATGAAGCTCCTTAATCATTCTCTCAGCTTGATCTATACCAGTACATCTTAGCAAAGCTCCATTAAAGTCCCTCTTGAAAAGGATACCATTAACTATGGCATAAGGAATTCACTGCAACTTGTACTGTCTTCTTTTAGCTCTATCCAATCCTTGAGGATATCCATTTCCTGTCAAGAAGGTCATCATGTCATCCATCTAATTCCTTGGATTATCATTTCTTTCTTCTTTCTATTTTTTTAGTATCAAAGAAAATTCCTCATCTAACTCTTGAGATGAGATCATTTGTTTACACAATCCTTTCCCTTTTACCAACTTGGTGATCTAGATGTTTACATCATACTCCATCACTTTGGTGATCCAACCTACCCTTTTTTCACTAATATCCTTGCTCAAAAGGAAATCTTTAACACTTTCATGAGGGACCATTAAGTGGATCTTATTTTGGGATAGATGGTGCTTGAACTTCTTCAGAGCTCTTATAACTACAAGGGCTTGCTTCTCCACATAGATGTACTTGTCTTCATATTCTTTAAGCCCTTCACTAAAGAAAGAAATGGGCTACTCTTCATTCTTATCATTTTCTTGAGTCACAATAGAAATGCTTGACTCACCACCCAAGGTGTAAAGGATAAAGTCTTTCTCAAATTAGGATTGATGAGAGTAGGGGCTGAAAATATGGCTTCCTTGATCTCTTCAAAACTTCCTTTCCCTTCCTTGGTCCATGAAAAGTTCATGTTATTTTTAAACATGGTTGTAATACATTTCACCATGGTAGCTAAATTAGGAATAAATCTTCTCACAAAATTTATTCTACCAAGAAAACTTTGTAGCCCTTTCTTATGACTAGGAAAAGAGAGAGAGAAAGTATTCCTTTAGTTCTCTCTAAATCAATGGTTAGACCATATTTGGACACAATATGTCCCAACAACTTCCCTTGATTATTGGAAAACACACACTTGCTTGGGTTTAGGGATACTCCATACTCTCTGCATCTTATAAATACTTGTCTGAGATGACCCAAATGATCTACTACATTCTTTGAATACACTATGATATCATCAAGGTATACCAACATAAACCTTTCAATCATGTTTTTAAAGGCCATCTCCATTTCCTTTTGATATGTGACACCTGCATTAGTTACCCCAACAGGCATTTTATTGTAAGCATAGGTGCCCCACTTTGTGGTGAAGGTTGTCTTATATCTGTCAGACTCTTTGACTAACACTTGGTTATAACCTAAGAATCCATCCAAGAAAGGGAATATCTCTAAACCACTAACCTTAGATAGTGTTTTTTCCATATAAGGGAGGGGATGATGATCCTTAAGGGAGGCTTGGTTAAGATTCCTAAACTCTACACATAGTCTGATTTGTCCAATCTTCTTCCTAATAGGGACAAGAATTGCTACCCAAGAGGAGTGTTTGATGGGAAAAATGATATTAGCCTCAATCAATTTGGATAGCTCCTTTCTCATTAATGGTTCAATCATGGGATTCATTGGCCTTTGCTTTTGTCTTAATGGTTTGGCATTTTCAACTAAATCTATGCTTTGTTGAAACAAAGTTGGGTCAAAACCATTTAAATCATCAAATGTCCAAGCAAATACATCATTAAATTCTTGACATAGGTGAACAAAACATTCTTTCTTAGTTTTAGAACATACCTTCCTCATGTTTAGCATCTTTCCATCAACAACCATGATCGGTATGTGATCATCCTTGCTTGCAACAAGGTTCACACCTCTATCTCTTGCTTGGTCATCAATATTGGAGACACTCTCTAAGGTAATGAGACCCTTAGGAGACTTTTTGGAATAGAGATTAATGATTTGATCCCCATAATGGTCATGCAACCTTGAATAATTTCTCTCTAAGAGTTCTACTTCATTTTGTAAGAAACTTACAATTTGTGCATCAAATTCAAAGACTTGCCAATTGGTATTATTATCAAGGATAGCAGGCCTAACCACCACTCTAATTTGTTGCTTCCTCTCATCTTCAAGGCTCTTTGGCACATCATAAGATGCACCCACTACTGCAAGTCTATCAACATGTCTATTCTCTTTTCTAGGAATGCTTTGAATATTAAATGCATTGAAACTTTCAAGAAAATCCCATACTATATGTTTATAAGACTTGAGCAAACCATTCTTAGTGAAATTCTAATTTCTCACCTGACAGACAACCAACTCACTATCTCCATATACACCTAAGGCTTGAATTCCTCTTTTTTGAGGAAGTAGAAGACCTTGAATCAATACCTCATACTCTACTATGTTACTAGTATAATTGAATTGAAGCCTAAAGGAGAAGTAGTACCTTTCTAGTGTAGGAGAAACCAACATCACACCAACCCCTAACTCATTCTTGTTCCTTGATCCGTCAAAGTGCATGCTTCATATCCCACTTGTATCTTCTTTGGTCTTCATAAGGTTAGGGACAAAAACATAATTTTCTAATATGTAATATGTACCAAGGCCTATCTCTAGGGTTTCCAATATAGGATCAAAATGGTATGCATTAGCCCACTCATCCAAAAGAAAACCAAGAACCTCTATCAATGAATTAGTAGGCCCCCTTTCCATGTCATTCTCATCTATCTCTAGGATAGTACAATTCATATTAAATGAGATTAGAAGTGTAGGGCTCAATATGATTGAGGGCTAAGGGTTCTACTCTAATTGAAGCCTTGGTTCCATATCTTGTTCTAAAAAAATGTGTATGACCAGTCATAGGATATGTAACCACCTATTTGGACAATGATATCTTGAAAGACAAATGACAAAGTGTGGCTTAACTTTGAAAACTAATATATCTTGAATTACAATACAACCAAGGAACACATGCAAGGCCATTTCAACATTCTTGAGGATTTTGACAATCTTGACAGTACTACCATCCAATTGTAGTACTCCCCTAATAATGGGCTCATATTTCATTTCTAGGACATCAACTACACAGTTGGGCATTACTAAACTACTAGCCCCTGAATCAATCATGCAATTATGGGCTAGTTTATCCTCTATAATTAGAGAAACATAAAATGGAGGGGGTCTAACCTTTTTACTTGTTTCTACCTCCCTTGATGGTTGTACTACACTTGTGCCACTTTCTTCTCTTGATGGTTGATCCTTTGATTCAATGCTCTTCAATTCTTGCTACAACAACCTCTTTTGCATATGTATAGTAGCAACAACATCCCACATAGAAATATTCACATTTGTCTTCTTCATCTATTCTACCAAACTGAATGAGGCATTAGATGCTTTGGTAGAAGCCTTGGGAGCTGCATGTGTAAGAGGTGGTGATGGAATAACTTGAGGGCCATTCACATGTCTTCTACTATTTTTCTATTTTTGTTGTTGAGGAGCATTGAATTGATCATTTTCTTCTTGTACACGAGGTATTGTATTTGATGTTGAGGCCTGATTAGGAGGAGGAAGAGTAGCATCTTCAATAGCTCTTCTTTTTCTCCTAGTGTTGTGAGAAATGGAATCCTAGTTTACATTACAATGTTCCTCCACCTAGTGATTCATGAAGGAGAAATCACCTTGTCATTGCAAATGTGAGGCATCTTTAGATTGGCTCTTCCTATATGATTTCCCTACTACAGGCTCTTGAGTGGTCAAAGCCAAATATGATTCAGCCTTTTGACACATACAATAGGTGTAAGAGTAACTATAGGAGGGACACAAATCTTGATCTTGAGCCATATTATTTTGAGGAACTAAGTTTCTAGTTTGATTAACATTTGAAGTAGAAGCATGTCTATTTTGTCTACCCTAATCAAAAGAACTATTCCCATGATTATGATTTGGGGATTTGATATTGTAGTTGAGGACCTTTATTACGCTAAGCTTGCTATCTCTCCAAAGTCACCACCTTGTTGCATACCTTTTGCATCATAGAGAAGCTATCCTCCAACTTCTTCTCTTGACCTTGGAATCTCTTATCTATGTTCAACATCATAGACTGCATCATCTCCTTAATTTCATCCATTCCATTTGAAGATGTGGAAGCTTGAGGGGCTAGAGCAAGGGGTGGTGATGGGGAAGGTGTGGGAATAGGGGCTATGGTTGGTTGGTGATTTGGGATATCAGGGAAGAAGGTCATATGAGGACTTGGAGCTAACTTACCTCCTTTTATTAATATATTTTCTACCCTTATTGCTATTTCATAAGCATTAGATAATGCATCTCCTTCTATGGTTTGGATTGTGGTGGAAATATCCCTATTAAAAGTTTAGAGGTATTGTAGGAAAGCATTACCAAGGTAGGCTTTACTACAGTGGGTATTCTATCACATGTTTTCTAAAATATATAATTAAAGTTAGTCATGTATTCATGGGGGCCTCTTTTTATAGTTGTCAACTGTTCTAAAAGTGAAAGATAGTCACTTTTTTCTTCAAAGTGTTTGCATAGGACTGCTCCTAACCCATTCCAATCAGCTATAGAGTTGTAAGACAACCCTCTATACCATTGTAGTACTTTTCCTTTTAAGGATGAGGCTAGAAGCCAAATTGCTACATCATCCTTAGATATTCCATGTATATTGCAAACATTTTCATCCTCTTGAATATATTATAAGGGAGAGATGAAAGCTTCACTATGAACTCAGGTATAATTTTAAGAGCTGATATTGGTATGTCATGTCTTGGGCTAACAGGAGAAGACTTCCACCATTAAAAGTGGAAAAAGAATGGGCTCTAGGCTTCCATATAAGTGAGTTTTCTATTGATATGAGTAGATGGTATTCTAGGTTGAGATCTAAAAAAATGAGGAGTGGAGATAGATATTATAAGTGTATGTGTTAATGTTGCACTCTTAACTGGTGATAAAGATACTCCAATCTTTCTTCTTCTAGGATTGGAAAATGAAACCTCTTGGTATTGAAACTTACCTCTAGAAGATGTTCTTGTTTCAAATTTGGGTATAAATCACAACAACTATGGTCTAAAACCAGATGTGAATGATGTAGAGTCGCCAAGTGCTTTGTGGAAATGAGCCTCTTGAAGGCCTGGAATACTAAGAGCAAAACTATCTTCTTAGCATCAACTTAAAATTCTTCTCTTTTAACACTAATAGACTTTGAAATTTTCTGAATATTGGTCACATTGGGTGTGCCAAAAATCATTGTAAAAAAAGTTTACACCCTTGTCCAAATTTCTTGCCTAAGGACAACCTTGTGAGACATGGAAAGAATCTCCAAGCTGTGGGACTTGAACTATGAGTTTGAGTGTCTAAAGAAGGCCGACTTCCTTTACTATCATGATGCACCTAACTACTCTTGGAGATGAAAAGGGAGAAGGAGATACATGAATCAAACTACCTAATCTATCCTAAGGGGGTGATGCACCAAAATAGAGTGTTTGATCTTAGATCTTCCCATAAATGCATAGTTAACCAATTATAATATCAATGAATACAAATCCATACATTACTTAATCTAATAACCACATGTAGATTAGACAACACAAGAATTCTATACGAAGAAACTTCACTTAATATCATTCAAATGCCAAAAATGGATACAATCATATAGTTGCAAAATATAGACAAGAAAATTAACTAGAGGCAAAGAAATCTTGCACAGTGTGTTAATGGCTGAAATAGACACAACAGAGAATTACAATGGCTCAGAGGCACAAGAAATTATAGTAGCAAGTATGGGATATAGTGTAAGAGAATCAAAGAAAGATCAACCCCTAAAAAGATTACACAATCTTCCTTTATAGCCCAGGCATAACTGAGACATCTTCCCTTAGAAGTCAAGCTCAACCACTGCCATTAAGCCTTTTTGAGAATCATCAAGATGATCCAAGAAATAGATATGATTTGGTACACTTGCAAAGACATGAAAATCATGGAAACCTTGACATGGAAGAAACCCTAAAGCGATAGAAATGACACCAATCAATGCTAAAATCCCTCAAATGGGCAATCCAACGATAAAGGTAATGTCTCTGCATCATTCCTAGAACAATAATAATTCCTAAGTTGTTAGGATTGATTAGAAAGGTCAGATCATGCAAGAAACCCTATGTTTCTCCTTCCTGGTTCAACAAATTAGAAAGGTCAATATTTAACATGGGTCAAGCGATGGGGATAAGCCACGTGGACCAACCATGTTATTTCTTTTTGCCACCTCGTGGAGTCTTCATGTGTTTGATTGCTTTAACCAACTAATCGTGCCACCCCTAGAACTTAACCACAACAACTTACAACATTGTTAACCTTAACTATGATGTGACTACAATTGTTACCTCTCAAACTAGGCCCACTGTGTATATGTGTTAACCCATCACTTTGTTCCATAATTTAAAGATCAAGTAGCTCTACATGGTGACAAAGTGAGGGCTATGGATTTACCTCCATCTGACAGCTCCAAAAAAATACACCAAACCTATCAGTGCATCAACCAATAGAAACATGGCCCATGCCATCTCATTTGACACCTTTTCTACATCATCCACCACCCACAAAAGGAAAAGGACCCTCCTACCATGTTTTGATTTCTCGTGTTCTTGTATAATTTAAAATCCTCACATTTTGAGAAAGCGAGAAAGTAACAACCCTCGGATGATCTTGATTTGATGGTGGATGAAAAACTCACTATTGACTACGTTGACTGAAGGAAAGGGGGCCCATGGTGCTACATGAAAAAATGTCTATTTGGCACATGAATTAAAGATCGAGTGACTCTACATGGTGACAAAGTGATGGCCATGGATCTACCTCCATCTGACGGTGGGTAAAACATGGGCCTGGAAAGATATTAAATTATGCAGGAAGCTTAGGAAAAGAGGTATAACCCAAGGTTTTTTAAAGATTTATTTCTACATGCCCTAATTTTAATTTTAAATACATGAAAATTATTGAGTTTAAATTCAAATATTTCCATTTTGGTAGAAGGGAAAAATTATCCAACAATTATTTTGCAAAAATGATGCAAATGGAAGGAGAACTGATGATACAAGCCATAAATGAAGAATCTTCTTCAAAAGGCAAAAGCCCTAGCCTTGTTGATGAATGGATGTGGATTTTACCTAGTTCCTCAAATGCACAAGCTATAAACAACCATGCTTTCAAGGATCCTTACATATTCTGCAGAGATGCAAAGGTGCCAAATAGAAATGGTTGTGAATTATTTTAGTATTTCTACAAGAATAGGATAGAAAAGGTTCCAATATGAAACCCTTAGACTAGGAATCTTGGAAAGTTAATTATGCCAGAGGGTTTTGTGGATGTTGACCTGTTGAAGGCATTAATCTAATGTCATAATCTAGTCAACAAGTCTTTTCATAGGAAGGATAGGAGTATCTTCCTAGTGCTGGACAAGGAAGCATTCATTGAAGCATTTGACTTGGGAGGCCCTATGTCATTGTCAATTGACATAGAAAAATTAAATGAAAATTTCAAAAGTCTAAAGAAATTTTACATGGGTAGGGTTATGACTAGGCACATCCCTCAAATACATAAAGAGAAAGGGGAAATACCAAAGAAAAAGGAAGTAGATCAAATCATACCTATTGAGCTCTTTTAGAGGTATATGAAGAACACTATTTTTTCACTGAACACAGTCCTAGGTTTAGATGGAACCATGTATGCTACTAGTGCACACTACATCATGGCATTAAACATTCAAGATCCCAACACAAATGTGGAATATGATTTTGTAGAGTACATCATCACCAAGAGCCATGATGAAATTGTTGTTGCCTAGGAGGGAGATTTGGAAAATTTTAGATTCTTTCACTACTCTACTCTATGGTCATGCATTTGATCTTGTTTAGAAATGTATATCTTTTTGATGAGAGTTTCTTCGAGTGCATAGAAGAATGGGGAGAAAGATTTTCGGTGTAGAGATGGAAAAGGGTATGGAAAATATTCTACCCTTATTCTAATGCTATTTTTTTCTATAATGACTTTGTACACCCTATGTTAAAGATGATAGGAACTATTAATGAAAGGATACCTCATAGTGTGAAGAAGATTGCTAAGCCAAATTTATATTTTGATGTGGGAAAACAAATAGGGATAATTGGGGTAGTGTTTTCATTTCTGAAGATTATACTATTATAAGGGTTTTTGGATGTTCTTAGCCACCCCATCTTGTAATGCCCTGCTCGGGAACCCAAGAGAAAAAAACCTAACATGTAACCAAGTTTATTGAACTATTTAAAAAAATTTGTTTTAAACAACATCAAAGTAACAATTCAGAAGCAACATACACATTCACATCAAGTACACATAAACAATTACATTATAGATTTCATTGCTCAAGGGTTCCTTTGCATTGAGTCACATTTAAGAAGTTATATTAATTAGCTTAAGCTCAAGTACGATGTCTTGTCATCGTAAAGAAGTAACATATACATAATCACATAAGAAAATGAATAAGTATAACTAATACAATGAAAGTACATCCAATAAATAACATCCACTACACATGTCGTAGGGTATGTGAGAATAGATACAATACATCATAATACATAAAAACATATATACATCAATTGAAAAGAAGTCTTTGAGACAAGAAATATGAATGATAAAGGTACATCTCCTGCAATGAACATTCAATAGCTGGCAATATGAGGGGGACCCAAATGGTAAGAAGACACTACCTCTTGAGCGCGTGGTTACCTAATTAGGCTTCCACTCCCACTATGCAGGGAAGATAATGAATGATCCAAAAATGACTAATCAAACATAAAGCATTCCTAGGATATGAATCTTAAAAGCCAAAACTACCTCAAAGGTAACACATACTACTCAAGAAGATAAGATACTCCAAAAGAAAGAACACTCAATCCGATACCAACACTGCATAAAAAAACATTGTACATATACCAAGAATAAATCAAATCACCAAAATCATAAGATAAAGTCAACAAAAGATATCCACTTCAACTCAAAAACCACATGTCAAAAGTACATCATCCATGAATCACCAATCATCATCAATGAAAGTACATAACCACAATAAACACATCCAACAATAAGTACACCACTAGAGGTACAAACAAAATCTATAGAGGAGACTCAGGCTACATACTAGGGAGTGTCATCACATGGTCAAACTATTTGAGTTAACCTGGACTGATCTCTCAACAGACCCTAGACCCTCAAGCATTGAGTTAGCCTGGACTGGTTACTTTGAACCCTGAACCCTCAATGTGACACATGCAAAACTAGAAAACCCTCTCAAGAAGACTAGGCAAACCAGTTATACTATCATCCCATTCCCATCCTTAGTCTATATAAGCACTCAAGGCATGGGCGGGGAAAATACTCTAACTTATCTTTTTAGTTTTTTTTCCCAAAATATTAATTACTATATTATCACTTATTACATAACTTACAATAGGTTACCTTGGCATTGACCATTTCGGATCCCGAACCCCTATTGCAAGCCACTCCTAAAGACATGTACCTAGACAACCTCTCCTAAGCACATAAAACATAGTTGTGTCCCATACCACAACAACCATAAAGATCAAACTTGGTTGCTTAATAGGCAACCATAAAATAATTTGGTTCTCAAAACCCAAGTCAAATGTTCAACAACATAAAACTCATAAAACATAAGTATCAATTTTGAATCATAAACTACATCATGACCTCTAGTCAAATAACCATCATGAAATAAATATCAAAAGCCTCCTCTAGTGCATATCCTAGTTTGGTAAACTAACACTCCACATAAAGCCATCACGAAATAGAAACCACACAACTTAAAATAAAGCACACAAGAAAATGAAGATTCCTATTCATACGAGTTAATTCATTTGCTTTTGAAGGTTCGATTTGGCTATATGAACATGTTTAATAATCAAACTTTACATATTTTTAAAAGAAAATATTGTCTCCATAATAAATATTTCAAAATAAATCATGTCTATATAAAACAATAAGTATTACTAATAAAACACGTAAATATTTATTATTATAAATCTAATAATGTTGACATCCTTAATATATAATAGTTTTAAATAAATAATTGAAAATATTCTAAAGTATAAATCTCTATTAAACTTGATTATAAATTTTTTAATTTAATTAAGAAAATCCTTATCACATATATTTATACGTAACATACAATTTATTGACAAAATAAATGAAACAATCACTTTTCTACAAATTAAATCTCATAAATAAAATTAGAGAAAATAAAATATTTATTCTAATTTATTCCAATACATGCACAGTAATAAGTGGCTACAAAATAGGATGGAGACCAAGTAATAAAATAAAGAACTTTACATAAAAACAACTGTAATCCTATCCCCTAAAATAATGCTAGCTTTTCTCCTATAATATAGTCAATGAAGTAGTTCATAAATAAAAACAATTAAATCCTATTAACATGGATCTTACTTTTACCAAATAATATGCAAGTCAAATTTTTTGACATCAATTTCCAAAATAAACAAACCTTTGCATTGAGTTATTCTATATGTATAAAAGATGACATGGCACTTTTGGTGAAATCTTAATTTAAATAATAATAAAAGTAAATCCGATTTGGTTTGGAGGGATGAGCTCTACTAGGGTTTGTACAGTTTGTGTCTGAGCCCTTTCTGTATTACTGTCTATCATTCTGCATTTAGTGCGGGAATTTATTTTAGCATATAATGGCCTCAGCCCTCTTTGGCCTAGTAGTTACTATTGGTTTTGGAGTTGCTACTGCATGCAAAAATGGCCTCACTGAGAAAATGCCTATGCAAATTTGTGCCTAAGGTATTTCATGAGGTAATTCCTCTCCTGACTTGGTTCTGAATATTTTTTCTTTTGAATCTACTTGCCAATGGATAGAAAAAACCCTTATTGGGTATTTTGTGGGTCGCACTCCATCTGAAAGTATGTTGTGTGAATGGGTATCCAAGGCCTAGTCCCCCTAGGGGATTCACCTTGAAGGGATTCAAAACCTCACCAAGGGTTTTTTCTTGTTTCATTTTGGTAACCCCTCCTAGGCTGAGAGTATTTTCAGCCATGGGCCATGGATAGTTCACTCATCTCTGCTTGTTTTCCAGAGATGATCTTGAGACTTTTGTGTCTTGAATGACCGCAAACTTAGGGTTCCAATTTGGGTAGAGTTTCCTGGGTTGCCCATCCCTTGCTGGTATTTTCTCACTAAAATTGCCCAAACTATGGGCAAAGTCATCTACGTGGAACTAGACCAATTTTTTAGTGCCCATCCTCAACGGAGGGTCTGTGTTGAGGTCAACCTTTCTAGGGAGCTTAAAGAGATCATGGAAATTTAGATTGGTGCTATCACCTTTTCTCAAAAGGTGCTTTACTTGAATCTCTCAAATACTTATTTTTGCTATCAATATGCTAGTCACAAGATCAAGGATTACCCTCTTCTTGAGCATAATCACTCTTCGGTGCAAGAACTCAAGTTGGCTCTAGCTATTAAAAAAGATGAGTGGACAATGGTTGTTAAGAAAGGAAAGGGAGCTTCTAAGAAAAACCCTATTTTTCAAGAACCTAGCCGCCCTAGCTCCAGTGTAGCTCCTCTTGTGCCCTTGGCACCAAAGGCTCCTATGGTTGTGCTGCCATCCATTTCAAACCCTACATCGTAGGGGACAACTAAGCTAGAGGTACAAGTTGCCTAGGTTTGGGCACCTCAAATAGCTTCTATGATTTCTTCTCCATCTCCCCATCACTCTTGCATCCCTGAAGGAAACAAGCGAAGAGCCATCACTTTGGGTGACTCTTCATTTGAATCCTCCGCTTTCTTGGATAACAATTTTTCCTCACTTGAAGACAAGGAGAATATGAAAGTTGGTTTATGATGAATTTTCTCTCATGGAATGTGTAGGGGCTAACAGACCTCCCTAGAAAGTATTTTGTTTGTGATATCAAGTGTAGGCTTGGCAATATTGATGTTCTATGTTTTCAAGAAGTCAAAGTCTCTAGGTTCCTTCTCAACTTAGCTCTCCATGTGATATGGCTAGATGGTGTTAGTTTTGCTTCTTAGCATGAAGTTGGTTGAGGTGATGTAGTCACTCTCCTTTCCCCTTGGCTTTTCCCTTTTATTATTTCCCATGGTTCTGATCCCATGTAGAGAGTAGTTTATATTTTTTTTTCTTTTCAAAATCATTCTTTTGGCATTGTCAATATCTATGCCCCTAATGATGTGATTGAGCACTCATACTTATGGAGGTGGCTAGCTAATTCTTTACCACCTACCACCTGGTTATTTTATGGGGATTTTAATATGGTTGAGTTGGCTGTTGATAAAGTGGGCCTTTTGCCTTTTTGATTTTCAGTTGGTGAGTGAGAAGCTTGGTTCTACATGTGAAACAAGTTGGGTCTTTTTCATCCCAATGTTCATAACTATCGGATTGATGGCGTCTGGTACACATGGTCCAACTTTCAAGAGGGAGCTGATAGGGTCCTTAAAAGATTGGACCATGCTATGATTTTTTCTCAGTCCTTTTTTTCTTTTCCTCACATGAGTCTTCTACCTATCACTCCACTCCCTAATGTGACTCTTTTGGATCATTTTCTCATCCACTTCTCCATTACCTAGCATTCCACCCCTTGTAATTGTAAAACTCATTTTTACCTTAATACTTTTGTGCTATCTCATCTGCCCACCACCACACATATTTTACAAAATTGAAACCTTGAACCTAGGCCCCACTCATCCTTTGGGTGGATTTAGTGGTGGAATGATGCCATCACCCATATTGCGAGGTTTCTTTGCATTTATGGAAGGCAATTGGCCACATATCACAAGAGATCCTATGAGGCCACTATCAATGATCTTCGTACGACCACTAAAGCTTTTGCCATAAATCTATTTGATATGAATGTCCAGGTTTAGCTTGCCAACCTTCACCATCAAAAATAAGTTATAGACAATTATACTGCTCGGGGAGCTCAATTTAAAGCCTGCCTTCACTAGTTGGAGGTTGGTGATCAAGATTCCAAGGAATTATTAAATGCATTGAGGGAACACTACTCTGTGATGGGGATAAAATGCATTTGGGAGGGTTAGAATAACATCTATGAGCTTCATGATATTCTTCAAGCCTTTGTTCGCCACTATGAAAAAGTTTTTATAGCTTAGGGTCCCTTGGTGGCCAAGGATCAAGCCTTGCAGGCTTGTTTAGCTATCATGCCTAAAAGACTCACTCTAGAATAATATGCATTCTATGAGTAGAAGCTCACTCTAGAGGACCTCAAGGAAGCCGTCTTCTCCATGGAAGATGATAAGGCCCTTAGTTGTGACAGCTTCCCTTATGAATTTTACGAAGCATTTTGGGATGAGATTGGTCTAGACCTGCATAAGGTTTATATTGAGGCATACAATTCTCATTCTCTGGGTAATCTTATTAAAAAAGGAAATATTAAGTTCATACCTACGATGGATGACCCTAAAGACATCTGCAATTGGAGGCCTATCACATTGTTGAATATCTTCTATAGGATCATTGCCAAGGCTCTCTCGCTAAAAATCCATCATTTCTTCCTCAAATCATTTGCATTGAACAAACGAGTTTTATCAAGTCCCATTATATCTTGGACAATATAATTTCTGTATGGGAAGGGATGGAATGGGCTTGTCATTCCAAGCAACATGCCATCTTTCTCAAAATTGATTTTGCCAAAGCTTATGACAAGATTGATTGGCCTTTCATTCTGGCCATGCTTTAGGCTCTTGGGCTTGGCCCTAACTTTTTGCAATCAGTCCAAATGCTCTTTGGAGATGCCTCTGCTTACATCTCCTTTAATGGCCATCAGTCTCAAGAATTTGGGCTTTATCAATCAATTCACCAAGGCTTCTTGCTGGCGCCCTCTTTATATGTATTGGCAACATAAGGTTTTGGGTATTTTCTCGCAAATGCCATCTCCCAAAGAAGGGTCTGAGGTATTTCCCTCCTAGATTCCCCTGATCAACTTCTGAATGGTCATTTTATAGATGACTCTTTCCTCACTCTCATTGAGGATGAAGAGAATATTGCCTCTGCTTTGCAATGTCTTGGCACATTCTGTCTTGCTTCCAGGTTTTCCATTTAGTGGCACAAAACCATTTGTTATAGGAAGTCTTACCTTCCTCATCCTGCTTGGCTTGAGAAATATAAATGGAAATGAGTTCAACATGGGGAAGTTTTTCATTTTTTGGGTATCCCCTTCACCTTCCAAGCCTTAGCTGTTGAGCTCTAGAATGCGGTTCTTGCTAGAATAGAGAAGAAGCTGGATTATTGGATCACCAAACCTCTTTTCCTAGTGGGAAAATTCCAGATTTGTTCCAAAGTGTTGGTCACCACCCATGTTTATTATTCTTCTTATTGGGCTCCTTCAAAGGCTTTGTACCTCAAACTTGAGCACCTTTTACATGAATTCCTATAGGCGTCAGACACTTCTCACCAAGGCTTTCATAGAGTTGCATGGGATTTTTGCTATCTTCCTAAGGAGTCTGGTGGTCTAGGCTTTCTTTCCACCCAGAAGAAAGGTACTACTTTATGTGCCAAAATGGGTGATTTCTAGCTCTATCTGGCAATGAAGCCTGGAATATTTTGTTAAGACATTGCATTTCTTCAGGCTTTCTGATTCACCGGCTAGCCTTGAAGGGGATTAAGTCTCAAACCCTTCTGGTTACCCCTGAACCTATCCAAATTTAGGGTAATTTTTTTGCCAAGAGTATTTGGAAAGCTTGGGAAGTAGTTAAGCCTTGACTTTACTAGGTTGGAAATGGATTCAGAGATAGGCTCTCCTTGAACCAACATAATCTTTGGTGGTCACTTTTATTTTCTATTCAAGGTGTTCTCCTGGCTAAGCTGCATGGGGCTAGTGCTCTGCATTTTTTTAAAAGTGGCATAAGGACTCCTAAAGATCTTTTCTCCAGAGTTACTATGAGCTTGCAGTTGTGGGAAGACATGAGAGTACAATTCTAGCTCACTCATCCAGATCGATAGAGTTTTGATCTTCTAGTTTTTGTTGGAAATGATTGAAAAGATCATGAGGAAAGTTGCTAGAATGATATATGGAAATTGTAAAGAATGTTCTCAATCATTATTTTGTCATTGATGTCAAACTTGCTATTTGTAGGAATGACAATTGCTTTAGTGATCCAAATACTATCAATTAGTTGATTGACAAGGAGGAGGCAATCAATAAGATATAACTAGTACACCAAGAGAAAGGTTGAAGTTATGATGTTGTAATGAAGTACACGGATCAGCTAAGCCATTGATGAAAAAGTGTGTTGATGACATACTATAAGACATAGAGAATGGGCACACTGAAACACATCTAAGATGTAAGGTTTTTAGCTAAGACATCTGTAAAGCCTAACTAAAGTTCATTAGAGAGAGGGAGCCAAGCAAGCTAATTGAAGCTGAGCAGATTCCTAGTTAAAGCCGAGCAAGATCAATATCAAGTGCCGAGTGATATCAAGTGCCAAGTGATATCAAGTGCTGAGTAAACTTCAAGTGCCAAGTGATATCAAGTGCCGAGTAAACTTCAAGTGCCGAGAAGATATAGGCACCAAGTAACACAGAGATGCTGAGCACCAGTAAAACCAATAGCGCCGAGTAATACAGAGATGCCGATCACCAGTAAAACCAATAGTGCCGAGTAACATAGAGATGCTAAGCACAAGTAAAAACAATAATGCTGAGTTGCTGCATTATTTTGAAAATCGAAGATTCGCTAGATCTAAGCCAACAAGGTTGTTATTTAGAAGTTTGTAAATTAAATGAAAGTTAAGAATGATGAGCTGGTGGCACAGAACACCATGTAAAACATTTTTAAGGATACAACTAATGAAGTTTCTAGATGAGAACAAGATATGAGGTAGATACATTGTATCCTACCTAATCCATTTTGAAACCCTAAAATTAGAGAAGAAGAATTGAGCGGCAAAGGCAAAAATCAGATTTCTATTTAAGGAGTCATAAGTCCATAAAAGAGAGAGAGAGAGAGAGGTGGTCAAGCATGAAAGCATAAAATGCTGTAGGAGGTGCTAAGGAGAAAAGAGAGCATAGTTACTTTGTTTCAATAAGAAGACCTCAGATATGGATGCATTGGTATGATGAGTAAGAAGACTCAAGGAGATGAAGCTTGATAAGAAGACAAGAAATCAGAGCTGAAGTGATTGAAGCCAAGCATAAGGATTGAACTAAAAGTGTGATCTGAAATCTGCAAAGTATGTTGTAAGTTATATTAGATCAACAGGCCATTATCGTTACTTTCTAGCAATTGTAATAGTTAGTTTAAATCCTATGGACTTAGGTTGGTTTGATAGCCATGATATAAATCCTTTAACAGGGTGACATTCCAAGTGAATGTTCTAAAGTCCTTTAACCAGGCCCATTCCTAACAGTTTGGTGAAATCCTCTAACAAGGTCACATTTAACAGTGTGTTGTAAGCCTTTAACAGGGCATCACTTTAGAAGAGTGAGAATCAAGTAGCATGTTACTGGTGGTTTTTCCCAAATTGGGTTTCCATGTAATCATTGTGTCATGTGTTGATCTTGAATGTTTCACCTCTGCATGTTGATTTACTGTAACTTACTAATATGGTTGATTTAAGTTTGGATGGATGAAAAGTGTATGGATTTATTAAAAGTGTAGAAAAAGTATTATTAGGGCATTTGGACCTTGAATAACTGATTCCACCCCCCCCTCCGCCCTCTCAGTTATTCTAAAGAATTCTAACAGTTTTTGTGTTGCCTTCACATTTGTTACACAAAGTGGGCATTCAATGTTCTCACCCTTGGTGGAAAGATTGGAAGTGGTATCCAGATACTCTAATAACTAGCTATATACCTAGGCTGGGTTATCGATGGCTAGTTCCTCACCTGCCCATGGTTGATGTGCTCAACCAACATTGGCATTTTCAATCCTTGCATCACACTTGGAGTCATAGGTTCTCCATTGTGTGGCATTCCATTACTAAACCCAAAATTGTGCATTTCGCTTGGTGTATTCTTTTCCAAGGCTTGCCTTTGGGCTCTTGGATGCGGCATCTGGGAGTTCCTAACGCCCATTGCCTTTTCTATGGTCAACTAGAGTCCTTTTTGCATATTTTTTGGTTATGTAGATGGGCTCAGTGTTATTAGCAATGGATCCATGTCTCTTTCACCCCTTCCACTTAGAACCTTTTTCTTGACATATGGTTCTTTTGGGTGATGATACTTTGATACCCTTCAAATACACCCAGAAATGGCATGCTTTTAGATTGGAGATCTTATTTACCATTTTGAAAGATTGCAATGCAATCATTTATGCTCACAACACACTTGACGTTAATGTGGCTATGTATGCTAAAGCATGTATTTATAACAATATCATGTTGTAGATTCAAGTATAGACAAATAAAGTGGCTTTGGAGGTGGCTTACTTATAGGAGCTTTTGGCTCATTGGGGAAATGCCCCTTGTATGGTTGCTTGTGTTCTGCTAGATTTGGCATCCGACGAACATACTCCTCCTCACGATCGCCATCGAGGATGTAGCAATTTTGCTCATTGCTTGCACATGCCTCACTCTTAGCAGTACCACTCTCCCAGCAATGGTGCTTTTAGTCAGCACCACACTTCTAGAGGTTTTGGTGATCAACACTACTCAGCCTTGCCTCCCTAGAGGTTTGGTTTTGGGTGGTCCCCAATGGCTCCTCCTACTACTCTTGCTATTGATTGGCCCTCTAATCACTCAGACCCCAAGTGGATGTTTCCTCGGCTAGACTTAGCCATTTCTCCTCCCAGGCTTGAGGGAGAGAAAGATGAAGATAATGCTACTGTTGCTGATGATGATTGGGCTCCTCCTAAGCCATCTACTCACCCCACTTTTAGGTGGGGATCTGATGGTAAGGATCCTCCTTCCTTGGCTGGTGCTGCATTGGTAGAATGAGGATTTCTTTGTTTTCTATTGTTTTCTAAAGTTTTTTGATGAATAGTTGATTTCTGGCCAATGGTCATATGAATTTGCAGACTGATCCTATTTCCCCCAGCCCCTTTTTTTGTGAATATGTAACTTTATTGTTTTTTTTTAATATAAGGAAGGGACTATTCATCAAAAAAGAAGAAGCAAAACCCCAAATTTTAAGGCTAGTTGCTCATGATACATGCAATGTAAATGTGAGAAGTACGGTGGGGTCGTTTCTTTAATTAAATCTATTGGCAGTTTAGAATGCACACACACACACACACACACACACACACACACACACACACACACACACACACACACACACACACACACACACACACACACACACACTTGATAGATATCTAAAAATGAACATGCATATATTTACATGAATAAATTTATATTTATACATGTAAATAATATATTGATTTCTTTTCTATAATTCAATGTCAAATGAAATATGTTTATTTTAAAATAATTTCATAATTTATTTATTCGCTTCTAGATTTATTTATTTATGTAGTGAATAAATAAATAACAATAACTAATTTTGTTATGAAATAATCAAACCTCTATATTTATAGTTTTTTAAATCCATATTTTCTTAATTCAAACCCTAACTTGTTTAAAAATTATCTTTCTTTAATTTTCTATTGTCAAAATTTTCTAATAAAAAGGGTTTCAAAATGAAATCAATCTTGATAACTATCTAATTCTGTTTATAATTTCCTGGTCCGATAAATCTCAAATCCAACTAAAACTCTACAATGAGTTTACAAACCCTACCTCAAAACAATAGCTAAAATCTGAGACAATCTATAAATGCATGCAAATCCAAACCCTCTGAAACTTTGAATAATTCTTTTGATCCAATTCCCAAATTTTCTCCCCAAAACCTGTGTGTGCAATAATGACCCAAAAACCCTCTAATATAGAGCTCTAATTACCTTTTAAGGTATTTGTCTCTAAAATTCTAAAATTCTAATTACTTTATTTAATTATTTCTTGCATGCACAATTAATCTATTTTTAAATTAAAATATTATTTTATTATTCCTTTCATGCACACTTAAATCATTTTTCTTTTATTAAAATATTTTTTTATTATAATTTATTTATTCCTCAACTTTATTATTTAAAGTAATTTCATAAGATAATATTTATTTATTATTTAATTAATAAAGATAACTTAAGTGCATTATTTAAATGTCACTAATTTTAAACCTTAATTAATTAAATAATAATGCTACACCAAAATCAAAGCTTAATATATATAATATTCAATTTTCAAATCTTTTTAATGTGGTTTTCTAGAATTAAGACTTTTAAATTAAATCTTTTAATTTAATTAAAAATCCATTTAGACTCGGAATAATTTGAAAAACACAAGATCATCCTATTTTAACATTTTTCCACTTTTAAAATAAATAACATCTAAAAATTTGATATCAACGATCGATCCATGAATCATAAATAATTAATTTATCAGGCAAATCACTAAGTCAAACCTCAAGAAATGCATAAGAAAGAACAACCAAAGCAAGAATCAAACAACATACACACAAAAGACTCATATGTTTTAAAAAGGGTAGATAGTCTGTTACGAGTCCTTCTTGCAAGACAAGTATTTAGGCTATGTTTGGGGTTGGACTTGATCATTATCTTCCCATTCTCACCATTTGAGTATTTGTAATTGGGCATGCTCATCCTAGCAATTCAGGGAAGTCGATGCCCAGTACCTGCATCCTGCATAAAAGATGGGCATGTACATGTATATAAATATATTTGAACTAAACAAGCAATGGTAGGGAGTGGTACATCGTGTAGATCCTAACTAGCAAGTGACTACAACTCCCTCCCTCAACCACATCAAACACATCAAACAAAAGATAAAATAGACACGTGCACCATACACATGCAAGTATGGGGTAAGTACCACAATAAATCACTAGCCAACTTATCAAATGCTTAGATATAATAATGCATCTCTATCAATACAAACATAGTCATCATTAAAGACATCACGTTAACATTGTTATGAAAGAAATCACATTTACTAACTAGGAATCATCAAAGCATCATTAACAACATGTGAAATGAAATCAACTAATCAATTATTACTGATATATCTGTAATCCAAGTTGTGAAACAATGTCATATAGCTGAAATCAAATATATCAAAAACTAACAAAAGCATCGTAATAGGCCTAAAAGAGTTTGGCAATAAGAAAATAAAAGCAAACTTTGGGTGAGCATTACACATCTTCTTCCAAAATTTGTGCTAGAGAGGTTAGGAATTGTAGAAATATTCTAGCAATTGATTTCATTAAATAGGGAATACTTAGGAAAAATTGTCAAGAATGGTACTTTCCTATGTAGGTGTACCAAAGTAGGAGATTTTGAGATATAAAAGAATGCAATTGAGGAAATTGATGCTTTCCTTAGGAAATATAGATTTCCAGTGGTCCCTACTAGAATTTATGACCTTGACAATGTAGTTAGGAATGCCTTGAAGAGCATGAGGAATTATGCCTTGCCTCCAAAAAAATGCCTATGGAAGGAGGATATCATTGTTGCTAGATTTGATGAAAGTGTATGTAGATAGAGAATGATTAAATTCTAGGATGTTGTCAGTTTTGAGCAAGAAATGAGGAAGGCAGATCCATCTTTCAAAGGATTTTATCCTGAGATGGACTATTAGGCTAGGTTGGAAAAATGTGTTGAAAGTTTTGATGAAATTTCAGCTCAAGAGCCTAAAGAAATCTAGAAAAGAGTAGATCCTGAATCTTCTGACCAAGAAATTGTGGTAGAAGTTAGTGATGATGAAGATGACCAACCTAAAAGTTCAGAGTGGGTAGAGTAGAGAAATAAGAAGCATAAAATGGTGGAGATTCCACCATAGGCTACATAAAAAGACTTACAAATTATTTCAAGGGGTAGCTAGTATTTTGATAGTGTGAGAAGAAATTTCTTGGTAAATCAAGCCATTAAAGATGAGAAAAAGGGCAAGAAACTAGAAATTCAAGCTCAAATACTTGATGGCAGGATCATAGAGGCAAATAAATTCATGAGTGATGATAACTTTATCAAAATAGAGG
This sequence comes from Cupressus sempervirens, assembly GCA_028749045.1. NCBI lineage: Eukaryota > Viridiplantae > Streptophyta > Pinopsida > Cupressales > Cupressaceae > Cupressus > Cupressus sempervirens. The sequence goes on from CM053785.1 coordinate 1,089,181,722, forward strand.
AATTTAAGGGTTTTTTTGTTTAAATTAAAAAAAAAAAAAAGTTATCCCTACAAATGAAGCCAGGTGACTTAGATGAAGTAGTTTCTTAGATGGTTTAGAAACTACAGGAATATGATCTTTCCACTGAAACCCTCATTGTCGAAGAAGCCAGAGAGCTAGTGTAGAGGAGTGGTATGATTTTTTTCCCAAGATGGGACAACAACTCTTCATTTTTATTGGATCAGATGAGAAGACAGGAAATAACCATATCTTTTGAAGATAAGAAAGATGGGAGAATTGAGAGGCTTTGGGTATAACATTGATGTCCAAACTATGGCAATATGGAGCTTAGCTCCAAAAAACCAGAATCCTACTCTTATGGAAATAAAAGAGTCCCTAAGGGGGAATGTTATATTTCAGAATGTGAATTCTACTTCTAGTAGCCAGATATATGGGTTGTAGAATTTAGTAGTAATGATGGGCAAAAATAGGATAGATGTGCTGGAAGAACAACTAGAAGGAGCCTATGAGAAGTATATTAAAACTAGGAGGCATTATGAAGAGGAAATGAAAAAGATATATGTCCCAGAATGGAAGAACCTTTAGTTGGAGAATGAAATAATTTTTTTAAAGAACACTACCAGATCAACTACAGAAATGTAAGAAAAGGGCATCTAGAAAGAGGGCCAAGCATTTGAGATTGAAGGTACATCAAGGCAGGCCATGGGAGTTGATGAAGAAGATTTGGAATCTAGCTAGGAGATTGAGATTAGAACTATCAAGAACTTGTTGGTTCACAAGATAGATACATTGAAATTGGTCTTTCAGAATGTACACAATAATTATCTTGTTTTACAATGCACTGAATACAGGTTTTCTGAGGAAGTTGCTCTATTGTCTCCCTTTTTCACTACTTGGGGTCCTTACACTCCAAAATTTGATAATCATGTACCCTTGTTGGCACAAAATATCTTGATCTGCCAAAAGCGGTGATTATAAATACCAAGAAGATGATAAAGAAGGTAAAGAATTTGAATGGTTCTTTGTTGGAAAGATGCATCTAATTCAAAATAAGATGAAAGAAATTGCCACATGAACAACTAATTTTGTGCCCACCGCTCTAGATAATGATGGAGGAGTTAAGGATTGGATGGAATGGTCATCTTCTCTTGACAACATTTTGAACCATCCGAGATTCCTGGCATACTGCAATGATGAAGCAAGTGTATTATTAGTATATGATTTAATAGATATTCTATATAATATGGAGGCTGAAAAGTCCAAGATAACTACATAGGTCAAAGCCATAGCATATGCAAAGTGGAGCAAACACTTTGAAGAGTTAAATGTAGTTAGAGATGCCACTTGACCTAATGTGGACATAGACATAGCCATTTGGGAGGACATAACAGATATTAAAGCGTTACCATCTGGGGAAAGTGACTATGAAGATGCAATTAAAGGAAAAAGAGACAAAAAGATAAAGAAAAGGAAAATAAGGCGAAAAAAAACTAAAGAATAAACAAAGAAATGTTGAAGATGCACGCAAAAAGTTCCACTTGCTAGTGTTGTAGCTACATCCTAAATTTTGATCAAAGTACAAAGAACATTTGTTATGTAACTATATATGAAATATCTTTGTATTTTGTTTCTAGTAGAATATTGAAATGTGTCCTCCCATTTGAAGCATGTTACAATCCTTCCTATAAAAGGATTTCCAAGATGTGGAGTGAGGGTTTGAAGTCTGTATAATTTTTAGTGTTTATGCTATTTTGCAGTCGGTCAAATTATCTTTGTGTCAATTTTATGTGTTGTATTCAATTTTGCAAATTTGGGAATACCAATGAATCTTCAATGACAATTTTTGTCATGTCTTGAGTTATTATTGAGTTTACACTAGTAATGTATTATTTTTAAAGAATATTAATACAAAGAGGGAGTTCTGAATATCTGTGTTTCTAAATTCTATCTCCATATTCATATGCTTGTTATTTTGGAATTGAATAAGCAAAGTTCATGCAATTTAATGCAATTGGGATAAGTTTTATGTCAATTTATTGTTGCTTTAATTCAAGGAATTAAGTAAATGCTTCCATAAATTGATAGGATTTCTAGGCATATGAGAGGGATATCATAAGAATGGAGTGTAGGGTTAGCAACTAATGAATTTAATTGCAAGTCAATTAAATAGATCAATTATTGACTAGTCTGACTCTGTATAGCAATGGATAAGGTAGTAATCATCAATTCATATGCAAATTGATAAGTTCATGTGGTTGTACAAAGCACATTTAAATCAAATCAATATTTAATTTCTGTAATGAAGAGTCAAATTTATGGTCATTACTGTTGGAATGTCTTAATGAGAAGAGTGCTTTTGAGAGGGGGGGTGAATCAGAAGTACTAGCCTTTTCACTTGTTTTAAATCCTTAATAACATATAACTGAAATTAACATGCATGCATATAAACATTAAACAATCATGAGAAGCAAACATGCATCACCACATAACTCTTGAGATTTTGGTGACCCAGAAACCCTCCAGGAATAAGAAAGTAAAACTGGGGTGGGGATGATACTCACAAAATTACTGCAGCAATTGATTTCAACCACTTCTGATGGTTTTCCCTATTAAAGGCCTACCCTATTAAAGGCTACAACACACTATTAAATGTGACTCTATTAAAGGATTTCTACACCCTGTTAGGAGTGTTCCCTATTAGAGGACTTAAGAACATTCAACTTAGAATGCCACCCTATTAAAGGGTTTACATAGAGCTATTAAATCCACCTAACTCAATAGGATTTCCAAATTCCTAATACAATTGTGAGAGAGTATTAGAATAATACACCTGATCTAATGTAATCTCTGATGCTGATCTCAGGCTCTTGATATGCTCTTCTATAATTGATCTCTACTAGATTTGATCTGCTAATTGTGTTCCTTGTTTTGTTCTGATCAACTAGATGTGTAAATGCCGTCCTTTCCACTAAATCTTTAACACCAATGTTATGCAATGACCTTAATAATAGGATTTTCTTTTCCTTCTTCTTTTCTTTGCTTCTCTCATTCAATGGCATCAAGAATCCCTTATAAAGATTAGTGGTTCATTATGCATCCTTGATTCAAGTGTTCCCTCTCAAACCCTTGAAATTCACCCATTGGCTGCATGCAATCTCTAATTTTTTGATTAGCTACATGAGGATTGCATAGGTGGTTGGGAGGATTTGATCTTATCCTTTTATCCTATCATGAGTCATGCATAACCATTTCACATCATGCTTTGTATTGGCAAAAACTCTTATGCTAATCCTGCATTGCTCCTCACATGAAGTAATACTAATGCTCAACACCATCTATTTTGGATTTCTCAACATCTACTATGTTTTTGCTTTACTTGGCACTTGAAGCTTTCCTGTATTGCTTGGCTCCTATTGGATCCTGAGTTACTCAGCTCCTATAGAATTACTATGTCAGTCGGCACCTATAGAATTCTTGTGTTACTCGGCACCTATTAACTTCCTATGTTACTCAACACCTGTTAACTTCTCATGTTACTCAACACCTGTTAGTTTTTTGCATTTCTCAGCTTCTACTGATTCCTAAATTACTCAACTCTTATTAACTTTGCAATGCTTGGCACACATTGGGCTTCTGCTTTGCTTGGCACATACTGTCTTCTGATCTACTCGACACTATCTGTAACTCGACATGTGTTAGAGTTTTGGCTCGGCTTCCATTTTATACTTGACATGTATAGTGAAGATGGTTAAGTGTGTTGACACTCATTTTTCAATCTTACTTATTTGATCAACAATCTCCCCCTTTGACATGAGTGTCGAAAACACTTAACTGATCATTCATGATCTAATCTTTATATGTACATTCTTCACTTGCTTAACTTACACACAAAATTTCAAAAAATATTGTAAACAATCAATATACCTTATGACTCCCCCTAAGTTGTTTATGCCTTGTCATGTCATGAAAATTGTGCCAATGTGCCTAATCTACTTTGTTCTTTGACTTGTTTCTGAACTTGTTATCTCCTTATCTTCTTTATATGCATTTCTCCTCCTTTAATATATCTCCCCCTTAGAATATTGTCTCCTTCATTATCTCCCCCTTTTTGACACTGATGTCAAAGGGTTCTAAATAATAATGCCATTCTTGGCCAAAAATGTCTTGTTTACCTCAAGGAGTATTTTGAGAGCTGCATCCCAGTTATTCAATGCAATATCCAATGACTTGTGTTGGATTGCAAGCTCTGCTGCTAGATCAAAAAGTCCTTCATGTGTAGAAATATTTGGATCCTTCTTGAGGACTGTTTTAGCATACATTTGCTCCTTGTGTAAGACTTCCAAATGCGGAGTAATTGAGGCTTGAATTTGCACCAGTTTTTCTTTAATAGTCGCCTCTTCTGCTGATAATGCAACTAATTTCCTCTGAGTGTGAAGCATTTGAGAAAATTGCTTCTCACTTTATGCAAGATTTGAGGGTAGTTGCATATTGGAGAGCTTTAGTTTTTTCTCAAGGTTCAAAATTTTTGGATTTATTTCTTGTGTGAATCTGGAGAAATCACACAATTTTCTATAAAGGGAAAAGATGTTCCCTAGTACAATCTTTACCTTATCCAATTCCTTGGCTAGGTCAACCTATCCCAAAATAATTCGATTAGCTATCTTTTGGTTGACCTTGCCTAGAAACTTCTTTTCTAACCATTCCATGAGTTTTACATTTGTATCATGGTCTTCATTATTTACTTGGTCAACTATATCATATAGTTGCTCAGGGATTGGCTTGCTTGAATCTAGAGGTTGTAGGCTGAAGGCATCCATGAATATATTTTTGATCTCATTCATTGCCTACTTGTATTTGAACTCTTTCCTCAACGCCTCTTGCCTCCTTCTCTTGTCCAATGCACTTTGTATCTCATTCATCTTTTCCTCAGTTAAAGTGCTTGAATCATAATAGGGTATTTGAATTTCTTCATCAAGCTCAGGAATACCACAATGAATGGTCCTAGCTACCCTAGTAGAACTTGAGCTTGGTGTACTGAATTGTAAGGTCAACATGTTAGTAATCAGCTTCTAAATAGGTTTGGTAGGAGTTCCTATTTTTGGAAATTCAACCAAATTTTGTATTGCTAACTCCTCCTTATCTTGTGTTTCTTCCTTATCTTCTTCTTGTGCCACTGCTGTTGGGGGTGTACTTGTTATCTATACTGATGTACCTATGACTTCCTTTGCTGTTGCACTTGGCTCCTGATGAGCTTGCATGGCTATTCTTGGTGGTGATGAAAGTCCAGTAATTTGAGTGATTTGAGGTGGTTCTTGTGGTGACACCTTGGCTTCTTTGAGTTTATCTATTGACTTTTGCAGCTGATCTACACTGACCAATATGGGACTTGTACACAATTGTGCTTGAAGAGTTGTTTGGTCAAGGATCTTAGTGAGATCCTCTGCTGTTAGTAGATTGATGTTTTGACTTGTGGTGTTAGTAAAATCCTTAATCTTTATGATTTCTGTAGGTGTGATGGTGGAGTGAGGAGGGCTGGGAGGTGGTAGTCGTTTGTCTTGCACACTTTGGTCTTGCTGCCCATCAGTACCCCTGTCTTCATCTTTTCCTTCCTCCTCTTTTTCTTCCTTGTTTTCCTCTTATTCAACCTTTTTCTCTACTTCTATCTTCTCTTCTCTCCTCTTTCTCCTCTCTTCTCTCTTAGCAGTAGCTTCTTCTTTGTATTCCTCTTCAAGGACATCTTCAGTTTTCTTATATAAATTCTTCCACGATCTTGTGGTTCTTTGTACAACTTCTTCTATTTTATTCTAAAGTATGGAAAATGCGCTATACTTAGGTGTAAACCTTTTATTATGCCTTTTGACTGCTTTAGTTATCTCTTCCCTCTTCAAATTAGGCACTATGCTTGTTAGGGTTGCAGATTCTCTCATCTCTTTTTCCATTTTCAAACAAAAATGCCATTTGTCCTCTACAATTTTAGACAAGTCCTTTGGCAATTGTCCATCTAGTTCAAGAGGTGTATACTTGAACTATGCCATCATTTCATAGACTGATTCTTCTATTCTATTTTGTTCCTCTTTAGTGAACTTATTGAAATCAATATTTTCCATGTCACTTAAGTTTCCATTCTTAATCTTTTCACATAATGTATCAACTGAAGACTTAGGAGGATAACTTACCTTTTCAGATTGATCTTCCTCATCATTATTAGGTTGAGCCACATATCTTTTCCTTTTTCTTGGCTCTTCCTGTGCCTTCTTGGCTTTCTTCTTCTTCTTTGTAGCTTCCTCTTTGTCTTTTTTTGTGGAGGCCCTTGTTGTAGCTCTGGTTGTTGTCTTCTTGGGTGCTGGCATGGTAGCTTTCTTGATGTAGGTTGAGAAGCGGGAGATGTCTTTGCCTTCCTTTGATAGCCTTGGCTTCTTCTTCCTCAACATCCTCATCTTTGTCTTCACCTTGGACTTGTGTCAATTCAAGTGGCCCTTGTTCTAGCTCATCTTCATCTTTCTCATCATCACCTTCTTCTTCATCTTCACTAATTTCTTTTGCTTCTCCTGCTACACTTGTTTCTTCAACACCAAATTTATTCTTTATTTTCTTTACTAGTTTGTCCTTCTTCTTGACTACTGTGGTTGTCTTGAGTTCTGTAACAACTCTTGATCTGACAGTGTCATAAGTTCCAAATGCCTTGGCAGTTTTGTCCATTTCCTCTGCAAGTAATGCTATAATAGCTGTAGAAGCTTGATCAACATCAAGCTCATATCCCAATGGTCTAAGCCATCTTACTCTTGGAAGGACTGCTTGGATGTAAGTATAATCAATGTCAACAAGAAAGCATATTTCATTCTCATGTTGATTCACCAATGAGACTGGTATCCTCATTCTTTTCTTCATTGCATTCTTGAAATCATCAAAATAGATAGTCATTTGATCATCAAAGCTATCTCCCATTTGTGCAATAAAATCATTTATTTGATCAACAATTGTTTTATTCTGACTCCAATTGACTTTGCCAAATGAAGGAAATTCCTTCATCACATAAAAGAACATGCATACCAATGCTGACCCAAATTTGCATTGTGCTCCCTTAGACTTTCTAATTGCTCCAATATTTTCATTTATCTGTTGCAACATGAGCTCTGCAAGGTCATAGGTGTGGTCTTTCTTTACAAGCTTATATGCCACATCCACTGCTATGCAAGGTACACTATTCAACCTACTGGATTGATAAAACTTATGTGATATGATCCTTACAACAAAGTCTAGAAGGGGATTAGTTATGGTGTCTATGGTCATGCCTCTATTGCTCCACTTTGCTCCTGTGTTTTTCTCTATTGTTTCCTTCTTATCACTTCTCAATGTCTTTGGCCGATCTAGGGTTGGAAAACTTGTGACCCTATGAACCATCTTCTTAGTAATTTTAACTAGTCCTTGCTCTAACCAGAATGATCCATCATGGATTCTGCTAAGTACTATACATATCCACTCAGTTTTTGAATATGATTAGAAAAAGTAGGGCTTTGGTTAAACCCTTCTTTTCTACAATTGAAAACTCATCTTTTAATATACCATTATCATAGAGTTTATCATAGGCATTGAATATTTCTAGGTCTCCTATGGCTCCAATCTTATAGTTGTAACACTTACACACATCCTGAACCATAATGACTTTTTCTGGAATCATAGACAATGCACTTGTGGGATCATTTTTGTACGCTACCTCTGATATGGGCTTAAACTCAAGTTGTTTAACCTCATTACTAACTAGCTAAATCTCACGACTTTCCTTCCCTTTGGTGAACTTTGAACCAAACACCATTTTAAACTGAACTAGGGTTTGATGTTTAAAGTAAACTTCACAAATTGTACAACTCGACACCTAAAGGTAATACCTGGTTAAATGCTTGAAATCACTTGGGTTGATGATGAATTGCTGCAAATTACTGGTTGAATACTCAAAAATCACTCAGTTGTGCTCCTAGTAATTATTCTTCATTTGAATGGCTCAAAATGAATTAATTTTCACCTTTAAGTGGCTCAAAAGCCTTGCATTTAATGCATTCTTGTACCTTCACCTATCACTCAGCTTCCAAAGATTTTCAACTCGGCATCCACTCCATTTTACTCGGTAGCTATTCTCACTCGACATCTACTAACTTTGTTAATAACTCAACGACCACTTATAGGCTTTTCTTAGCTTCCACTTGACTTTTTAACTCGTCTTCCAAAGTAGTTTCATTCAGCAACCAAAGACAACTCAACATCATCATTCAAATTTTGTCTTGGCATCTTAACTCATGCAGATTTATACTTTGCAGTGCTTCTTTCTCTATTTAGGGCCAATGTCTGATACTTCCTTGTATGTATCAGCCCCATAGGCTCATTTTTTGATTAGTTCGATGAGATATGGCCACTTGACCTCTTGGGTGAAGTGACCCTTCCATTGGATGTACTTGGCCCACCTTTTTTCTGCCATGTCTTCTTCATGTCTGTTTTGATGTGTGCCTCCTCAAATTTTTCTTTTCCCTTATTTACTTCAGTCTTGGGTGCCTTGGCCTTTGTTGGACAATTCCTGCTGACATCTCCAGTTTTCAAGCAACTGAAGAAATTCATTTGGTTCAACCATCTTTTATAGTTCCCTTTGAAGTGTGTTCTTATGCAGTTCTGGGGTATATGTCCATACTCTTGTACATAGTTGTCCCTCCTTACATGCTGATTTGGTGTCCACATAGGCTTTGATCTACACTCAAAGGCTCTATGTCCATACTTCTTGCAATTATGGCAGTGTCCATCAAATCTTTATGTCCTTGTGACTTTAGACCTGCAATATTGTGTCATATGTCCTTGCATGTTGCACTTGTGACAGTCACCCTTGCTTTTGGGTGTGTTTGGTTGATTGATCCTTCTTCTCCTGCAAACATTAGCAGTATGCCCCTTTTTATTATAGTAATGAAAAGTGGGTTTAGGATCCTTACCTTTGTCACTTCTTTGCTCAGCACTCTTTGATGATTCACCACCTTCAGTGCTGGTGTATCCAAGTCCTAATGTATCATGGGTTGATCTTTGGGGATTTTGGCAACTATTCAAAGTACTTGATAGCTTCACTTGACTTGTTGAGATTCTTTTCTATTTCTTTTTCTCTCTTCAATTCATTCTATAGTTGTTCATTCTGCATCCTCAAAGTAGAGATCTCAATATCTTTCATATTGAGTTCATGATGAAGATTCATCAGTTGGCCAAGTGTATCCATCTGCATGTTTGAGATTATTGTTATTTTAGTACATTTTTCTTCAAGTCTGTTTGCAAGATTTCTTTTGTCATCTTCCAGCATGACTCTATCCTCAACTACTTTTTTCTTTTGTTCAGTGATTTCACATAGCATCATGGCCTGTGATTAATGCTCCATCTTAAGAGTTCTTATCTCTTATGCTTGAACTCTATTTTTCTCCATCAGTTCTACTATTGCTGCATCAAATTCTTTGGAATCTCCTTTGAAAAATACTTGTGTGATCTCAATCTCCTTGTAGTGAATATCATTTTCGGCTATAGCTATTTCCTTCCTTCTTTTTAAGGATTTTCTTATATCCTCTCTAGCTTCCTCTACCTTGTGTAGAGCGAGATGCACATCTATCACCTAGTTCTCAATGATCTTCCCAAGTTTGAAGACTTCCATCTTTAGATATTTTCCTCCAAGCTATTAAGCTTCTTCTTAAGAGAATTTGGATCTGATACCAATTGTTGGAATGTCTTAATGAGAAGAGTGCTTTTGAGAGGGGGGGTGAATCGGAAGTACTGGCCTTTTCACTTGTTTTAAATCCTTAATAACATATAACTAAAATTAACATGCATGCATATAAACATTAAAAAATCATGAGAAGAAAACATGCATCACCACATAACACTTGAGATTTTGGTGACCTAGAAACCCTCCAGGAATAAGAAGGTAAAACTGGGGTGGGGATGATACCCACAAAATTACTGCAGCAATTGATTTCAACCACTTTTGATGGTTTTCCCTGTTAAAGGCTTGCCCTGTTAAAGGCTATAGCACACTGTTAAATGTGACCCTATTAAAGGATTTCTACACCCTGTTAGGAGTGTTCCCTATTAGAGGACTTAAGAATATTCAACTTAGAATGCCACCCTATTAAAGGATTTACATAGAGTTCTTAAACCCACCTAACTCAATAGGATTTCCAAATTCCTAATACAATTGTGAGAGAGTATTAGAATAATACACCTAATCTAATGAAATCTCTGATGCTGATCTTAGGCTCTTGATCTGCTCTTCTATAATTGATCTCTGCTAGATCTGATCTGTTAATTGTGCTCCTTGTTCTTTTCTGATCAACTAGATGTGTAAATGTCATCCTTTCCACTAAATCTTTGACACCAATGTTCTGCAATGACCTTAATAATAGGCTCTACTATTCCTTCTTATTTTCTCTACTTCTCTCGTTCAATGGCATCAAGACTCCCTTATAAAGATTAGTGGTTTTTTATGCATCCTTGATTCAAGTGTTCCCACTCAAACCCTTGAAATTCACCCATTGGCTACATGCAGTCTCTAAGTTTTTGATTAGCTGCATGAGGATTGCATAGGTGGTTGGGAGGATTTGATCTTATCCTTTTATCCTATCATGAGTCATACATAACCATTTCACATCATGCTTTGTATTGGCACAAACTCTTATGCTAATCTTGCGTTGCTTGGCACATGAAGTAATACTGATGATCGACACCATCTATTCTAGATTGCTTGGCATCCACTATGTTTTTGCTTTACTTGACACCTGAAGCTTTCCTGTATTGCTTGGCTCCTATTGGATCCTGAGTTACTTGGATCTTATAGAATTACTGTGTTACTCGGCATCGATAGAATTCCTGTGTTACTCAACACCTATTAACTTCTTGTGTTACTCGACACCTGTTAAATTTTTGTGTTACTTGGCACCTGTTAGTTTTTTGCATTGCTCAGCTTCTACTAATTCCTAAGTCACTCAGCTCATATTAACTTCGCAATGCTTGGAACACATTGGACTTCTACTTTTCTCAGCACATACTATCTTCTGATCTACTCGGCACTATCTATAACTTGGCATGTGTTAGAGTTCTGGCTCAGCTTCCACTGTATACTTGACATGTATAGTGAAGATGGTTAAGTGTGTTGACACTTATTTATCAATCTTACTTATTTGATCAACAATTACTCATTTGTAATAGCTTTCCTCTGAGTTATAGTTAGCTACTATAATCAAGGAGTCATTTACAAATCCAAGAAGATTGTTGAACATTTTCTAGTGTAGGGGATAGTTTTGAAAAGAAGAGTGTGAGTGAATGCATTTTTGAAGAATAATATCAATTATCTAGTTATTTCCATCCCTAAGGTGCACCCATCTTGGTCTTCTAGAGCCTAAAGTGTTGAGAGTCCTGGTACTCTGTTGAAGTTGGTATAGATCCGAGATGTATTTAGTTGAATATAGGAATTATCTAATCCTTAGACTGAGTTTTGTCTTCTGCATCCTGATATTGGGTTTATTGCAACTTGGTAATTATGAAACACCAACAAGGTGATGATCTTACAATAATTTGTATTATAAGATCAAAAAAGTTGAGCATACGGTGAATGTCTTGCATCTCAACATTTTGGAAGGCCATTACTCAAAGAGTATTTGGTGAATATCATTGATATTATGGGAGGCCGATACTCTTGATATAAGATATGATATCAAACCTTATTTTGAGTATTTGGTGAATATCATTGATATTTTGGGAGACTAATACTCTTGACATCATATGTGATATCAAAACCTTTTGAGTACTTAGTCAATATCATTGATATTCTAGGAGACCAATACTCTTGATATTAGATGTGATATCAAAACCTTTTGAGTATTTGGTGAATATCATATGTTGATATTTTGGGAGACTAATACTCTTGATATCAAATGTGATATCAAAATGATGGAAATCTTTTGAACAATTATATCTTGCTAACTTAATATTACTTTGAGGTAATACATGTGTTTATCCTCCTCAACTAAGAGGGAGTGTTGATGTTTGGTAGCTTCAATTGGATACACCTATGACTATATATAATTATATATGAGATATAAATTAATAATATGAAAGAAAATAAATAAATAAATAAATATATAATTATCTTTATTATTCTATTAATTGTCAAATTAACAAATATAAATGTCTGATGAAGGGACATGTCTCTTCTTAGCCCTTTCTAAATTATAAATAAGAGGTTGCTGCCATTTAGAAAACATATACCAAGAATAATGACAATGCTAAGTACATTTGCAAAGATCCTCAAAAAATCAACATAATGAAATGTTGAAATTGAAAATTAGTTAAAAATATATGCAATTCAAGGATTTTTCATCCTAATAATTTTTTTTGTTTACATTAAGTGGTTATAGTTAAAAGAAGGACATGACTCATAGGAAGTGTCTTGTTTAAAGGGAACTTAATAAGCTCACTCATAAGAATAAGTTTCCTTTTTTGGTCAATAAAAATTAGATTATATTAATATATAAAAGGATTTTACATTATAGTCCATGAGGCCATTATATTAGTGCCTTAACTTGAAACTCTAGACTATGAGATGACATATATCCAACTTTAACAAACAAGATAATCTAATGGTTCCCATATGAATCCTAGCTATCTCTTATATACATTTCACATTTTTAATACTAACTTAAAACATACATTTAAATAATAATCCAAAAAAACCTTTTGACCATATTATTTCACCATTTCTACTGTTTCATGCTTGCCTTTGTCAAATTTGAGCTTCGATTTGCTCCTGTCGGTGTGTCCACACAAAAAAAAAGTAGTCTTTTGTGACTCCATTTCCACACTTGTCTTCCAAAATTTTAGTTTTAAAAAACACAAACTTTCACATTTTTCATTTTGGGTAATTCATACACCACCATCACCCTTATCCTTCTAGAATTTGTAGACCACTTGCGCTTAGGAAATTCCATAGGGTCGAAGCTCATAACCTTTTTTTTGCCTTCAGATCCTAAAAATCCTTTGTTTCCTCCTTCAAATAGATCATTTTTATGTACATAAGTTTAAACCAAATTCATTAGCCATGTGGACTCTTTTTATTGTATGCTTCTATATAAGGACTTCGATGTTATTAGGAACACATGGCTCCAATAGAGAATTCTCAAGGGTTCATTTGTGAATGGGTGAAGTGGTAAGAAGCTCAAGTATGGATATCTATGCATGAGTATTCCATAACTATGATAGAACATCATAGTGAAAAGTGGGTTGATTTTAGGTGGAAGGTGCAGTAGAAACATTTGGAGTTGGTGAATTAGTGGAAGTAGATGCTTGTAAAATAAATATTTCCCATCTTGTGGTTACATTACAATCATCATATTTTATTTTGATCATGTTAACATGATGATTACTTGCTTCAATGCAACTGCACATGTAATAAAAAATACATATAATGTTTGTATCAATATTTCTAGACAATGTATAAAAACTTGATATGTGGTTAGTAGAGTAGTGAATTGTGTTGCATTAGAAGTGGAAGATTTGTTTATGTTGTTTGTGTTTCTGTTTTCATTATTTTTATTGTGATTAGGGAAGGGTTTATCATAGATCTTCAATTTTGCTTTATTAGAGGATGGTCCTCCTTCTATCTTGATTTGTCCATCATTAATAAGGTTTTGAATGAAGTGTTTAAGACTCATGCATTTTTTATGTCATGCCTTTGGATGTGATGATAATTGCAATACTCATCCTCCCTATATCATTGCAATTCAGGTTTATTTTCATCAAAGGGACTTGTGTTGGGAAAGATCATCGAATTTTGTTTCACTAGCTTCTTGAAAATTACATCAAAGGTTCTTGTAAAGTAGTGAATTGTCTCTTCTAATCATTATTGTGATTGAAGTTATTGTTCCCATTATTATTATTATTGCGAGGAAATAATTATGTTTTATTTCTCAATTGATTTTGATTGTTGTTTTGGCTATTATTTTGATCATTTTTTAATTTCAATTGTTGTTCCAGTTTTGATTTTTGTTGTTTCAGTTTCTATTATTATTGCTGTTACCTTGGATATTTTGCACTTGTTTCACATCAGTCACACCATCATCAATAACACCTTTATTTTTGGACCATAATTTAGGCTTTTCATTATTGTTGGTGTTGGTGTTTGATGATGAAGAAATAAATTTTCTAATTTTACCCTTTGCAAGAGTCCATCCTTAATGTTCTTTTTGTTCTCTACCAAGATTTCAAAGCCTTTGGGACATGCCATTTCATCTTAAAGGACATAGTAGGGATCAAATTTTTGATAAAAACATCTACAAGATGAGAATCCTTAATATTGCAAGGCACAAAGTTATAAAGCTACCACCACCTTTGTGGGAAATGCGAAAAGGTCTTATCATTCTATTGTTTCATCTTGCATAAGTGGCTCAAGTAAGTGTGGTGCTCAATTTTCTACAAGTATTAAGCAACAAATTTTCTAGTCAAATAATTGAAATATATAAAATACCCTTGGGGAAGGTTCATCAATCACTTAAGGGGTAGGACACCAAGACTCCATGTGAAAAGTTGCTTTAGGTAGACTTTATTATATGCGACTTCTTGATGTAAGATATAAATCATTGAGATGTGTAACATACACTTTTTTCCCATGTTGTTGGAAATGGGATCATATTAATCAATTTGTTGAAAGGAAAAGAAAAAATATTGTCAAAAGATAATTCCTTCCTCTTGTTGTTGTTCATGCTTTGTATGTAGTTCCTCAAACCACTCATTTTTTGTACCAAATTGAGACCATTTTGCATTGTTGGGTGATTTTGATCATAGCCTCCTCCAAAGTTTTATTGATTGTGTGGTGGTTCATAATAGTGAGGTGGAGTTGGTGGAACTTGACCTTGACCAATTTATTGATATGATGATGTAGATGTTCGACCAAAGGTCTTCAACATTTTTGATGGAATTTGTAGAAATGAAGGAAGTTGTTGAAGAGTGGGTTGTGTAATAGCCACTAGTGGTTGAACATGTGTCTGCACAATGTTATAGAAACCTACAACCAAATCTGTTGAGGTAGTAAACATGGTGTTTGTATGTGTTGTTATATTGGGCAAGACGCTAATGATTTGTTGAATATTTATACTCTCAATTGAAATGTAGCTTCTTGTGAAGTTGATGAAGGCACAAAAGATGTCTCTTTAGGTTCTTTTCCTTTTTGTAATGATTTATTTTTAGCAAGAGCTTGTAGGAAAAGAGCTCTATCTTTGGTGATTTTTTTGAACAAAGTGGTCTCATAAAATTTTATGGGAACAATGACACCATCATTAGTGAGATTTAAGAAGATTTTCATTTTTTTTTGGCTCTTATTGATTTTTTCTTTATTTTTGAGTTGTATGGTGTTTGTACCCATATAGACCTTGGTAATGAAACTTTTAGTGTAGGGTCTTGAATCTCTTTGAACCAAGTTCAAAGTAGTTCAAAGTGGTTCAAATTATCAAAGAAAATTTAAATGGTTTATTTTAAGCCATCTTGGTTTAGTGGTTCACCAAGTTCAGATTGATTTCATAATATTCTTGGTTCAAAGATGAAGTTTTAGATTGTGAGTTCCAATAGAGAATAGATCCAAATTGGTTGATTTCAAAGGTGATTCATCCATCTTTCCCGCTCAATTCTTTCCATTTTTCTGATTGGTTGCATGTTGATTTCATAGGGAATTAAAAAGATTCGATCTTATCTTTTAGATCGTTTGAGATTCATCTTGAGTCATCTCAAAAAGGGTTTACATCTTAGTTTGTGAGGGCACAAAGTCTTATGTTGATTCTGTGTTACTCAGAACTTACTGATTATTGATGCTCAACACACATAGGAATTTTTTCTTGCTTGGCTCCTATAATAACTCAGTCTTTCTTGGCACCTATACTTTACTTGGCACATATGCTGGCTCAGCATCAATTGTCACTCGACACTATCTACGACATTGTCTATCTACTCGACATCTAAATAACTTAGCACCTGTTGAATTTTTGGCTTGGCACATACTATAGCTCATCATCTATATTATACTCAGCATCAACTTAGAAATTTATTAAGTGTGTTGACACTCGATTGTCAAAACCAATCTGAGACCAACAAGGGCCTCCAAAGATGCTTGAGCTCTCCATTTTCTTCTTCTCTATTATGCATCGAGCATTATTGGTATTATGGAATACCATTTGTATGCAATGATCTTCCCTTGTTTGAATACAAATCTTCTAACTCCTTCCAAGCTTGAAGATTTAGTCTTGATATGTTTCTTGCACATTTATTTGAAATGTGTAGTTGGGCATTTGATCAAGCACTTCACTCAGAGATTCAATCTTCCAAATGACAATTTCACGAGGCTCACAATTTTTTATTTGGGCTCATCATTCCTCTTCCTATAGTTCACGCTCTCTTTATTCCCTTCACCTTCCTGTTGACATGGATGAGGCTCAGGGGCATGATACTCATTACTAAAATGTTTAGGATGTCATTATAAGACACAAAGCATTAATAGATGTGATGGGAATCAAGTTTTTCCACCAAACCAAATATGTGCATGGTCTTTTCCCATTGGTGGTATCAGTATGGAATCGTATTTGGTGCCATAGATCATAGCTCATATGATGTCTTTGCCATTAATGTCTTCCTCGACAAATGAAGTATTGGAGCAGGATCAAGGTATGTACATACCTATGTCATTCAAGAAATCTATAAATGTTGATAATACCCTCCAATAACTTTGGGTTTTTGTGGAGAACTGACTACCATATTCATGTTTGATCTCAACTTGGTTTAGCTTCAATACTGTGGATGACGACACCCCTTCATACCAATATTTCACTTTCATGGTGATATGTGTGAGAATGGATAGTCAAGCCTCAAAAATATATATACTTGGAGATATCTCACTGTTAGGTTTGAGCATGTTTTTCTTATGTAACTTGATGTTATATATGACCCTCATAACATTAATCATATATTGAGTGACCCAAAATCCTTTAGGATTATGATGCTCAACCACAAAAATTGACCCATAGCATGCATCATTTGATTCACTGTGGGGTCTTCACTATGACTCATGGCATATGGGTGAGACCACACTATAATATCCATGTTGATTATATGCTAGCCATGTCATAGCCATTTTAAATCTAATATCATCTTTGGTGAGAATTTTTTCACTATTCCTCTCAAATTCCTCTTATGGATTCAAATGCCAACTTCCATGTACTTCTCTAGTACCTTGATCCAATAAAATTTTGATGATCAAGAGCAAAAAACTTCACAAATGTTAGAAGAGAGCAACTCTCGATTGATGTTGAATGAGTATCAAGGCAAGAGTTGTGGGACTTGAAATTCTAAAACTTGAAGTTTCTAAATTTGAACTTGTAGGATCTTTTCACACCACTTGACTTCAAGCTTTGGAATTTGGAACTTAGATCACTGAGACTAAATTCCTCTTAGACGCCACTAGATTGCCATGTTTGGCTTATTAGTAACATTATGACAACTTCACATATTTTTGCAATTACATTGACTTTCTTGCATTTACTATGCAACTTATGACTTAATGACCTCATAAAACCTTCCTAGTACTCAAATACACCCCATGGACTATTGCATTACATGTATTCCTATGCATATATTTCCTTATATGCATAATTGGTCAATGTTGTGCCTTATAGAAGATATAATTTTATAGGTGGAATTACTCAATCTTGTAGTACACTAGATAAGACATTCTCTATTATGCATAATTTTAGCTTTGGCATTTTTTATAAGAGTGTTTCAAGGTTGGGAACCACTTCAACATCCTTTGCATGGTTTAGAGGTAATGCCATTGTGGAAAAGGATTATGCAAGGGAACGAGCCTCGTTATTTTGGCATTTACACAAAAGAAAAATGTGCTTCTTCAACTCCTTACACTCAACTCTTCATTGAAGTTAATCTTATAGTACTGAGAATAACTACTACAAATTCTTGGGATCCAAGGGATCTTGAACCTATGCTACATTTTCTAGAGACATAGGATAAGTTACTATATGCTTCAGTACTTCATAACATTCTAGATCATATAGTGACACCCAAATTAATAACAATAGTAGCTACTTGGGATCCTCAGTACTTCATAATGTTTGAGCACTGAACAAGATAGGAAGAGCTTGGGGCTAGTGTTTACCTAGCCACCTGGAGCTAACAAAATAGACAGTTTGATCCCAAGATGAAAGTTGAGAGAGATTTGGTAGTTGGAAACTTTGTATTGGCCAACGCTACAAATTTTAGCATCACCTAAGATGGCATCACAAAATAAAAATGGAGTAAGATCTCCAAAAAGTGAGAGAGTTTACTGTAGGTCTTCACAACACAGTCCTATAGGAACTAACATTGCATCCATACCTCACATGAGCTCTGAGGTATACCCTATCAAAGATTGCAGCCCTATGGCATTTAGTGACCCTTAGGGATGTTTTGGTTTGGCGTGCTTGAGAACGTTCACAGCCCTATGGCATTTAGTGACCCTTAGGGACATTCTAGTTTGGTGTGTTTGAGCACTGAAGGGGATGGGATGAGGTTGGGGATAGGGTTTACCCAGCCACCCAGAGCTAATATAATAGACAGTTCAATCCCACGATCAAAGGTGAGAGAGATTTGGCAGTTGAAAACTTTGTACTGGCCAACACTACAAGTTTTAGCATCACTTGAGATGGCGTCGCAAAATCAAAGCGGAGTGTGATCTCCAAAAAGTGAGAGTGGTTATTGTAGGTCTTGACAACACAATCCTTAGGAACTAGAATTGCATCCATATCTCACACGAGCTTTGAGATATGCCTTGTCAAAGATTGCAACCCTATGGCATTTAGTGACCCTTAGGGATGTTCTGGTTCGGCATGCTCAAGAATGTTTGAATGCTAAAGGGGATGGGACAAGGTTTGGGATAAGCTTTACCTGGCCACCCAGAGCTAATGGAGTAGACAGTTCGATCCCACAATGAAAGGTGAGAGAGATTTGGCAGTTGGAAACTTTGTACTAGCCAACACTACAAGTTTCAACATCACTCAAGATGGTGTTGCAAAATCAAAACGAAGTGTGATCTTCAAAAAGTGAGAGAAATTATTGTAGGTCTTAGCAACATGGTCCTATAGGAATTGGAATCACATCCATACCTTGCACGAGCTCTGAGATATGTCCCATCAAATATCACAACCCTATAGCATTTAGTGACCCTTAGGGACATTTTGGTTCAGCATGCCTGAGAATGTTCAAGCAATGAAGGTGATAGGATGAGGTTGAGGATAAGGTTTACCCAACCAACTGGAGCTAATAGAGTAGACAGTTCAATCCCATGATGAAAGGTGAGAGAGATTTGGTAGTTGACAACTTTGTAATGGCCAACACTACAAGTTTTGGCATCACCCAAGATGGCATCATAAAATAAAAAATGGAGTAAGATCTCCAAAAGTCAAGAGAGGTTATTGTAGGTCTTCACAACTTGGTCCTATAGGAACTAGAATCACATCCATACCTCACATGAGTTCCAAGATATGCCCCGTCAAAGATCCCAACCCTATGGCATTTAGTGACCCTTAGGGACGTTCCGATTCAGCATGCTCGAGAACATTCAAGAGTTGAAGGGGATAGGACAAGGTTGGGGATAAGGTTTAGCCAGCCACCTAGAGCTAACAGAGCATACAGTTCGATCTCACGACGAAAGGTGAGAGAGATTTGGTAGTTGGCAACTTTTTACTGGCCAACACTACAAGTTTTAGCATCACCAGAGATGGCATCATAAAATAAAAATGGAGTAAGATCTCCAAAAAGTGAGAGGTTATTGTAGGTATTCACAATATGGTCCTATAGGAACTAGAATCACATCCATACCTCACACAAGCTCTGAGATATGCCCCATCAAAGATTGCAGCCCTATGGCATTTAGTGACCCTTAGAGACATTTTGGTTGGGTGTGCCTGAGAATGTTCGAATGCTGAATGGGATGTGATGAGGTTGGCGATAGGGTTTACTCATCCACTTAGAGCTAACAGAGTAGATAGTTCGATCCCACAATGAAAGGTGAGAGAGATTTGGCAGTTGGAAACTTTGTACTGGCCAACACTACAAGTTTCAGCATCACCCAAGATGGCATCACAAAATCAAAATGGAGTGTGATATCAAAAAAGTGAGAGAGGTTATTGTAGGTCTTAGCAACATGGTCCTATAGGAACTAGAATCACATCCATACCTTGCAAGAGCTCTGAGATATGCCTTGTCAAAGATTGTAGCCCTATGGCATTTAGTGACCCTTAGGGACGTTCCGGTTTGACATGCCCAATAATTTTCAAGCATTGAAGGGGATAGGATGAGGTTGGGGTTAAGGTTTACCCAACCACCCAAAGCTAACAAAGTAGACAGTTTGATCCCATGATGAAAGATGAGAGAGATTTGGTAGTTGGCAACTTTGTACTGGCAAATAGGCCTAAAAGGAAAATTATTCCTAAATGGGTTTAGAGCTCAAATTTCCTAATAGAAAAGGTTTTTATGGACATAATCCAACAAGAAAATCCAAACTTTGAAGTTCTCCAGCACCCAACAACTGATCTGCATAATTGTTACCAGCATTCCTAATAGGGCTAATCCTAGCTTTCTTGGTCAAACTCCCAAACCTTGCAAAGGACCCCACTATATTTTCACTTCTTTAGACACCCTTCAACCACCTCAAATGAATGATGTATCCACCCTCATTTTATCCTAGAAAGGTGTGGAAGGTAGTTTATTGAGAGGCCCTAGTTTTGAGGCTTTTTTATGAGCAATTTGGGGCTTTTGTACTTCGTAGCATCCAAGGCCCAAATTGGTGACATATTTGGAGGTTTTTCATAATCTTTAGTTTGTATGGCATGTAGGGGCCTTGGTATGAGAGAGACTATTGGGACTTGTGAGGGACATCCTTTTTGAGTCAACCTTCGATACAAAAAGTCAATTTTTGGCTTCTTTTTCTTCCTTTCTTTAATAGTTGTTTAAAGTTCTTTGTATTCCATTGTGTTTATTACTTTGTGAGGTGCTTCTTGTTATTTTTCTTGCTACTACTCTTATTCCTTCACCTTACCCTCTAAAGATTCTCCCATCTCTAGATTAAGTTGCTTCTTCTTTTCCTTCAAATATCTTTCACTCCTCTCAACTAATTTGTTCATTTTATCCTTTGTAGTATTGAGTGCTTCAATGTTCCAATCCATTTTTGGGATTGGTTTTTTAAAATTTTGTTTTGACCATAGGCAATCTTAAGAACTTTTCTATCATCTCACTTTATATGACATTTTTACAATCCATTCAATCTTCATTTGATGAGCAATGAGGAATGAATAACTTCATTAGACTTCATATTCATTTTTGCAATTAGCTCATATATCTTCCATCCTTAGTTTGTGCTTATAGAAATTCCCTAACAACCCTTGTATGCACAACTTGGGGTTAAATGAGTCGCTTGCTTCAAATGCATATAGCATCACTTAAGCCATTTCAATTTATTTAGCATTTGCAACATGAAGAGTACATCAAACATGTTGGAAAATATTGTCATTGATATTGAAGGGTAGAATTATGAGGCAGGTTAAATATAGTAATTTGCATAATTATCTTCGCATGGGAAAAACCATGCATGGAAGGAATTATAATAAAAGCCTGTTGGCCGCCCATCGGCTTTTGGCAACCCCTCTTAATGTACCCCACCCAACTGCCCCCCACACCCAACAAAAGAAAATGAAGATACCTCGATTTGAGTGCCTTATTGGGAAAATGCAAAAAGTGAATAAAAGTGCACTTGATCGACCTCATTAAGGTGACATTATTTTTAAGTGAAAGGGTACCAATGACTACAATATTTTATATGCATCATTATTATAAGTGGTTGTGTCATCAATAAGAAAGAACGGGTATAGCACACAAGAAACAAAAGTAAAACTATCCCACATGCACACAAGAGAAGAAAAACATGAGAAATATCTATTTTGCACCTCTTTTTTAATATCATTTTATTGCTTAACTAAATGGTCACCTCAAAATCATAGTATGGAATAATTTCAAAAAATCCAACATGGACATATTTAATGTGCACAATCTAAGAAATATCTTTAAATGTATTTTTCATTGACTATTTTTAGGGATCTAGACATGCTTAAAAAAAACTACTAAGTTTCACTCATAATATTTGGTTTCATCAAGTGTTGACATTATTGCAAACAACATCCCAAAAATATCAAAATATCAAAAGTCTTCTGGTTCTCTCAACTTATACATTGGCTGATCAACATTCTCCTTAGAGAGAACTATATCTATAACTACCCCTTTATCATCAGATCGAGACTTGTTTTCCTTCTTACTTTGTGATGATTGTGATCCTCTACAATCCCAAGCATAAGATGATTAACACACAATGGTACTTGAACAAAAAACACTAATAAATATTGAGAATGTGAATTGATAATACCATTTCACAGATGATTTTGGTGTCTC
Organism: Cupressus sempervirens; assembly: GCA_028749045.1. NCBI lineage: Eukaryota > Viridiplantae > Streptophyta > Pinopsida > Cupressales > Cupressaceae > Cupressus > Cupressus sempervirens. The sequence goes on from CM053785.1 coordinate 1,089,204,258, forward strand.
ACCCTTTATCACTGGTGCTTCGACTTTATTAGCCATCTTCTTTGGTGACCTGCAAATGAAGAATTAGCACAATAAAAAATCTAAGATAAGATTAATCACTCTCTCTCTCCCTCTCTCCCTATTCAATCTAATGAGCCAACTGGATTTGCTCTACATTTTAATGTCTCAAGTATTGCCTTGTGGTTTGACTCGTGAACTTTCCAAAGAGTCTTATTATGTGGTTTTCCACCATATTTTATCAAGTGGATATTTGATGCGAAAACAAGGTTTGAATAATGAAGAATCTTCCTCTCTATTTGTCAATCCTCAAATAACCACAAGTTAGGGTTCTTCATAGAATATCGTCTAAGCCATGTGCCGGTTACAACCACCACATCGAAATGGTACTTTAAACCTTCACCATCCATAATCGAGTGATCCAATTTTTTTTTGGCTTGGACACAATGACACAAATAATAATATGTCCCTTCTTCATTGTCTTTAGGTGCAATAATAGCAAAAACATGGCCTGCAGTGACAAATGTACAAAAAGTGGTCATTGATTTAGAAAATACTGAGGTAAAAGTGATAAAGCATATTGAAATTACAAAGATATATAAATATATATATTACCAGGTTGCACTAGATCTGACAAGTGGTAAAAGTCAATAGACAAATCAATCTCTACCATTTCCAGTGATTGTGGGGGATGATAGGTGTCAATTGGGTCCAAAATCCATATATCACATTTGTGCACCCATTTGGTCGACTCACAGTCATCCCAATTTTCCTCTGCACATGATGGACAATAGCATGTCATTTTTCATGTGTGGATACTCCATGAACTTACATCAAAGCTTCTAAAAGAATGCAACTCACTGGATCCTGTTAGTGTGCAACAATCCTAATATGGTGCAATGTTAGTATTATCTATCAACCAAAAAAAATCTATGAACCATAGACTCACCTTCCTTACCTGGACCCATTGTAGTGTTACAACACTGGATGATGGATTTTGCATTTGTCAATATTGCTCCATCTTTGTACTTTAGTTCCTCACAAGCTAAGGTCTTTTGATGCATGTGCCTACACCATTGTGCTCTACCTTTCCATGACCAACCTCTATGAAATTCCACATATATTGAATTCTACACAACCTATGCATCCTACTTAACCAATAGAACATCTATGCATTCTTGAATTAAGGTGCGCAATTGTCTAACCAAATAATGTGTTGATGATATGCAATGCCCTTGTTAGCCAAATCTCCATAAAATAGTTGAAAACAACCCTGTACAAATTCTGTAGAATGTGATTGATCATCGCTAATGTAAAAATGGTACTCCCTCAAAATCTTCCCATCATACTTTGTACTTGTAGGTGAATGCATGAATGTTATGTGAACAAATATGGAAACCTGTTGAGAAGTATAATACTTTGCTTGCACCTCATTTTGTGGTTGTAGTGTGTAGTTCTCTGCGAAGTCTACAACCAAAACAATGGTATCCAGTGGAAATGTATCTTTGCACAACTTGAATTGCAAATCCAGCCATCACACTCTATGTGTATGCCTTGCATACTCGTAAATAATATTTTCATGAAAAATCTTCATGAACTCATACACTGAAATCTTTTCAATGACTAAATCACATCTTTTTCCCTATTTCCCATCTTTTAGAGCATATGTAACTATCTTAACTTTTTCGTAATCTACTATTTCATTTCCAATTGCATGTGTACTATCTGTATGTTGACAAGTTGATAAAAGTTGCAAAGAACCACAAAATAAGCATGTACCATCCAAGCATGATGTCTTGTAAAATTTTTGGCCATCCACTATTTCACGTAAAATGTTAGATATGAATTCCCTTGAAGATCTTGGTGGCTCATTCATGTCACAATCCTGTAAAACAAACTTAGAATACAAAAAGACACATATATGCCTAAAAACATCAAAATGGTTAGAAAATTCAATATGTATCCTACAACAACAAGTTGTGCACATGTGATTTATCTTCACATAAAAAGGTTTACCCATCTCAAAAAATCTTTGACTTATTCAAATTTGAGGATACATACCAATAAATTTTGCGAAAAAATGTGTTTGAGTTGAGTCCAAAAAATGTTTCGCATGTGGGTCGTGGTTTTGGCTACCAATCCTCTTTCTTACAACAACTCTTTGATTAGGGGAAATAGGTGTGTTATTTTTCCAAAAATTTTCGATCAATGATTTCAAAGCTTTACTAATTTCTTTATCCTTTCATGGTAGTCTACTATTAAATGTCCATAACTCATTTTTTTTTAATCTTCCAATCTCTCACGCCTTAGCATGGCTCTCTTTAGAGTACCTCTACCAATTTTTAATGTTTTTCTTGTCTTTCTCATGAGTCAAGCTTTCTTCATTTGGCTACTTACTATTTTCAATGTAAGTACTCGTCTTGTAATATTACTATATTTGGTGCATGATTTAGAACCCACTTTGTCATAAGCACTCATTAGATTCTTTACAATGGTTTTTTCATCTAAATCATCCATAGTTCCTAGCCCAAGAATCTTCATGATAGGCCTAAATTTCAAATTCCTCATCATTTCAACAAATAATTGGCATTGACCTATACTATTTAATTCTTCAAAAAATAATCTGCACATACGATTAACTTTTCTTTGACAAGTACGCTTGCTAATCTTGTCAGGCATTGATTTCAAAATGTTAGTATCAATATCAATCAAATATTTTAGTCTTCTAAAATGAATTCTAGAGGGTGTTATAATCTCTTCCATTCCCTCTACATTTTGAACATCAACATAAGGTTGAGTGTATTGTGTACCTTGAACAGAAGATGATGTGCCTTGGCAATAAGATGTAAAAGATGGAATATCACCTACTTGATGTGTTGATGTTGTGTCTTCAACATGACATGATGGAGTGTGTACATCAATGGATCTAAAAATTAGTGTCTCTTCAACATGAGAGGATGATATGACTCTAACATTGGAAGATGGTGTAGTGTCACAATTCAATTGTCTTCTTGAGCTTAACAGTCTCATTCGTTCTCTTTGTCTTTCCAATTCTTCCTCTTTGTTTCTTTGTATTGGTGGTTCTTGATCCTCTTCAAAATTCAATTTTTTATTATTGCTTTGCAATTTTATTTGTTCACGTAGTAGTTTCCTTTTATCTCTTTTAATTGCCAAATCTCTCTCCCTATCTTCATTTGTTTGAGCTTTTGGTTTCTTCCTTGGCATGATGATGATTTCTACATGTCAAATTATTCAAACATCTGAATTACTTTTCAAACATCTAAATTACTTACAATATGTAAATTACAAATTATTTAATTACATATAAAAATTATAATTATTTGAATGAATACACAATATATATCAAACAACTTGTCAAATTTCTAACCATTTCAAAATAACATTTCATTCAAACATACAAATTTCAATGAATTCACTATATATTAAACAACATGTCAAATTATAATCAAATTTGTATCTATATATCAACAAACAATATTTAAAATGGATTGCACTAACCTTTTCTATACAAGGAATATTCAAAAAGTCTTCAAATCACATATCCAATGATTGAATTTCATTTTTGCTAGCTTCAAAAAGTCTTCAAATAATGTTTTCTATGTTGAAACCTATGATTTCTATTGGAATAATAGAAAGAAAAATTGACCAAAAGTAGAGAATGGATGAAATGGGACCCAAAGTTTCTTTTTGACCATTTTTGGGCGATTTCACATAGTGCATATGCACTATAGCACGTACACACTATAAAGAATGTATGTACTATAGTGCATATGCACTATGTCAAAACACATCACTCTGTATCCTCCCTACTCTCTCTCCCTACTCTCTCTCCATACTCTCTCTCTCTCACTACTCTCTCTCTCACTCTCCCTCTCTTATTGCCTACTCTCTGTAACTCTCCCTCTCCTACTCCCTCTCCCATCGCCTACTCTCTCCCATCTCCTACTCTCTCTCTCTCACTCTCCCTCTCCCATCCCCTACTCTCTCTCTCACTCTCCCTCTCCCATCGCCTAATCTCTCTCACTCTCCCTCTCATACTCCCTCTCCCATTGCCTACTCTCTCCCATCCCCTACTCTCTCTCTCCCTACTCTCTCTCCCCTCTCCCATCTCCTACTCTCTATCTCTCCCCTCTCCCATACCCTACTCTCTCTCTCTCTCTTGCTCTCCCTCTCCCATCCCCTACTCTCTCTCTCTCTCTCTCTCTCTCTCTCTCTCTCTCTCTCTCTTTCTCTCCCTCTCCCATCCCCTACTCTCTCTCTCTCTCTCCCTCTCTCATCCTCTCTCCTCTCCCATCCCCTACTCTTTAGATCTCTCACACACACTCCCACTACCTACTCTCTCTCTCTCTCTCTCTCTCTCTCTCTCTCTCTCTCTCTCCCCTCCTATTTTTTCTTTGCCACCTCCTTCTCTATCTCACACTCTCTCCTATCCCTTACTCTCTCTTACACACACTCCCATCCCCCCTCTCTCTCTCCCTCTCCCGCCACCTAGTTTCTCTCTCCCATCTACTACTCTCTCTCTCATGCTACTCTCTCTCTCCCCTCTTCTATCCCCTAAACTCTCTCTTTTATAGATACACACTCCCATCCCCCTCTCTCTCTCCTCTCCCATCTCTTACTCTCTAGATCTCTCACACACACTCCCATCCCCCCTCTCTCTCTCTCCCCCTTTCCCACTGCCTCTCCCACTTCCAACTATCTCTCTCTCTCAAGTTCTCTCTCTTCCTCTCTACTCTCTCTCTCTCTCTCTCTCTCTCTCTCTCCCATCCCCTACTCTTACTCTCTCTTCCATCCCCAACTCTCTCTCACACTCTCTCCCATCCCCTACTCTTACTCTCTCTCTCTCTCCCATACTCTCTCCCATCCTTTCACTTTGTCTCTCCCATCCCCTACTCTCTCACACTCTCTCCCATCCTTTCACTCTATCTCTCACAACCCATACTCTCTCTCTCTCTCTCTCTCTCTCTCTCTCTCTCTCTCTCTTCCACCCTCTACTCTCTCTTACACTCTTTTCCATCCTTTCACTTTGTCCCTCCCATCCTATACTCTCTCTTTGCCACCCCCCACTCTCTCTCACACTCTCTCCCATCCCTTACTCTCTCTCTTTCATAGACACACACACACACTCCCATCGCCCCTCTCTCTTCTCTCCCATCCCCTACTCTCTAGATCTTTTTCACACACTCCTACTCCCTCTCCCACCACCTAGTCTCTCTCTTGGGCTACTCTCTCTCTCCCCTCTCCCATCCCCTGAACTCTCTCTTTTATAGATACACACTCCCATACCCCCTCTCTTTCTCCCCTCTCTCATCCCCTACTCTCTAGATCTCTCACACACACTCCCATCCCCCGTCTCACTCCCCCTCTCCTGCTCCCTCTCCCACCACCTACTATCTCTCTCTCTCTCAAGTTCTCTCTCTCCCTCTCTACTCTCTCTCTCTCTCTCTCTCTCCCATCCCCTACTCTTACTCTCTCTCTCCCATCCCCTACTCTTTCTCTCTCTCCCATCCCCAACTCTCTCTCACACTCTCTCCCATCCCCTACTATCTCTCACACTCTCTCTGATCCTTTCACTCTGTCTCTCCCATTTTGTACTCTCTCTCTACCACCCCCTACTCTCTCTCACTCTCTCCCATCCTTTCACTCTATCTCTCCCATCCCATACTCTCTCTGCCACCCCCCACTCTCTCTCTCTCTCTGCCACCCCCTACTCTCTCACACTCTCACACTCCCTCCCATCCACTACTCTCTCTCTTTCACAGACACACACACACACACACTCCCATCCCCCTTCTCTCTCTTCTCTCCCATCCCCTACTCTCTAGATCTGTCACACACACTCCCATCCCCCTCTCTCTATCTACCTCTCCCTACTCTCACTCACACTCTCTCCCATCCCCTACTCTCTCACACACTCTCTCCCATCCTTTACTCTTACTCTCTCCCTCTCCCATTGCCTACTCTTTATCCTTCATCCCCTACTCTCTCTCTCTCCCCCCTCTCCCATCCCCTACTCTCTCTCTTTCACAAACACACACACTCTTATCCCCCCACACTCTTCTCTCCCATCCCCTACTCTCTAGATCTATCACACACACTCCCATCTCCCTTATCTCTCTCCCTCTCCCTCTCTGACTCCCTCTCCTACTATCTCCTATCTCTCTCTCTCCCTCTCTACTCTCTCTCTCTCTCTCCCATCCCTTACTCTCACTCTCTCTCCCATCCCCTACTCTCTCTCTCACACTCTCCCATCCTCTACTCCCACTCTCTTTCTCCCATCTCGTATGAGCTCTCTCTGCCACTACCTACTCTCTCTCACACTCTCAAACTCTCTCCCATCCTCTACTCTATCTCTCTTACACACATTCCCATTCCCCCTCTCTCTCTCTCCCTCTCCCATCGGCTACTCTCTCTCTCCCCCATCCCCTACTCTCTCTCTCTCCTCTCCCATCCCTTACTCTCTCTCTTTCATAGACACACACACTCCCATCCCCTCTCTCTCTCCTCTCCCATCCCCTACTCTCTATATTTTTCACACACACTCCCATCCCCCCTCTCTCTCCCTCTGCCACTCCCTCTTGCACTACCTACTATCTCTTCCTCTCTACTTTCTCTCTCCCATCCCCTACTCTCACTCTCTCTCTTCCATCCCCTACTCTCTCTCACACTCTCTCCCATACCCTACTCTCTCTCTCCCCCCCATCTCGTACAAGCTCTCTCTACCACCCCCTACTCTCTCTCAAACTCTCACACTCTCTCCCATCCCTTACTCTGTCTCTCTTACACACATTCCCATTCCCCCCCTCTCTCTCTTGCACTCCCTCTCCCACTACCTACTCTCTCCCATCCTGTACCTTGTCTCTCTTACACACTCCCATTCCCCCTCTCTCTCCCTCCCACTCCCTCTCCCACTGCCTACTATCTCTCTATCTCTCTCACTCTCTCCCTCTCTAATCTCTCTCTCCCATCCCCTACTCTTACTCTCTCTACCACCCCTACTCTCTCTCACACTCTCACACTCTCTCCCATCCCCTACTATCTCTCTTACACACACTCTCATCCCCCCTCTCTCCCTCTCCCTCTCCCTCTCCCATTGCCTACTCTCTTTCTCTCCCATCCCCTACTCTTTCTTAATCTCTCTCTCGCCTCCCCATTCCCTACTCTCTGTCTTTCACACACACACACCCATCCCCCCTCTCTCCTCTCCCATCCCCTACTTTGTCTCTCACTCGATCTCCCTCTCCCACTCCCTCTCACACTGCCTACTCTCTCTCTCTCTCTCTCACTCTCACTCTCTCTCTCTCTCTCACTCTCTCTCTCTCTCTCTCTCTCTCTCTCTCTCTCCATCTCTACTCTCTCTCTACTAGCCCCTGCTCTCTCTCTCTCTCTCACATTTTCACACTCTCTCCTATCCCCTACTCTCTCTCTATCTCTCTCTCTCTCACACACACACACAAACATTTACATCCCCCCTCTCTCCCTCTCCCATCACCTACTTTCTCTCCCATCTACTACTCTCTCTTGAGCTACTCGGTCTCCCCTCTCTCCCATTTCCTACTCTCTCTTTCACACACATGCACTCCCATCCTCCTCTCTCTCGCTCTCCCTCTCCCACTCTGTCTCCCACTGCCTACTCTCTCTCCCCCATCCCCTACTCTTAATCTCTCTCTCCCCATCCCCTACTCTCAATCTCTCTCTCTCCCACCCTGTACTCTCTCTCTGCCACCCCTACTCTCTCTCATGCTTCCTCTCTCTCCCATCCCCTACTTTCAATCTCTCTCCCCCATCTCATAATCTCTCTTTTCCACCCCTACTCTCTCTCACACTTCCTCTCTCTCCCATCTCGTACTCTCTTTGCCACCCCTACTCTCTCTCACAGTTCCTCTCTCTCCCATCCCATACTCTCTCTACTACCCCTACTCTTTCTCACTTCCTCTCTCCCATCCCATACTCTCTCTGCCACCCCTACTCTTTGTCACTTCCTCTCTCTCCCATCCCCTACTCTCTCCCCTCTCCCATCCCCTACTCTCTCTCTCTCTCTCTCACACACACACACACACACACACACACATGCACACACACACAAATAGCCATTCCCCCCGCTCTCTCTCTCTTGCTCTTGCTTTGCATATTATATGCATTATTTGGGCCTCAATAGTGTGTGTGCACTATAGCATGCATGCGCTATTAGACCAAAATTCAAATGCTTTAAATAGCGTGTGCGCGCTATAGCATGGATGCACTATTGAAAGCTTTACATTAAAACCAAGCCTAAGGCTTGGTTTTTCCTTGGAGATCTGACCCAAAAGTTTGGAGTTTATAAATAGGTATGAGATGTGTTTTCAAGTAAACATACAAAAAATGATTAATTTTTCTTGTGTGCTCTGCTTCAAGATTCCTCGTGGTTGGACAGGAATAAGATCAGGTTACATGACATTGTAGGTCTCTGTGTTAGCTATATAACTATATAATTTATTTTTAATTTGAACTATTTAAATCTTTCATCTATAATTTCTTTTGAATGTATGTTCATTTTTTGTCAAAAACCACCATGTACTAATTGGGCTATAGATTTTAGCTCGTTCATCAAATTTTGCAACAACTTAGTTTTTTAGAAACTAGATTCCATTCTACACACTTTAAAATTTTCTTTTTTGATTTTAGATTAGTTTTCAATTATTTGTAGGGGGAGCACATAAATATTTCACATTTTTGGGATGTGTCTAGATTAAAAAATTCTGAAAAAATAAAATACACAATATAATATTACCCAAAAAATTAGGGATAAACTACATAGTGTTAAGTAACTTTTGACCAAAGCAATTAAAGAATTTAAAAAAAAAAGTTAAAATTTTAGGGGGGCCACACTTTGTACTGTGTTATGTTTTTTTGCAATAAATAGTACCACTTTTTGTGGCCCCCTTTTTTGAGGAGCTAAAACTAAACCATTTTGAAAAAAAATTAGTAGTTTAAAAACTAGATTTAAAGGACTACAACTTTTGTTTTTGTCATATCCTAAAATTTTGAGCGTAACTATATTCAAATTCTTGTTGAAGTTCAAAAATTGCTGATTTTAGGAAAAAGGTGTCCACTTATACCCCCTTTTTGATACCACAACTTGGTGCACTTACCCCTTTATTAGTTTAGAAATTTACTCCATACATGTCAAGTTGAAAGGTCTTCCCATCCATGGCTAAATACAAATATTTAATTAAAGAATATATTCTTTATATATCAAACACAATTTACGATCTTCTAGACTCCAAACTCTAACTCTATCTTCTTCATACTAAACCTAAGACTCGACCCCTTTATTTATGCTTGCCAAAATGGCTTACAAAAGATTCCAGTGTTGCATTAGATAAAGCAATGAACTAAAACAGGTCTACATGATTTCCAATTATCATTCCGATACATTGATTCCACGTCAAGAAATATTAAATACATAAGTTGACTCTCAAAGAAAGGCCAAATAGATAACTCAATGTGTTGGAAACTACAATTGGAGCAATTATTATGTTTTCATTAATGTCAAACCTAATGGTAGGATAGAATGTCAAACCTACTAGAGATACATTTTAGTAATAGTGTAGAGTGACATATCATTTGATTGATAATGCGGATTTAAAAAGAAGAGATCATTAGATGATGATGAAGGGCGCTCCCCTTAATACCATAAACTCATAACAAAAATAAAGAAACAACAACAAATGCAAGAACAAAATATGGACATCTTATTTGCACCGCAAATGCATAATTACAGAATTCACAAGTTTATGGTATTAAGGGGAGCAATTTTAAATAGACAATTTTATGCCGCTCGGGAAGGTTCTAGAAATTGAAACTTAATAGCTAGGGCCAATAGACCCTAAAAATACATACAGATTCAGCCAAATACGTCTTTGACAATTATTTTAGATATTTTGGGTTGCCCAACTTTGAAAGGCCATAACTCATGAACCATTGCTTTGATTGGCTATTATAACCACTTTTCCTAAATGCTAGCTCTTGATCTACAAGCTCAAAATGAAACAAATGACCTTCCATCAAGTTTTCAGACCTCATCCAGGCACTCTAAGGCCTCCAAGGTGAGCCTAAAAAATTTTCTACAAATTTTTTCACAAAAAATCTGTAATAACTTCTTTGATACTTAAGGTGGAGCAATGAGATTTTTATGGTAGGCTTATAAGTTTTAAATGAAACTTCATGTAGAAAATGAGAACATTCTGTTCTCATATGAAAAACTTACTAAAAATAGCAAGTTCCCATAAATAGTAACCACCCTGTCTACTAGTCCTTATTAAAATAGAAAAGATTGAAAAGAAAATATTTGTTTGGGTGATGCAAGATTTCTTTTACACCCAAGATGCTCCTGCATCAGACACCTGGGGTAATTTGAGAAGTGACTTTATCATGTCTCAAGTGTTTAGATGAAAACCAAGACAGTTAACCTCCTCCTTTGCTAGCCATGATGAATCCTCTACTGGCCTCCCTTTCCATTTGACCAAGTATTCCTCATAAGTTATGTTCCTTTTACTTTTTCCAATATGACAGTCTAGAATCTCCTTAATCTTCTTTGTATCCGAACTAGCTACTAGAATACTAGACTATGCTTCTACAACTTCATCTCTATCACCTCCTTCATAATACTCTATCAAATCTAAAATATTAAATACTGGTGAAATATTCAATTTAGTAGGCAACTCCACTTCATAAGCATTTCTAGAATCATTCTTTTTCACTATCTTTCTCAGTCCAAACTTCTTTATCTTCAACTTATTACGTGTACCCACTAGAAAACTCTCCTTTTTCAAATGAACTATGAATTCATCTCCAATATAAAATTCCTTATATCTCCTTTTCATATCTACCTTAGCCTTGTACTATGTATTCATCTTTATGATGTGCTTCCTCACCTCCTCATGGATGTTTTTGAAATGTTCAGCAAATTCTTTTGCTTCAGCACTACTTATCTCTCCTTTATCCAACTGTCACAATTCAAAAGCATTTCTAGGACTACTCCCATTTACAACCTCAAATGGTCATTTACCAGTACTCCTATTGATAGAATTATTATATGCAAATTCTACTTGTGGTAAAATTAGATCCCACCCTTTTGGCTTGTCTCTAATAAAACATCTTAGTAAATTTTCCAAACTCCTATTCACCACTTTTATTTTTCCATCAGTCTATGGATGATGTGATGAACTCAACTTCAAATCTATCTTCAACCTCTTCCAAAATGTACGCTATAAATACTCAAAAAATTTGGTATCTCGATCTGAAACTATACTCTTTGGTAGACCATGTAGTCTTACCACTTCTCTAAAAAACAATTCTACCACATGAACAACATCATTAGTCTTCTAGAGTATTATAAAATGTGTCATCTTTGAAAACCTGTCAACCACCATAAAAATAGAATCATGCCTACATTGTGTCCTCAGTAATCCAAGAGAAAAATCCATGTTGACATCCTTCAATGGTTTCTCTGGTATAGGTAATGGCTAATACAACCCTGTATTCTGCTTCACTCCTTTTGCCATCTGACATACTTTGCAACTCTGTACATACTTCTTCACATCTTTTTGCAACTATGGGCTATAGTAATTCTTAGCAATCAAAGGAATGGTCTTATCTCTTCCAAAGTGTCTAGCCAGTCCTCCATTATGCTTCTCCTTGATGAGATTCTCTCTCATTGAACTTCTAGGAATGCACAACTAGCTTCCTTTGAACAACAAACTACCCTAGATCATGAAATCCAACCACTTTACCCTGTTAGGTGTAATAGGTTCTATACAAGTCTTCCATGCTTCACCAAACTAAGGATCATCTGGATACAAAGTACTGAGTTCCTTGAACCCAACCACCTCTATTTGTATTTTTGTCAGCGAAAGTTATCTTCTACTAAGAGCATCTGCAACTCTATTAGACTTCCTACTCCTATGTTTCAAAAAAAATGTATAACTCTACAAAACTCAACCCACTTCAAATGCCTATAGTTCAATTTTCCTCAACTATTGAAATATTGTAAAGCTTGATGATCATTATAAAAAGAAAACTCCTTAGGAGAAGATAGTGTCTCCACTTCTTCAATGCTTGAACTATAGCATAAAATTCCTGATCATAAACATAATATTTTCTTTTTGCATCATTCAACTTCTCACTAAAATAAGCTACAGGTCTACCTTCTTGGCTCATAACAACTTCTATTGTAGTACCACTAGTATCATAGCCTTCTTGAAACACCTTGTTAAAATCAAGAAGTGCTAAAATAGGATGATAAGTAACTTTTTGTTACAATAGATTAAAACTCTTATCTACTCCTATAGTCTACTTAAGTTCTTTCTATCCCTTCTCATTATTTCAGTCAAGGGTCCACAAATACCACTAAAACCTTTTATGAACTTTCTTTGAAAACTAGCCAGTCCATGAAAAGATCTTATCTCTTTTGTACTCTTTAAAGTAGGCCATTCAAAGATATCCTTCACTTTCTCTGTGTCTATTTTCAAACCTTCTGCTTAGACTAAAAATCCTAGGTACATCAATTCCTTTTTTACAAAATTGCATTTCTTCAAGTTTATAAACAACTTTTCTTCCCTCTACTTGTCAAACACCTTGTGAATATGGATCAAATTCTCTGCCAATGTCTTACTAAAGATCGAAATATCTTCTAGGTAATAAATGTAAACTTACTTAGAAACTCCTTTAGTACCTCATTCATGAGCCTCATGAATGTTCTCGGTGCATTGGTTAGCCCAAAAGGCATGACTAACCACTAGTATAATCCTTCTTTTGTCTTAAAAGTACTCTTCCACTCATCACCTTCTCTGATACAAATCTAATGGTACCCACTCTTCAGATCTATATTTGTGAAATACTCAATCCCACTCAAACAATCCATAATATCATCGATCCTAGGTAGTAGAAATCTATACTTTATTGTGATATTGTTGATAGCACGAGAATCTATGCATATCCTCCACTCTCCATTCTTCTTTAGTGCTAGTATGCTTGGTAAACACATGGACTCAGACTCTCTCAAATCAAATCTTTTTGCAATAACTTATGAACTTGTCTGTTCAACTCTTCACTTTCTGCTGATGTCATTCTGTGCACTGCCTTGTTTGGAAAATTGGCTCTTAGAATCAAATCCATCTGGTGACTGATCTTCTTCATTGGGGGCAATCCATCAGGTACATTATCTGATACAATATTAGAAAATTATCCCAACATATCTGCAACTTCTGCAGGTACCACCTCTACTTCTACTATCTTTTGGAATTATAGCAAAACACATATGCTCACATTTCATATCTTTGAGAAATTCTTTTCCATGAACAAAACATATTTTGGCAGCACTACATACATTTTCTTCTTTCTCCTTCTATGACTTCAACTTATGTTTCACTCCATCCTTGGTCAGAGTGTAGGTATTTGCTCGCCCATTTTTTTTAGCATGCCTGTCAAACTGACATGGCCTACCCAACAATATATGACATATGTCTATAGGTATGATATCAAAAAGTACAGGTCATCTTGGTAGCTCCTAATCTTGAACTTCATTGAGTACTACTCATTAGCTATGACCTTATGGTCATCTTGCATCCAAGAAATATGATATGGATGTGAGTGTTTTAGTCTCTTCAGCTTCAACTTGGTGACCATCATTTCTGATACCAGATTATCATTAGTTCCACCATCAATGATCACATAACAACACTTATCTTCACATCTACACCTTGTGTGAAACGAGATCCTTCTTTGATCAGGTTCATTCTCACCACTCAATAGGACTCTTCTATTAACTAGGACTTATCCTCTTTCAACATCTTTAGAATGTGAGGATCTATCATCTTCATCAACATGTGCAACTCTGGCCTAGCCTTTTTTTCTTCAATCTATCCTTCCTTGGCATTGGAAACATTTGAACGCTCTATGCCCTTCTTCCCCATAGTGAAAAAATTTCCCATAGAAGCCTCCTTTTATAGATCCTTGTCCTCTACCTCTTCCTCTCTGTTCTCTATTATTCTGATCATGGAAATGATTGGAATTATTTCCCCTCTAGTTTTGACTGCTACTTCTAGCCTCGTCCTTGTTCTTTTGATCATCATTATGACCTCCATAAGATCATCCACAAGATCTTCCACCGTGACCTATTTTTCTATTCTTGTTGTCAAACTTCATGCTCAGTTTTTCCTCAACTCTTAGGGAAAACTAATATGCCTCCTCAATACTATTCATTCAAACTAGATTCAACTCATCCTAAATACTTGGCCTTAACCCATTAAGATAATGAGCCACTTTCTCCTTATCATCTTCTACATGGCAAGTTCTTCTGAGAACTTAGTAGTAACTCTTTGGTATACTCTTGAATATATTTTCTCGCTTGCTTTAACCCTTGCATCTTCTTTAACAGATGAAGCTCATAATCCTTTTCTATTTTGCTCCAACTGAACCTCCTACCACCACATCTTTGCATGTCCATTTAGTTTCACCTTTGCAAATTTTACTCTATCAAGATCCGCAATATCATCATACTCAAAGTACTTCTCTAGTTTATTGATCCAATTGATTAGCTCCTCTGGATTAAGATTTCCCAAAAATGTGGGAACCTCAAACTTAGGTCTTTTTCTAATCTTGGAGATGGCCCTAAAAAGCCTCTCTTCCTCTAGGTTTAGAACTACCTTTACTTCCGCATTTTCTTCTACTTCGTCCTCATCCTTACTTTCATCTCTTATAGGAAGATTTATTTCTCTATGCATTTTTTCTTTTAATTCTCGCATTTGTCTTTTGAGGGCTTTGAAACCCTTAGGTGTAACACCTACAACTCTTCTGCCACGCTCTTTTTGTGGAGGCATTTTTTTCACGTTTGATAAAACCCTAATGCAAATTGCCTTACAATCAGTGATCTATCTACATGCTCAGCCCAAACCATAAATCTTGGTGTGAACTACCTTACAATCAGCGATCTATCCACACACTCAAGAACTCTAGCTCTGATACCACTTGATGAAGGGTGCTCCCCTTAATACCATAAACTCATAATAGAAACAAAGAAACAACAAAAAATGTGAGAAAAAAATGTGGACTTCTTATTTGTGCTACAAATGTGGAATTACATAATTCACAAGTACAGTATGATAACCCACATCGACACCTTCATTACAGTAATCTGTAAGACTAAGCTGCAAACTACCATGCAAAATTATCCTACACAATGTTAGAACCTTTCTTAAATAATAAATTTTATGTTTCTTGAGAAGGTTTTAGACATTGCAACTTAATACCTAAGGCCAACAGACCCTAACAATACATACAAAGTCAACCAAATCCATCTTTGACAATTATTTTAGATGTTTCGGGTATCCTAACTTTGAAAGGCCATAACTCACAAACCATTACTTTGATTGGCTATAATAACCACTTTTCAAAAATGCCAGCTCTTGATCTACAAGCTCAAAATGGTGCAAGTGCCTTGCCATTGAGTTTTCAAACGTTATCCAAGAATTGTAAAGCCTCCAATGGTGAGCACAAAGATTTTTCTAGAAATGTTTCCACTAGAAATTTGCAATAAATTTCTAAGATACTTAAGATGGAGCAATGAGATTTTGATGGTAGGCTAATAAGTCTAAAATGAACCTTCATGTAGAAAATAAAAACATCATGAGCTCATATGATAAACTTACTAAAAATAGCAAGTTCCCATAAATAGTAACCACCCTATCTACTAGTCCTTATTAAAATTGAAAACACTGAAAAGAAAATATTTTTTTGGGTGATGCAAGATTGTTCTTATACCCAAGATGCTCCTGCATTAGATGACCTAGTGATTTAAGGTTGAGTTGAGATGTGTTAAGTATCATGGAAATACAATAGGCACTTGATAAATTAGTTCTTGACAAAATAATGTGTTGTTCAATCAATACATCAAGTGAAGAAGACAATTGGATGATACTAAGTGTTGAAGCAAGTCAAAAGAATAAGCTTGACCAAGTATCAGTATTGGTCAGTCAATGAATGAGCTACAGTAGGAGATTAAGAAACTTAAGTAGAAGCCAAATGAGACAGTTCAAACTGAGTGCTAGGTATTGCTGAACAAATGGATGAAGAAGTTTTAGTAGCGACCAAGCATGGTAATGGCCAAGTGAGCCAATTGATATCAAGTGAGAAAGTATAGTGTATGTCGAGTGACACTATGATGATTGAGTAGAAGAACATAGTGATTTCTAAGAGACAACAAAAATTACACTTTGAGAAAGATTTAAATTCGAGGTAGACATAGAATTTTGAATTAGTCAAAGCATGTGGAAGATAAGGATTGATGAGATGGCATATTTAATGCACATGAGGAGAATTTGTTAAGTAATCAAAGGAAAGGATTTGATTAGAAGTTTTCAAAAGAAGGAGAACAAAAATATGGAAGGATTCGATGAATTTGACCTAACCCTAAGATCAACAGTGATGTTTAAATGACAAAAGATCAAAATTACCTATTTAAGGAAGTATAAGAAATGTTTTCTAAGGTTGGTTCATGGTTGATTAGTGATCTGAAGGAGAACTTGTAAAGATGAGAGCATTACATTTAAAGTGTAAAGAGTTTGGCAAAGAAGTGTTTGCTTGAGGAGACACCTAGAAGATCAATGATAAAGATATCAATGGATTCCAGTCAATAAACCAAAAGATGAGAGAATGGAGATGTGAATTTTCAAAGTGATTTTTACTTTATAGATCAAACCTGTTGTGTTGATCTCATTTTGGTTTTGACATGGAAGTGACAAAATACTTAAGTCATTGCTTAACAGAACTCAACATGTATCGATAAAGTAGTGTATACTAAGTAATATACATATTTAGTGTCGAGAAAATGGTATGTGTCGAGTCACTAAAGTGTCAAACAAGTCATATATGTTGAGTGATTTAGATGCCAAGTAAAATAGTGGATGTTGAGTCATTCAAAAGATGAGTGATAGCATTAAGGATATAGTGAATGTCGAGCATCAGAACTTTCAAGTGTTGAGTAAATAATTTTTTGAATAGTTGTTTGTAATGGCACAAACTTCTATGTAAACCATTTATGGGGCAAACTTAAGGACTTTTTTATGATTCTAGAAGATATATACAACTTTTAGTTATATTGAGAATCCATATGCAGTACATGAATCCAATTAGAAAAAGGGAAGTATTAAGAGAAAATATGGATGAATCACAATCGTTGATTTCTACCTAACTCTAGCTCACCTAAGTCTTCCTAAGGAAGGAAAACCCTAAAGAGTTTTTTGTGTATGCATGAGAGAAGAAGAACAAATTCTAAGTGTAGAGAGAGAGAGAGAGCATTCATGGTGACTATGAAGTTTACGATAGAGATATGAATTACAGAATCAATTAGAGAGAATAAAGCAAAGCAGTTAAAGGATAGAGGAGACATATCTGATTAGGAGGATCAAGGATATACCTGGAAAGAGAAGATCTAATATCTAGCAACAAAGTGTTAACCGAAGGAATAGTGCTAAATCATTTTTTAACAGGTGATGTAGGGAAAATCTCCTAATAGAGTAGTCTTAACAGACTTGTGTAAATCTCTTAACTGAGTGCTTGTTTTATTTCAAGTTAAAGTCCTCTAACAAGGAACACTTTTAGCAAGGTGTTGAAATCCTTTAGCAGGATAAGATTTAATAGTATTTATAAGCCTTTAATAGGGTAGATCATAGTTTATGATCAACAATTGTAACCTTAATTAGATACACTTTACAATGTTGTAGTGAAGATTTGTGGGTCTCGTCCCCACCCCATTTTTACCATTTCATTGGAGGGTTTCAGGGTAACAGACTTATTGTGTTATTTGTTATGTGAACATATAAATGTTTCATGTTATGGATGAACATGTGTAGTTATCTATTTCTATTTACATGTTAAATGATGAGATCAATGTGTGGTGAATGTTTTATAGTCAAAGTTTTGAAGCATTGATTCACCCCTCCCTAGAGTTTACTTTCCCATTTTCTATTTCCAACAATTGGAGTCAAAGCCTTGTTCTCCGGAAAGCAAAGCTTTACAACTTTGAGGAAAGATCTTGAAGATGGAAGTCTACAAGTTAGGAAAGACTATTGAGAACTAGAAGATTGAAATGTATCTTGCCCTACACCAACTTATGGAAGTAAGAGATGAATTGCAACATTTATTGAGGAGAAGGAAAGATATAACTATTGAGAAAAATGATACTCATTACCAAGAGGAAGACACTACTGGACTATTTGAGAATGGGAACTCAAGTGAGTTAGATGTAGCAGATGCAGATCTAATGGAAAAGAATGGTGCACTAACTAAAGAGTTAAGAAATCTTAAGTAGAACAAGAAGTCCAATCAGTATTTCTATGTGAGGTGACCGAGTAGAAAAAGAAAGTTGAGGAAGAGAAATTCATGATTGACGATGACAAATAACATTGACTAACAAACTGGAAGAGAAGACATTAGAGGTAAATATGATTTCTCACATACAACTGGATACAATGAATCAATTGATGATTGAAAATCATGAATTGAATTGAATGGACATTGAGATCACAACCCTAAAGTTATAGAATGAACAACTAAGAAAAGAAAAGAATTTTGTTGAAATTTTTAACAAACCTAGTGAAGCCATCAAATACTTTGAGAGACTAATGAGATATCCTAGATCTAACAATGATACTACTAGATTAGGATACACCAGTACTGAGGAAGGAGAATCATCTAAAAGTGGTGAACAAAGAAATAACAATGGTAAGAACCTACAAACCCACTAGTCATAATTGTGGAAAGTTTGGTCATACAAAAAATATTTGTAGGAGCAACAATGCAAATTAGAACCCTAAGAAAAAAATCAAGGGTTAATTTCATAAGTGCAACAAGCAAGGACATCAGGAAGATGAATGTAGGACCAAGACCTTAAGCATACAAAGATTTGAAGGATATTTTCACAATTGTCAAAAGTATGAACATAAAGCATATGGATGTAGATCTAATGCCAATTGGACAAACAAATGAATAAAGGTACAACAAAATGGAAAATTCTACAATTGGGATTACAAAAAAAGGTAAAGTTGTCACTATTGTCAAGAATATGCACATGTTCCTAAGAATTGCATTAGAACACATTTCAGCTTTGCAACTACAATAGATGGTTGAGTGAGACTGCATGCTTTAGCTATTTGAGGATTGGTCATATTAGTAGAAACTATTCAAGTAGATCACCAATGCCAAGTAATAGAAAAAATAAAGGAAAAGAAATGGCCAATCTTGAGAAGGTTAAAGTGTATAAGAACAATAGATGGAAGAGGAAGGAAGATTGCAACACATCAAGTTCAGATGAGGTCACTTCATCCAATGGATCAAGTGATCACATCACCCCCAGCTAAGCAATAAAAATGTATGCATGGGATTGATATTTCAAAGTTATATTATACATTAGTTCCAAGAATCTAAGTTCTATAAAGACTATATATGCATGAATTAAGATGCAATGTATTAGTTAGAACCTGGAAGAAATCTATAATTTTGTTAGTTTTCATGTTATTTTTGAGCATGTAAGGTTTCACAGTTGTTGTTGATTGATGGAATTATGTTAGTAATGGCCAAGCTCACAATGGTTTTTGAGCATAGTGGAAATCATGTATAAGTTGAGTGAGTGGGAAATCCTATGATAGTTGAGCTTACATCTATATAAGCATTAAGCATTTATTGTCAAATATCAAGGGTTATATAGTCAATTTTTGACTCATTTGGATTCATCAAAGACCGAAGAGAACATGAAGAGCATAAGGAAAACTGAGGAGAAAGATTCAAGTGTTTTCAAACTAAATTCAAATGCTACTCATTATAATTCGTCAGATTCAAATGGTATTTCACTAGTGTCGAGTTTCATTGTTTGAATTGTCATGAACCCTAGTTACACAAAATGGCATCTAGCTCTTTTGCAAATGTTAGGAAGGAAGGAAAATAATTTTTTAATGTGAAATTAATTAGTAATGAAGTTATACAACCACCCTTCCAAGCTATTTATGAGATAGCATATAAGGGAGATCTGTCCAGTGTGCTATTGATGATACCACCAAATTTTTTAAGTATACAAGATGTCATATGCTTCTACACTATAAAGATGGGAGAAGTAGGAGACATGGAAATAAGAGATGCATACAAAAAATTATGTGATAATGGATTTTTGAGGGAAGAGTACAAGATTGTTGAATAGAAAGGATTAAATCATGCCCTAGATTTTCCCCAAGTTTTTAAGAATGATTGGATATGCATTGTTTTGAGTCGTATTCATAATAATTTTATTTGGTTGGAAAATTGACCCATTAAGATCACCAAAAAGATCATCCACTGAGTATTAGGGGTACCCAACCTAGAAAGACCTAAAATTATGTGGAGGTAATTGAGGGGAATACAAGGGCATTTTGGAATAAGAGAAGGGTGTCCATAGACACAATTTTAGATCCCCTAATTGACTTTGCAATAAGAATAATTACTCATAAGCTCTTTCAATATAGAAAATTGAAGAGTGTGTCTTGCATGGTTGTGGATTTGGGATAAAGATAGTAAAGAAGAATCACTCTCATGACCTTCCCAAGTCACACCTTCAACAGTTATCAAAAAAATTGGAGAACATAAGAAAGACAAAGAGTGCACAATGAAAATTTGGTTCACTACTTGTCTACATATTCTTCTATGTGTAGAACACTTTTCCAAGTTTTGGTCAAATAGTGTGGAAGACCAATAGGCTAGTGACATTACAGATTAAAAAACTAATTGAGCAGCTTGGAGACAATTTTGAAATAATCATGACAAGCTACTTTGAACAATTCAAGAAGTCTATGAAACAAAGGCTAAGGATTCTTGTATCACTAGTTGAACAATACTACAATGATGTTTTCTTTTGAGTTGATGTAGATTACACATATGTGCAAGTAACCATACCTAGGGTTAGATGGTTGAATCCCTTGCCTTGTGAAGTCAATTTAGATGATGCATCTACAACTATTACAACTCTACTAGTAGAGGAATTTGATAAGATTGCCACCTCATTTGGAAACTATGAGGAAGCCAAATCAAGAATCACTATTGATTTGAAGATATCTACTATGATAAGAAAGAAAGACAATATTTTGAAGAAGATTAAAGATAGATTTGGTGAAGGGGGAGAGGAAGAAGAAGAAGATGATTATGATGATGAAAATGATGATGAAGAGCATCAAGTTGAAGCTCAATTAGCACTCACTCTAGGCCAAGGCGAAAATCAAGAAGAGAATATTGAAGGTGCCAAGGAAGAAGAAGTCAAGGAAACACCAAAGCTAGTTGAAAAGAAGAAGAGGAAAGAAAAGGAGTCTAAAGTGGAGAAACCCAAGAAGAAGCTTGTGAAACTTTCACAATAACAACCAATAGTACCTGGGTGAACCCACAACAGTGGGTTACAATTTTTTAGAGGAAGAAAATACTCCCAAATCATGTGAACACAAAAATTTTACTTCAAATTTTTGATATAAACTTATTATTTTCTATCAAAACTAAAAAAGTGCATAGTTTCTATCAAAACTATTGACATTTTTGATTTTCAATCGAAAATATCTTAAAAGTTTCAATCAAAACTATAAACCTGACCCCACTTTATTGAACCCACAATCAGGCAGTATAGTTTCAATTGATACTATATTGAGTAGTTTTGATCAAAACTACTTAATATAGTTTGATTGAAACTATTAAAATGTAGAAAGAATGTAAAAGGCCCATACCAGAGCCCACGCTATCATTTTTTATTGTAGCAAGTTTCGATTGGAAGCACAAGTTCAAAGAAAAGGCATCCAAATTTATTGACCTTCGAAAAAGGTATGGTTTTATATGTTTTTTTGTTTTTTTTTTAATACTTACATTTTATATGATTTTTGCTTCAATTTATATATGTTTTTTGTATATATGTACATATATACATGATATATATGCATATATACATGACATATATGCATATGTCATATATATATATACATATATGTCATATATATGCATATATGTTATGTATATATGCATATATGTACATGATATATATATATATATATGTATATACATATCACGTACATGTATATATATACATACATGCACGTATGTATTTATCTATGTATATATATATATATATATATATATATATATATAAATATAAATGTAACATCATGTTTTACATACATGAACATATTATGGATATGTATTTAAATTTTTAATGTACACAGGTTTAGACAATGTAATATATTAAAATTTAAGTTCATTTACATGTACATGCATGTGTGTGTGTGTTTGTGTTTTTAAATCTTCACCTTACCTCCAATAATAAAATTTTAATGAATTAACCCTTTAACATTAGGGTATATGCAGGATGGTGTGCCAAAAAGTGGCAATGTGAAAAAAATAGAGTTTGAAAATGTATAAACGCATCCAAAATTCGCTCTAAATTTTTTTCACCCATCCAAATACCAAACCTGGAAAGTAAGGCCCAACCCTTATCAGGTATCTGATTTGATATCGGATACCTGATATTATATCGGGTATCCGATATTATATTGGTTACTTGATATCTGTCTGTGTTATTAAAAAAAAGCACAATCCGCAGGTTGTTTTCATAGTCATATTTTGGGTTTTGCAGCACGGATATCAAATTTTCAATCAGATACACAACATAAGGTTTTTTTAATTTGTTTTTTTATCAATTTTAATACAAATTTAATAAATTTTATTATAAAATTGTTAGTTTTAGTTGAATTTGTTAGAATTTAGGGTTTTTTTGATAGAAATTGTTAAAATTTAGGTTTTTTTAATAAAAATTATGTTTTACAAATTAATAGGAATGGCTGATCAAAATGATGACCATGAGGCACTGAATAATGTTCCTCGTAACCCCCCACCAAATGATCCAGTGCCCCACAAAATTGTCCACCAAATGATCCTTTACCCCCTCAAAACCCTCCTCGAATCGAGGATTTAATAATTAAAAATCTCACCCAATTGAGGGCTTTGCAAACAACATATAATAATGTACCCACATTGGCTCCTAAGTTATCCATGTTAAACACCATAGTGGATAACATTGAAACCCTTACCAATCAACAAATTGTCGCTCTTTGTTGGCATGATGAAATGCATGAGATGTTTGATGATGGCTTGGACTATGATGAGGTTGCAGCCCTCAATATAACCAAAGATGATTTGGCTGGCCTTTTTGTGAACCCAAAAATTGGTATACTAGTCAACCACAAAAAACTCAAACTATCGATTAAATGGTGCACAAATGATGCCATACGTGAAAACTTTTAGGATCATTGGTGGATGGTTTTTGATATCCCTACACATAGCAATTTAGAGGTGCCATTTTATTTCCTTAGAAAATTGTATGCAAAATTTGTGTTGAAACTCAAAGTGAACTATTGGAGCATGAAGCCCAACATGGGTGTAGGACTAGGAGCTCCTCAAGATAGACCCTCTTCCTAGTGGAAGAAAGCTAGCACTTTTTTCTCCCCTACTGATGTCTCCCCACACTCCCTGAGTGTAGCATCTTGATATTATGGAAAAGGCTAGCTCTCAAACCATTAGAGCCATTCATAGGTTGAGTAGCCTATTGATATCTCAGACTAGGTCCGTCTTGCCTCTTTGTGTTGATGATGATGGCACCAGTTCATCATCAGCTAGCTCATCACATTTTTGTGTGCCTCACACTTTCATTACGTGCAATAATATTTGCATGGGTCCCATAGGTGATCTTCCTAAGTATCATTTTGTATTAGACGAGGATACACCAGACACATGTGCAAAGGCTACAAACCATGATACGAGAGAGGAGGGGAATGCAGAGGCATTGCCTCCTTCTATGTTGGTATGTATATACATTTTTTTGTTATGACATATGTGATTTAAAGTTAATTTTTACAATAGAGTAATTTTAATTTTTAAGATATACTGACTTATGCATGTATGTGATCTTCATTCATGTTTAGTTGATGATCGAGGAGGAGTTGAGATAGGTTGATGATGCCACACTCTCGACCATTTCATTTGGCCTTGAGACATGATCTATGGTAAATTATGTTGTGTTCTCATTGTTTTTCTATTTGATATTGTAGCATATATGGTTGCTAATCTTTCTTTTATCTTGCAGGTACCACCTATCCCTAGGGGACAAAGTGTGGGGGATGAGCCAGCACCCATTGACAAAGAAAAGGTAATTAGGTGCTTTCGATTTGATTAAATATCTATGCATTCTTATAAATTTTTTTTGGTAATGAGATTTCATTACATTCTTTATTTTATATAGGGCGTGGCTACTAGCGATGAGCCCATACAGATTTTACGTCGTAGACACTTAGAAATTTCCATTTACATCGAGAGCCCCATTGTATGTATAAGTATCATTTATTTTTTATTTTCCTTATCTTCATAAATAAATTCAAAACTGATTTCTGTGATATTAACAACCACTATTTTTTATCTCATAGGAGACTCCTAGTGCACATCAGGTTTGACGGGGGAGTTTTGTAGATTTGATGATGCAGCCACTATATCCTAAGGAGAAGCCTACACTAGTAAGTTGTAGTTTGAATTCATGATTAAATATGTTATAAATTTAGCATGCTATGAATTATAATGTTATAGTTTATGTTGTAGATTCATCCAACAAACATATTTGAACATACGTAGCCCATAATCAATGAGGTACAAGCATTGTTGAGGGCATACAAGAGGACTCCTAACCAGCATAGGAGGTTGATGAGAGAGATATTTATTATGAAAGTTTAATAGTATAAATATTCATTAAAAAAAAATATCATTATGCATTTGAGTAATTCAATGTTAGATAAAAAGAATCATATAAATTTAGTAGTCTAACTTTGGGTTTTCCTTTTTTGTTTATGTAGGAGGCATCTGATCCACCTAGTGTAGAAAAGAAGTTGTATTTTGATCATCCACTAGCACCCTAGGATAGTATAGTTGTTTTAGGATGTGTCATGAGACATTTTGAGATGGCATATGCCACATTGTTTATAGAAACATTGATATTATACACATTTCAATGGCATGATTAGCCACATTTTGTGTATGGATCTATGTATTTTGATATATATTTGTGTACTTTGTCTATGGATACATGATCTTTGATATATATTTGTGTAATTTGTCTATGGATACATGTATTTTGATATATATTTTTTTCATTTATGTGCACAATGATATACATATTAATTTAGTATCTAGTATTGTTCAATTTATTGTGGATCATGTGTATTGTTCATGTTTATGGAATATCATTAATTTTGATCATGTTTTTTATATTCGATTCAAATGCAATAATTTGTGAATAAAATTTTAACAACCTTTATTATCAAATTTGGATGCAATGTTTAATTTGAAGTGCTATCATGACATAAACACACTTGTTAACCTCCTACATAAGGTTCACATAACCCCGAATCTAATTTTAAACTCCACCTTCAATCTTGAAACTAACTCTTGGCTTCAAATATAATACCAACACACTTAAGGACTCCACTCCTCAATCATGGATTCTATTCCCAACCATGAGCTCATTCCTAGACTCATAATCTTTGATAACTAGCACTTCACTTTGTTACTATGCTCATACTACAACTTTTCAATTTCAACATAACCTCAAAATATCCCAACTTAAGAGACTTGATTGGATCAAACCTTTTTAACTTGGTTCCCCAATACCTTATCCATATGAATAACATCTATACATTTCTCACATTGATCAGATTACCCATACTGATCCACTTAACAAAACTGGCTTCATTAGTGCATGTTATCATTTCACACCTTATATTGGTGTTTCCAACTTTATATGGTCATGCTCAAACCCCTAATTGACTCTTTGCACTCATTTTAACTTTGGAATAAAAGTTATGACTCATTTTCCTACAGCATTCAACGATTCATCGATAGCCCTCACAAGCTCCGAGTTATGGCCCTAGGAAGATCGACCTCAAAACACACTTGGAGCACCTTGGACTCTCCTCGGTATGGGGTGGTCCCAAATGATGGATGGTCTCCATGGATAGAACAAGGGTGTCACTAAGGTTCACCCACCCATCCAGAGCTAATGGTGTTGACGATTTGATGCCAAGATCAACAGTTTCAAAGTTACGCTGTGGTACACCTATGAACCGAGGCACACTGCGAGTTTTGGCATCGAGTGAGATTGTTGTGTTGAATCGAAATGGAATGTGATCTCTCAAAAATGAGATAGGTTATTTTAGGCCTCAGCTTCATTGTCTTGTAGCATTCAATGGTTCATCTATAGCCCTCACGAGCTCTGAGTTACGACCCTCGAAAGATCAACCTTGAAATGCACTTAAAGCACCTTAGAGACTCCTCAATACATGGTGGCAGCAAATGATGGAGGGTCTTCATGGTAGGAACAAGGGTGTCACTAGGGTTCACCCACCCATCCGAAGCTAATGTCACTGATGATTCGATGCCAAGATCAGTGGTTTCAAAGTTACGTTGTGGTGCACCTATGAATTGAGGCACACTATGAGTTTTGGCATCGAGCAAGATCGCTATTTCGAATCCAAATAGAATGTGATCTCTCTCTAAAATGAGAAGGTTATTTGAGGTCTCATCATCATCATCTTGTAGAATTTGATGGTTCATTGATAGCCCTCACAAGCTCCGAGTTACAACCCTCGGAAGATCGACCTCAAAATGCACTTAGAGCTCCTTAAAGACTCCTCGGTATGGAGTGGCTGCAGACGATGGAGGGTCTTCATAGTTGGAAAAGGGTGTCACTAGGGTTCACCTGCTAATCTAGAGCTAATGGCATTGACGATTTGATGCCAAGGTTAGCGATTTCAAAGTTACGCTATGGTGCACCTATGAACTAAGGCACACTGTGAGTTTTTGCATTGAGCAAGATCGATGTACTGAATCCAAATGGAAGGTGATCTCTTGAAAATGAGATAGGTTATTTTAGGCCTTGGCAACACCATCTTGTAGCATTTTATGGTTCATTGATAGCCCTCACGAGCTTTGAGTTATGACCCTTGGAAGATAGACCTTGAAATGCACTTAGAGCACCTTGGAGACTCCTCGGTATGGGGTGGCCGTAGATGATGGTTGGTCTTTGTGACCAGAAAAAGGGTGTCACTATGGTTCACCCACCCATTTGAAGCTAATGGCATGGACAATTTGATGCCAAGATCAGCGGTTTCAAAGTTACGCTATGGTGCACCAATGAATTGAGGCACACTATGAGTTTTGGCATCAAGCGAGATCAATGTGTTGAATCCAAATGGAAAGTGATCTCTCAAAAATGAGATAGGTTATTTTAGGCCTTAGCATTATCATCTTGTAGCATTTGATGGTTCATTGATAGCCCTCATGAGCTTCGAGTTACGACCCTCAAAAAATTGACCTTGAAATGCACTTAGAGCACCTTGGAGACTCCTTCGTACAGGGTGGCTGTGAACAATGGAGGGTCTCCACAACTAGAAAAAGGGTGTCACTAGGGTTCACCCTCCCATTTGGAGCTAATGGTGCTGACAATTGAATGCCAAGATTAGCAGTTTCAAAGTTACATTGTGGTGCACCTATGAACTAAGGCACACTGCGAGTTTTGGCATCGAGTGAGATCGATGTGCCAAATCCAAATGGAAGGTGATCTCTCAAAAATGAGATAGGTTATTTTAGGCCTCGGCATCACCATCCTATAGCATTCAACAATTCATTGATAGCCTTCACGAGCTAAGAGTTATGGCCCTCGAAAGATTGACCTCAAAATGCACTTGGAGCACCTTGAAGACTCCTTGGTACAGGGTGGCCACAGAGGATGGAGGGTCTCCACAGCCAGAAAAAGGGTGTCAATAGGGTTCACCCACCCATTTGGATCTAATGATGTTGATGATTTGATGCCAAGATCAACGGTTTCAAAGTTACGCTGTGGTGATCCTATGAATTGAGGCACACTACGAGTTTTGGCATTGAGTGAGATCACTGTGCCAAATCCAAACGGAATGTGATCTCTCAAAAATGAGATAGGTTATTTTAGGCCTCAACATTACTGTCTTATAGCATTCAATGTTTCATCGATAGCCCTTATGAGCTCTGAGTTATGACCCTCGAAATATTGACCTCAAAATGCACTTAGAGCACCTTAGAGACTCCTCGGTATGGAGTGGTAGCAGATGCTGGATGGTCTCTACGGCCAAAACAAGGGTGTCATGCATTCTTGAATTTTTTTTTATTAGACATACTAGGTATGTGAATGATCAACAACCTTGTATTTCATTAATGTTATTGGATTGAGAACCAGTTTTCCTCTTAGTTGGAAGGGTGGGCCTAAGGGTTCAATACTAATGGGTGATGTTGAACCACCTTGGTAATGACTAGTTGATTTGGGGAGGCTTGAGACTGCATGCAAAGGGATTCTTGTCAATTTTACTCTTGTTTTAAGGGGTGGGCCTAAGAGCTCAACATGTTTTGGTGATATTAAATCACCATATTAATGAATAGCTCATTTGGAGATGCTAAAGAGTGCGTGCAAATGGAATATTTTCCTTTAATGTCATAAAATGTTATTTTTATGAACTTTTATGGATGTGGTGCACCTATGAACTTTTATGAGCTATCCCCTACATGTTGATAACATAAGAAGAGATGAGGAGTATTGATAGACAACAATAGTATTACATGCATAATGATGAGTGTGCTTACCAAGATCAACAAAAAATGGATTGGCAAAAAAGGAAGTATGATGAATATCTTGCAAGAGAGATAACTATAAAAGAAGAGTAGATGAGATTGCAATTTTCTCAATTTCAAGAGGTAAAGACCCAACCACCTTGTGTTCCTAGTCAATGAATCAACCCATTAAAGTGGAGACCTTTCAAAATGAATTTCCAAGCTCTAGGCATGTTGTTCCTCTACAATATCCAAGTATACCTCCTATTTTTGAGATTCCAAGTTTTAAGGGTCATAGCGTTGCAAAAGAAATAGAAAAACCCCTATATGAGTCCCTACATGGTCAAATTACCAAACTAACATGGAGGCCTTCTTGGACCAACTATCCTAATTTTAAAATGCCATTACCTTCTTTCGTTGAGCAGAATGAGGAAGATGTGATTCAAACCACATAATCACAATAAAAAAATATGAATGAGATGGTAGCGAACCAAAGCTTAGAAGATTATTTTTATAGTATTGTAAAAGTTTTTTGTGAGAACCTTGCTACTAAAAATTCAGAGTATATGCATTTTTCCTAATGATTCTAAGCATGAATGCAAGATGGATCCATTTCTCAAGAGCATTCAATAGGTTGATAGTTGCTATGAACTTTGAGCTACCTTAACAAAAGGAAGGGACTCCTTGACCATGGATGATGCAGAGATAGCACAATGAAAGCAAGGATCAAGCCAACTCCTACACAACCTTCAAGGTTTTCACAAGGATTTAACAAAAGACTTGGTCTACTTCCTTAAATGGATACTCCTCCTAAAAAACACTGAAAAAGGTTTCTAGACTTACCTTCCACAAGTAAGACCCAAAACCATATGCACCCAATTCAATGAAAATATGAAAACCTCCCTCAAAATGGTAAAAATGAGGATTTTTCTGTTCTAGGCCTTTCCACTACTAGCAAGGGCTTGGAAAAACTTTGTCTCAACAAAAAAAAGCTGAACCAACCACTAGTTGCACTCCCAACAACCCACAACTCAATTTGCTCAATTAGACCTAGTGGCCTATTAGGTCTCCTAAAATAGATTTTGACCAATAACTCCAAAACTTACCAAAGGACCTAGGAAATAAAATATTGATTCAAGCAAAATTTTCCAAGTACTAACAAAATCCAAAGTTTCAAAGGCCAAGTCCACTTTAGCATATCTCAACCAACATGAAGTACACATGCCTAATTTGCCACTTTAATTAAGCTTGGTTTTCAAGGAAAATGGTCAAGAATGGGTGCATGAAGTCATATGTCCACCACAAAGCTATTATTTAGACTCAAATAAGGGTACTTTAATTTTACACCAAGTCCTCAAACTCTTTCCACCATCCTATCCACTCAAATTCCTCCAAAACAGGGTCAAATGCATAGAGATATTTGACCTAGGGCTCGCTCTCAAAATTCACCAATGCAACCTCCTGCTCCAAAACTTCCAAAATATGATAAAGTACATCCCTAATGTTCTCCATGCCAAAATGGAAAGAAATCCACTAGTGAAGAATCAAGTTAGGGCCATTTTTGTGACCAAACCCTGATTTTAAGAGTTTCTTAGACCAACAACCAAGAAAATAGGATATCTTTTGCAAAATGATTGATAGGGACTTCAAAAAAAAACCAAGATCTTCTAAATGAATAGTTCCAACTTATAAATTCAAAAAGTTCACCCTTCAACCATTTGGTTCTGTACTGCACATGAGAAATTAGAAAAAATGCACTTGAAACAACAAGTTTTTATTGATTTGAGAGCAAGTACAATGTGTTTTTTCAATCTATCTCCTTCTTCAAATGTTCAGAGCCTTTATATGCTATTTTCAACTGATTAAACCAACCTATGGACCGTTTTAGCCATTAGGAGTTACATTTTGAAAAGTTGTCAAGAAAATAGCAAAAGTTGCTAAGCAACTTTTTGCAATTTTTGCTCTAAGACAACTTTTATTGCAAATTTGCTTGTAAATGAATTCCAAAAACTCCTAGGGACCCTACTAGTGTTCTAAACACCTAGACTACCTAGAAAACATAGAAATAACCAAAAATCCACTTTATTGGACCAATTGATGCCCAAGGCTTCTAGTTGCACCATGGGGTCTTGTGTCCATTACAAAAGCGGATGGTCATAGGGAGATCATTATATCTATCCCTAGACCTTATTACATCAAGTAAAGAAAACAAAAAATTAGGTGCTTCACACCATTCTCTCCTGCATAAAAGAAACTCTATATCTAGATTGTTGAGAAGAGAAGGTTCAATGCCATAGGCCTTAAGAGCCTTCTTAGTCAACCAAGTGGCATCTATTGTTGTTTTCCCCTTCTACTATACTAGATACTCATAATATTTTTGCCTCCTTGTTTGCTTACTAATCCTCTTGTCCAAAATAGTTTCCACCATTGGTTTAGACATAGGTGGTATGGCTTTCTTTAACTTCTACTTGGGTTCTTCAAGTGTACCTGCATCAACATTAGTTGAAAAAGTACCTTTAAAAGCATATAGGTCAAAAACATTAAATATAGGAGACAAGTTAATATCAAGGGGCAAATCAATTTGGTAAGCATTGTTGCCACACTTTTTTCCAATGGAGGAAGAGTTGGCATGGTTGTAATAATGCATGGTAAACATGATGAACCAACAAAAAGTAGAAACACTATAGAAACCAACAAATCAAGCCTAAAGTTTGTGCTTTCAAGAGGTTGTGCAATCAAGTATTTTTCCCAACTCAAGTCAAGGGAGGAGTCACCATTCAAACTATCACTTGAACATGAAGATGATTATGGAGAGGATCAAATGCAACATGTTGATTTAGTCCCAAATGTTGATACTTTCAATCAATAATGTGAATTAAGTCACACCATTTTCATTCCTCAATAGATGTTGCATCAAATGATTCAATATTGTTCATTTATCCATATTTTGGTATTTTCCTTTAAGCATGTTAATCATGGCACTTTTAAAAATAAAGTCAACTATTTTAGTTAACTAGTGAATGAATTTATTTAGCATTTGTCTTGTTACTGGTTAGGCTAGAGTAGGTTAATTTTCCAGCTTGCTACAAGTGTTACCTTTGGATAATACTTGTCAATTATGAAGTGTACATTAAGCCTAAATTTGGCTCATTAATATCTTTCCTTTCTTGTACATAGGTTCAATAGGAATTTTGAATTCTAGCTCAACATTTTTGGGTAAGTATGATGATGTGTCACTACCATCTTTCTCTTTTGATAAACCAACATGGAAAAAGGTTGACAAGTGAAACACTTATTTTAATTTGACATATCTTTAGAGATGTTAATTCACCCCCCCTAGGATCATACAACCAATAGGCTTTACCAGAGTCATAATAACCAATAAGGATTAATTTTTCAATGTTATTATCATAATTCATTGTCTTCTCTTTTTGGGATATGTTAACCTAGGTTGACTGAGTCCAGAATAGGTTAACCTAGGTCCAACTATTCCAAAATAGGATAACTTGGGTTGACCTATTCCCTAGGGACTTTGGGTCCCAGTGCAATTTTTTTCTTAGAGTTGTCAATTTGGAATTTGGGTGACTTGTAGGCTTGCTTTGTTTTTTACCATTGTAGAATTTGAGCAATATAAATTCATGAAACCCTAAAGAACACATGTATGCAAGAACTTGTCACAGATAGGTAAAGAGGAAAAAAAACAAGGGTTTAACTTTGACAATATCCAAGATCACATTATTAGAATAAAATAATGAGTAAAGTATACAATGGAAATCTCACACCATAAAAAGAAATGAAATGCATTGATAAGACTTGTAGTAAAAGGCTTACACAATATTAGCATCATAAAATCACTTCTTGTTTCAATGCCTCGTTGTGAATGAGTATTCAAACTTATTGACACTTTCCCCAAATTTTTTTTTAAGGAATCAAGTATTCTAATTGTTTATCCATATTTTCCAGATTTGTCTTATTTGATTAGTTTGATAAAAATGGCTTTAACAATCATAATGTCAGCTCAATGACAAATAAGAAAAAAGCCAAACTTGTAATAAGATATCCACAACCAATTATCTTTCATTGTCTCCTTGCTTCAATACTCATATAGCTATAAATGCTCTTAAAATTGTCCTTATAGCCTTGTATCACATGCAAATATAATTTGCAAGAACTTGTTCAATATCTTCTTCTTATAATTCCTTACAAAGAACCTACCAAAATACAAATTAGAATATGTAATTAATTTAACCTATCTTTTTCATTATTACAAAAATCATATATAAAAAAACTTTACATTTTACATCATAATACATCATAAATCTTAGGATTTCTCCCCAACATCACACCCCCCCCCCCCCCTGTCCACTCTTCATGATGTACCTACATTCCAATATCATAAAAAATATTAGTAACTTATTGTATTAAACAAGATAATCATTAGTTCATTGAATCATTATGAAGAAAATAACATAAGAAATAAATATACCTAGTCGAGTGTTCCAGTAGGGTCCTCTCTCTGTTTTAGGATCTCCAATAGGGCTTCATGATCAACATTAGTAATAGTAAAAAGTTCTTTTACTTTTGGTCTTCCTTGATGCTTCAACAACTTTACATTTTTAGCAATAATGAGATGCGAATATATTAGAATTATTTTGTGCTTTTGATAGTCTTCGAATGTAGGAATTCCATTCCTTCTAAGCATGTATGTCTATAGCTATGTTCCAGTGACAAGCACTAAAATGGTAGGATATGTGTATCCTTCATCATCTGTGATCAGTTGTGCAAGCTTTTGTTTACCTCTTACACAATGTGCTAACCAATAATCATATTTCTCATCATTTCCCTATGATGCAACCAATGCAAAGACATGTCCTAGCTAAAGAAGATCTAATAGATGGTTATGCTCAAGTGAACTTTCCATGTCATCATTTATGATAGAGGATATGATAGACAATGGAGTAAGATAATGTGGAGCCCATGTGTCCACTCACTCACTCGACTCATAGTGATCCCAATCACATTGAAAACAACTATAGAACAATCTGATCTATAGGACAATCTGATCTATCACTCACTCGATTCATTTTTGATGAGTCTCTCACTATAGAACAATCTGATCTATCACCTATGGACCCTTCCTCAACCAACCAAAAGAAATTGTGTACCATTGAATCAAGAGTCCCCCCCTTTGATAATGCTAAACTACACCAATCAATAATGCTCCAAGCATCAAGAAGCTTTGCTACTGAAATCTTCAATTGCTCCTTAATTGGAGCTCTCTCCACACATGCCCCTGGTCCATCATGTTCCCCTTTCCCATGGCCAGACTCAAAAAAACTCTGAATATGAGGCACCCCCCTCTCTATGTGCATCCTACACAACCAATAAAACACGTGAGCATTCTTGAATTGACCTATATTGTTATCTGACCAAATGATATGTATATCCATAGCAATTGCATGCTTTTATAAGAAATCAAAATAATTCTCGAAAAAATGTTGCACAAACTCATGAGAGTGAGATCTATCATCACTCATATAAAAATGATACTCTCTAATAATCTTTTGGTTATCTTTCACACTATCAAGGGCATGTCTATATGTTATGTGGAAGAAAATAACAATCTGAATGGAGTTGTAATACTAAGATTGTGTCTCATTTTGAGGTTGCAATGTGTAGTTCTCAACAAAGTCAACAACTAATACAACAGTGCCTATGGGAAAAGTTTCCTTACACATTCAAAATTGTTGATCCAACCACTGAGACCTGTGACTATGTCTTCCATACTTGTAGAAAAGATTTGCCTTGAAATATAGAATAAAACTAACCACACTGATTTCTTTTGCAACCAATTCACATATAGAGCCCTCACCCCACTTTTCAATGTATATTTCACCATTTCATATACCTTTTTTTTTACCATTGTCTTTCCAAGATCTTGTTCGCACCCCTCATGGAAACATGTGTCAAACTTGGATAAGCCACCATATTCTGAACACTTCTCATTTAAGAAAGAACTTCAATAAAAGAAACAACCATCATCTCTACAACATAAAAATTGATCTAGCAAGTCTCTTGATGATTTTGGAAGCCCATTAGAACCACAATTCTCTAACATTTCTTTACTATACAAAGTAGAATGGATGGAGTGTAATAGTTCATGGTGCATAGAAAACTTGACATGATATTTGCAGCATGTATTTCAAATTTTAAGTGGCACATAATAAAATGGCTTCAAAGATTCAAAAGCCCTTTGTGATATATGAAGACTTGGATGACTCTCTCTAAATTGTTTGAACAACATAGTTTGACTTACCTCCAAATAGTGTTTAGGATGTGGCTTGTGGTCTCTGATGCTAGTTCTCAATTTTAACACGTCTTTAGCATTGGGTGATACTCATGAGCTAGAGTGTCAAAATTGTGTAATTTCTTTCTTCACATCATCAGATAGCTTCTTATCAAAACATGGAAGTCTCCCACCAAAAGCCCATGTTTCATTTTGAAGAGGATCATCAATTCTCTCTTGTCTACTAAGTGCTCTTCTCAAAGTAGTACAATTTAGGTTAAAGTCAATACAAGTTTGTCTCATATATCTACCCTTTCTCAAAAGATAACTTACCTAGGAGTTCGTAATAATCCTTTGAGTAGCTCTCTTATCCTTCTCCCTGCTATTTTTCCCAATGCTATTGAAAGCACTGAAAAGATTCTTCACAATAATGGAATTTCTTTCCACTTTTTGATTGACATGAATCTTCAATTTGGAAAGCATAGGTCTCATCTTTTGTATCCTTAATAATTGCATAAAAAAATGACATTGCTCCACCACTGTCTTGTTGCCAAAAAATATTATATAGTCTTGAAGCCCATAACCGAATGGTTTTTTCTAATTTTTTTCCCTTCCAAATTGGTAATAATCATTTCATCAATTTCAATTATCCATTTTGGTGTTCTAGAACCTTCATGTCAATTATAATTAGGAGATATGTAAGGTTCTTGTGCATTGTCATGTTCAGCATGGTCAATCGTGCAATTTAAATTATGACCTGGTAGCATTTCATCCTCCAAATTTTCATTCTCTAAATTTTCAATCTCGACATTATCATTTTCAATTGGTACATTTTCATTTCCCAAAAACACATATTCATTATCTGACTCTATGATTTCACCTTTGACTAATTCATCATCAACTTGACTCACATTTAACATACCTTGTCTTTTCCTTTGGTGATTTACTTTGTCCATTTCCCTATATGCTACAATGTCTTCATTGGATACCTTCCTTTTGTGTTTAGCCTTTAGAAAATTGTTGCTCCCCATTCAGATGACAATATCGAACACCTTATGATATATTATCAAACTTTTATCAATCGTTTGGGCCCCAAAATGTGAATTTTCACAAAACCTGTGATAATGGCCCACAAAAAGCGATGTTGTTGGGTTTGTAGTCATAGGGAATATTTTGATAAAATCATGCCAGTAAAATCACATATCTAATTTGAGATCAGATACCCAATAAAATTTAATATCTAATTTTAGATCGGGTATCTGATATGGAAGCCAAAATTTTGGAGGGAAATATGAATTAAGATTCAAAATATAATGTATAATGAGTTATCTATGAGTTATGAGTTATGTATTAGATTATAATGTATTATTATATTATGTTATTATTAAAAATAATAATATATGTTATTATTATTATAATCTATAAATATATAATATATATATATATACATATACATATATGAAATTATTATATTATATTATTATTACTATTATTATTAAATATAATAACATAATTTATATGTTATTATTATTATTATGACCTAGGACCCCTAGGGACATATTATAATCATTTATATGGGTCAAAAGGGGTCATAGGATGACCTATGACCCCTGTCGACGCATTCCATAATGACATATGTTTGGACCCCTAAGGACATATTATAATCATTTATATGGGTTGAAAGGGGACATAGAATGACCTATGACCCCTTTCGACACATTCCATGATGATATATGTCTCTAGGGGCCCTAGGACCCCTAGGGACATATTAGAATCGTTTATATGGGTCGAAAGGGGCCATAGGATGACTTATGACCCCTTTCTTGACACATTACAACATATGTCTCTAGGGGTCCTAGGACCCCTAGGGACATATTGTAATCATTTATATGGGTCAAAAGGGGTCATAGGATGACCTATGACCCATTTTGACACATTCCATGATGACATATGTCTTTAGGGGTCCTAGGACACCTAGGGACATATTATAATAATTTATATGGGTCGAAAGGGGCCATAGGATGACCTATGACCCCTTTCGACACATTTCATTACAACATATGTCTCTAGGGGTCCTAGGACCCCTAGGGACATATTATAATTATTTATATGGGTTGAAAGGGGTCATAAGATGATCTATGACCCCTTTTGACACATTTCATTACAACATATTTCTTTAGAGGTCCTAGAACCCCTAGGGACATATTATAATTGTTTATATGGGTTGAAAGGGGTCATAGGATAACCTATGACCCCTTTTGACCCATTTCATTACAACATATGTCCCTAGGGGTCCTAGAAACCCTAGGGACATATTATAACTGTTTATATGGATCGAAAGGGCCATAAGATGACCTATTACCCCTTTTGACACATTTTATTACAACATATGTTACTAGGGGTCCTTGGACCTGTAGGGACATATTATAATTATTTATTGTTGGCATTATGTTATATTTGTCGTTAGTGATAAAACTTATTCGATTCTAAATGGCTACTGAGCTCATCACTCAGTCCATAATTTATACTGAGCATTCAGTGGTTACCTAGTAAGTTCAACAGTTAAGCAGTTCACATTGAGCATTCCTAAAGCTACCGAGTGAATGTGTAGTTCAACAATGTTTACCAAGCTTACAGTGTTCACCGAATAGATAGTGGTTACCGAGCTTTACACTGTTTATCGAGTTATCAGTTTGTGTGATGTGAAGTTAGTTTCTACCTAGTGATGGATGTGTAGTGTTTACTGAGTGACATCAAGGTAAATGAAGGATTCAATATCTACCGAGTGACAGTATATCTACCGAGTCTCCAATCGTTACCAAGTTCCAAGCTATGTTGTGTGAGTAGTATGGACCAAGCTTCTACTTCTATCAAGTGCATAACAATGTTGAGTAACGCAGTGGATGCCAAGTATCAAAAGGTCACCAAGTTAGCTTGAAGAACTTGAGTTTTCTACTATTTGGCCGACTTAGTAATGTTTTGTTTACTTGTGTTCTAGTTGACCTTGTAATTGTAGTTATTGGAATGGTATATATGGAATGTATTGTATCATTTGAAAAATATGGATGAAAATATAAAGGAATAATATGCAATGTTTTGAGAAGAGTGAATGAAAATCAGTAGCAAAGCAGAGTATTTAGCAAAGTTTACAAGGAGCAGCAAAGTCATATCAGTCACAAGAGGTGATCTATACTTCAAGGATCTAATCAGCAATCAAGTTGTAAGTTAGATCTACTATTTCATCCTGACAGGTGAATCAATTTTCCAAATCCTATAATAGGGTAGACTTGACAGTCTTTATATAAATCTCTTAATAGAGTGCATACTTAATTGTATGTTTGTAAGACCTCTAACAAGGTGGACCTAGCAGTCCAAATTTCTCTTAATAGGGTAGATTATTAGAAGTGGTCAATGTAAGACCTAACAAGCCAACTTTATACTATAGTAGTGAAGTTTTGTGGGTATCATCCCCACCCTAGTTTTACTTTCTATTTGGAAGGTTTCTGGGTCACCAAAATAATATGTTTATGTGTTTTGAATGTTTTTCTTTCTCATGCATGCAGTAGATTAGATAAATGAATGGTGAATAATTTATATGGTTAAGTGATGAATTGATTTAAATTTTTTTGAGGTTATTGATTCACCCCTTCCCTCTCAGTAACCTAGCTAGTCTTGATTGTTTCCAAGAATTGGTATCAGAGCTTTGTGGTTCTTAGGATAAAGTTTGACAACTTGAGCAAAGATTAAGGACAATGGAGATATTCAGATTGATAAAGCTATTGATAATCAAAAGCTAGATTTGGAAATGGCCATAGCTTAACTCAAGGAAGCAAAAGAGCATCTTTTCCAATCACTAAAAAGAGCAGTTCAAGTGAAGTTAATGAGGCAATCAAAGAACTCCTAGAAAAGAATGGTTCTCTGCAAGAAGAGGTAAGAAACTTGAAAAGAGAACAAGAAGTTCAGTCAATAAGAATGTGTGAAATTTTGGAACAAAGGAATAAGGCAAGCGAAGACTTGGAGGCAGGGAACAATGTAAATCAAAATCAATCCCTTCAGCAAGAAAGTCTTATCAATCAGCTCTCCAATGCAAATGAGGAAATCATGAATTTGAGATCTAAAAATGAAAGCTTAAGGAATGATCTAATCACTGAAAGAAAAATCAATGAGACATTTAAAATTGATCTAATTTCTGAAAAGCAACTCAATTAAAGGATGAGGAAATCTCAAGCAGACATGGATCAATTGAATCAACAAAGTGAGTAGAATCTCTATAGGAAAAAAGGTAAAATAGGACTTGGTTACACAGAAGAAGGTGAATCTTCCAAACAAGGTGTCCAAAGGAATCAAAGACCTACTTGCAATCACTGTGGTAAATTAGGTCATACATCAAACAAATTTTTTAGTAATGGAAAGGCAAAATTCAATGGAAAATGCTACAATTATGGTAAGAATGGTCATAAAGTTAATGAATGCAAGGAGAAACCAAAATTTGAAGCCAAATGTCACAAATGCAAGAAACAAAGTCATAAGGAATCTGAATGAAGATCCAAATCATTCAATCTAGCTAAACAAATTATCAAAGAAATATTTGGTTGGGATTAAAATACTTGGTGTAAATGTCACTATTGTGGATAATATGGACACATTGGCATAGACTGCACAAGGCATCACTTGAGAAAGAGGGACTCAACAGTAAGATGTTATACGTGCACTAAAATTGGTCACATAGCTAAAAACTACATGAATATAGGAAGAGTTGAAGA
The DNA here is from genome assembly GCA_028749045.1 of Cupressus sempervirens. Lineage (NCBI taxonomy): Eukaryota > Viridiplantae > Streptophyta > Pinopsida > Cupressales > Cupressaceae > Cupressus > Cupressus sempervirens. Next base: position 1,089,244,038 of record CM053785.1, read on the forward strand.
TGAAAAGAAAGCCAAAGCTGATAACATCAGGAAGTAGATGAGACAGGAGTGGATTCCTAAATCTACCGAGTAGAATAGTTCAAATGATGGCAATGTTACTCAAGAAGTGGGTGACTCCACCATTGCCAATTAGATTCATGAAGGAGGAACTAAAACTATATCTGAAGTAATTCCAAATGGAAGAAAGAAAAATATCCAAATTAGTAGTTTGGATATAAAGGGATCATATGAGATCAGGCCTTATTGAGTGAGGTTAGTCACAAACTCAACTGAGCTAGGTTGGGAGTAATGAAATTTGGTTTGATCACCGAGTCACAAGTTTCTACCAAGCTAGTGAGTGGATGGTAGTTTGTCACACACTACGTCATTATGGTACCTAGCATTAATGGTGAATTTTCATCAAAAAGGGGAAGAATTCAACTTCATTTTTCATCGCAACTTCAGTATTCATAGAGCTAAGATATTTCCAAGTGCACACAAACAATTCCAAGTGATTTCAAGAAAATTTCCAGTGAAGAATTTGTTTTAAAAAAAATAAAAAATCTTTCTCTTACTAAGCAGCGATGGCATCCAGTAGTAGGAGCAGTAGCAAGGCAAAAAGAGGTTCAAAAATGTTAGTTAAGGGTGTGGAGTGGAAAGCTCCAAACTTCAAGCTAGTACCAGCAAATGCGAAGGCACTCGACCCAAATGGTGTATGATCCCAAATTCTGGCAAAGGTACTTTTAATTAATGACATTTACACTCATTTTAAGTGTTCTATTTAGGAAATTGGAACCCTAGAAATGGATAGTGCTTTACGAGCGATGTGTGTTGATGGTTCATTAAAACTTGAGCATAAACATCTTGAAACAAAAGGGTTAACTCATATCACACACCTACCAATAAGTTTTCAGATTAAGTGGATTAGATACATTCTTAGTCATGTACATAATGGTCAACTATGGTTAAAGTAGTCCATGTTAATAAAAAATAAGATGATTCATAAGATTATTGGTCTTCCCATGTTGAACAAAGAAAAATCTACCAAAACCCTAGGTCGGGATGAACTCTAGAAGAAAACCCTAGCCAAGTTAGATGGTAGAGGTCTGAAAATCAGCACTGTTTCTAATGTAGAATTAAGATTTGGTATTCATGTAATTGCCCACAAGATTTATAGCTCTATTCATTTGAACAATGTGCCATGTGAGACAGTGGATTTAACATTTAAGGTTGTAAAGAAAAACATGGAATTTGGCTTGTCAGAGTTATTGTTGGAACAATTGAACAAGAATATGGATAGTATTAGGACATCAAAGAACAACCCTTTTAAATTTGGTTCTTTGTTGACATGTCTTTTCTTTTATTTACAAAACTGCTTTCCATCCAAAGGTTCTGTTGTATGGAGAGAAGATGTCCCCATTCTATATCAGATAAATGAGTTTATTGCAGAAATGGGTGTAAACTTTGACAGCATTATGGACAATTATTTTGAAGATTTCAAGGAAAGGATGAACAATAGGTTCAGGATTCCACCCAAACTTGTTGAGGATTATAAAGATGATGTGTGTTTCATGGTTGACTATGATAGAATTTACATTTAGGCAGTCATGCCTCAAATTGCATGGGTAAAACCTCTTCCTTATGAGCTAAATATTGATGAAATCAGAGACATTATTGAACCATTGGTAAATGAACCTGCAGATCCTAAGAAACCAATTTTTGGTACATATGATGAGGTAAAAGCAAGAATTGAGCTTGAAATCAAGCTACCCCAAGCAATTAGAAAAGGCAAGAGGAAGATAGCTAAGATTAAAATTGCCATTGGCCCTTTAATGCTTACTGAAGGTAAAGGAGAGGATGAAGAAAAAGGAGGAGAAGAACAAGAAGCTAGAAGGAGGTAGAGCCAGCAAAGAAGAAGGGAAAGGTAATCATTACCAAGCCACCAAAGGCCTCCACAACTATTTTCACTAGAAGAGGAAAAGGAAAAGGTGAAGTTTTGCTCAGCAAGCCCCCACTTACCTTTCAGGAAAGATTGAAACAGATGGAAGAAGGAGCAGGAATCACAAACTTCAAGGCTTTAAAGTTTGAGACAAGGATTGATGTTGAGAAGATGCAGATTGAGGAATTGGTATTCACCAAAATGGGAAAGTGGAAATATTCCCTAGATCATATTGTTCCTTAGATTTCAAAGGAATTATTGGTAAGATTGCTAAAGATATTTATGAACAATCTTTGAGGAAGTTACTGCCAAATCTTACTGATGCAGAAGTCAAGGTAGCAATGAAAAACAATAAATGTAAAATGATGATTAGATTCCATACATGTTTGATTTTAATCAAAGATATTGAGCATGTTGTTAGAGATGCAACAAACATATGGAAGAACATCTATCATCTACATAAGCCCAGTGATGACCTAGTGGAAATCAAGGATGATGATGATGACATTGATGATGAAGAGGATAACACTCCATGTGTTACATTTGATGCTGAAGACTATCAGGCATTAAGGGTTGATGATGAAGAGAAAGAGGAAGAAGCTGAAGAAGAAGAAAAGGAAGAAGATGATGAAGATGATCCAATGAAAATCGTAGTAGAAGTCATTGCTTCCCTTCCTCATTCTCCACCTAAAATTGCTACATCATCAGGGTTGGAGATAGCTTTAGCAAGTATGATTGCCAGAACCATAGGTATATCATTTGCAAAATCATTAGTTGCTACCTCACGGCTCCAAGTATCTACAATGTAAGTGTCAATCACTTCATCTACTGAGTTGCAGCCCTCTACTTCAGTAGTATGCACAGCTGCCAATTCTCCAATTGTATCAATTTCTTCAGCACCATGTATAGTAAGTTTTCTAGTATGTTCTACAGTTTTGACAACTACAACTTTAACTACACTAGCTTTTGTTACCAGTTAGTTCTTCAGCTGTAAGTACTCCAGTTTGTATACCACCTATTGATACTTCATATTTGGGAAGCACATCAGTTTTGGATACAGTTAGTACTTCTCTCAGTTTTCCTTTAGTTGGACCAATTCAAGTCTTTACTGCAAGTCCAGCTACTTCTACTATTGTTTCCATTTCTAAATCTAAGGAGGTAAGCTCAGAAGTATAACCAAAGACTTCTCTAAAAATTTTTCTTACTGGAAAAGCAATTGATGAGGACATTGATTTGGACAAGGAAATTGTTATTCTTAAGATAGATCTAGACACTTCCATAGCTAATGAAATGATACTGGCCAGTCAGATTTTAGAGGAAAAACCAAGGCAGAAGCAGCTTAGAGATGAGAGAGATAGAGAGTTCACAATAATTGAGAATGCCAAAAATATAATAATTAAGGCTATAGGTATTGATGTGGACTCATCTCAACAGATTTTGTTGCAGTTGGAAGAAGCTGTAAATAAGTTCAATGAAGATACCTTTGGCCAAGAAAAGCTCATTGAGAAGGTAGAGAAGAAGTTTGATAATAAGGTGCTTGAGCACATTGCTCAGTACATTGCCATTAATCAAGTAGAGTTATCTTCAATTTTGAGCAATCTTGAACAATCTTTCACCAATGTGACATCACTTTTTGGCAAGCTTTGTGATATTACCGAGTATACTAAGGATATAAAGGAGAAATTGAGTAAGATTGATGTTGATATGAAGGCAAGCACTCAAAGGCTACAACTTGATCCTAGTTCAAGCTCATCACATCACATGAAGGTAAAATTTTTGTCAAACATACAGGCAGAATTACTAAGAGAGGAAGTCAGGATCAAGTCTACACTGATTAATATCCAAATATGATCATTCTAGTTATGGACTCAATGCAGAAACACATTGCATATTCAAAAACATTGGTCTAGGATAATGATTTTTCCATACTAGATCATATGATTGAACTTTTTGTAGAAGTTCAAGTGGCACTCTCCACCTGAAAAATTTTGCAAGACAATTGGGATAAGACATTGGCTCTTATTCTCAAGGTACACTCTGAATTTCTCTCACATTTTGATGTCTCTATTTGATTATTTTTCATATCTCTTTGACATTATTGTCAAAAGGGGGAGTATAAGATAGTAAGAGACATGGGAGAAAGAGATGATAAGAGACTTGTGGAGAAATCAAGGGAGAAAATAGATTGATATATGTATAGTGATAAGCTATGTATATACTATGCAATATTTATGCGGGAGACATGTGAGATATGTAAGATATGTATATAAAACAACTTTACAAAGATAAATTATGAAAAATAAAAAATAAAAATGTCAGTATACATAAGTTTTGGCTCTTAAGTGTTTTTTTCACTAATGCCAAAGGGGGAGATTGTTGGCATTATGTTGTATTTTTCATTAGTGATAACACTTATTCGATTCTAAATGGCTACTGAGCTAACCACTCAGTCCATAGTTGTAAGAAATGATAATGTTGAGCAAGGAACGAGAAACAATCCAAGTAAGTTAAGTGTGAAACAATGTTACCATAAGATAAGCAACTCCAAGAGCATACACCAAGATGGTTCAACAATGGAGACAAGTATTTATAAGGGGAAAGCAAAGAAAACCCCTTGTGAGTATTATGAATGAAGGCAAATGCCTAGAGAAGAGAGAGAGAGAGTGTTGGAGCAAAAGTAGCTCAATACAATAACATCAAGTGCTAAGAATGAAGAAGAAAGAAGGAGGAACATCTCTTATATAGAGATGAGAGAGGAGTTGCATTTGTAACTCCCATTTCTATTAATGCCACATTCATAATAGGTGTGTGCAAAGTGTCACAATCCCCTTAAGGAGGATAAACTAAATAAAGAAATAAACAAGAGTTGTCCTTACATGTGGAATAAAGGACAAACAATGACATGTCCTCCACATGTGTACAAGAGGAAAAACTACATTTAGGGACCCTTGGAATATCCCAATTAATATATCCAAGGAAAGATTAACCTTTCTAACACCCCCCCTTAATCTTTACTTGGGGAGTTTACATCAACGGGTTGTAAACCCAAATTTTTACAATGGAACTGAAATCTCTCTTTAGAAAGTGGTTTGGTTAAAATATCAGCCACTTGATCTTCTCCTTTACAATAAAGAAGAATAATTTTCTTGTCTTCAACTTGTTCTCGAATGAAGTGATGTTGAAGTGAAATATGTTTGGTTCGTGCATGATAAACTGGATTCTTTGCCAAGGCAATAGCACTTTGATTGTCACAATGTATAGGTGTAGGTGATTGTTGAGGTAGACCCAAATCATCAAGAAGTCTTCTAATCCATAAAGCTTCCTTAGCTGCATTGGTACAACCTTTGTATTCATCTTCAGTTGAGCAAAGGGAAATAGAGTGTTCTTTTTTGCTTTTCCGAGAAATTGCACCTGAACCAACAAAGAAACAATAACCACAAGTGGACTTCCCATCATTGGGATCTCCACCTAGATCGGAGTCAGTATAGCCATGTAAAATAAATTCAGAATTTGCATCATAAAATAATCCCACATTAATAGTTCCTTTAATGTACCTTAAGATGAGTTTAGAAACTTTAAAATGAGTTTGTTGAGGTTTAGACATAAATCGAGAAACTAAACCAACACTATAAGCAATATCAGGTCTAGTAAGAGTTAAATAATTTAAACTTCCTACCAACTGTCTATACAAAGTTTCATCAACAAAAGGAGTATTCATATCATTCATTAATTTAGTTCCTAATTCACATGGAATTGAAACATGGTTAGAGTCATTCATCTTAAATTTTTCTAAAAGATCATAAGCATACTTGCTTTGAGAAAGAAAGATACCTTTAGGAGTTTGGAAAATTTGCATACCTAAGAAGTAATGTAAGATACCTAAATCAGTCATCTGAAATTTCTGTTTAAGTTGGAATTTGATATCAGAAATCAAAGTGTCTAAATTAGAAGTGAGTATTAGATCATCTACATAAACAATAACAATAATAATGTCATCGTTAGTATGTTTAATATACAAATTTGGATCATTCTGACTTCTAGCAAAACCTTGAGAAATAAAGAAAGAAATAATTTTAGAATACCATTCTCTAGGTGATTGTTTAAGACCATAAATAGATTTGTTCAATTTGCAAACCAGATTTTCACTACCTTTCTTAACAAATCCAGGAGGTTGAGCCATATAGATTTCTTCATGTAAATCACCATTTAAGAAGGCACTTTTAACATCCATTTGATGAATGGGCCAATTCAGTTTAGATGCTAAAGCAAGAACTAATTTGATAGTAGGCATCTTAGCAACAGGAGCAAAAGTTTCATTATAGTCTAATCCTTCAATTTGTGAAAAACCTCTAGCAACTAGTCTAGCCTTAAATTTACTAATTTCATTATTAGTATTCAACTTTGTTTTGTATAACCATTTACATGAAACTATATTCTTGCCATGAGGTAATTTGACTAAGTCCCAAGTTTGATTAGCAATTAAAGAATCATATTCCTCTTGCATGGCTTTTTGCCAATGAGGTTGAGAGTTAGCTTGATCAAAAGACTTAGGATCATTAGAATTCATAATAGTAGTCATCAAAGCATAATTACAATAATTAATCCTTCTATGTTTAATTCCACCAGATCGAGAAATGTAATCATCACCTTCATTGATTAATTTTTGAGCCCATTTAGGTTTACGTTTAGTTGTAATGGAATTATCACTAGAGGAAGAATCATTAGTAATAAAAGTATCATTAGTATCTACTTGAATATCATGAGGTGTAGGTGCAGAAATAATAGGTGGTACTTGATTTGAAGGATTAAGAGGAGGAGTAGGGTTGAGAGAAGGAGGTTGGTCCTCCACCAGAACAATTTTAGTGCCACTGAATTCTACATCATGTGTAGTACAGCAATCACGAACTCCATTTTTTGCAATACAAACATCGCTAGCAACTTGAACTTTTTTAGTAGTGGAATCATAAACACGATAACCTTTAGTGTTTTCATCATAACCAACAAACATATAAGGAGATGACTTAGCATCTAATTTATGCCTTTTCTGTTTAGGAGTATGAACATAAGCAATAGAACCAAAAATTCGTAAATGATGTAAATTAGGTTTCCTACCAGACCAAGCCTCTTCTGGAGTGATAAGCTTGAGAGCTTTGGTAGGAGTCCGATTAAGAATATAAGTTGCACAAAACATGGCTTTAGCCAAAAATTTATAATGCAGATTCTTAGCATGCAACATGCTTCTAGCCATTTCAACAATGGTCCGATGCTTTCTTTCCGCCACACCATTTTGTTGTGGTGTATAAGGAATAGTAAGCTCGTGTTTAATTCCACATGATTTCAAATAAGAATGAAAATCATTATTCACATATTCCTTTCCATTATTAGTTCTAAGAATTTTAAGTTTAAAACTAGATTGTTGTTCAACATATAACTGAAATTCAATAAATATATCAAGAACTTGATCCTTGCTATGCAAAAAATAGATCCAAGTTCGTCTGGAAAAATCATCAACAAAGGTAAGTGCATACCGAGAACCTTGGATGAAGGTATTCTCCATGGGGCCCAAAAGATCACTATGGACAAGATGCAACTTATGAGTTGCCAGCCATGATTTTCCACTTGGAAAGGGCTCCCTATGCATCTTACCACTCATACAACCTGTACAGGAAATCTTGGAAGGAATAATGTGAGGCAAGCCATCAACCATATTATGCTTTTGCATGAAAGTAATATAATCAAAATTTAAATGGCCAAGTCTTTCATGCCATATATTGAAATCAATAGAAGTATGTAGTGAATATCATGAAGTAGCAAATTCATGGAATTTAAACAAATTGTCATTATCCATTTTAGCATGAGCAATCACTTTTAGAGTTTGAGGATCTATGATATAACATGTATCTTTGTAGAATTCAACTTTATAGTCCTGACATAATTGTGAAACAGAAAGCAGATTAGTTTTCAAGTCAGGTACATATAATACATCATGCAATTTACCATTAGGAATAGTAACATCACCTAATCCTTCAACTTTACAAGTCTGATTATTAGCTAACTGAATAGGAATGTTAGCAATATCAAGTTGTAAAGAATCAAAAATTTCTTTATGAGAGGTTACATGTTGTGATGCACCACTGTCAACAATCCATTCTAAAGGTCTACAAAGATTAAAGCTACAAGTATAAGCATGACGAGGATTAAAACCAGTAGAGTTACCTTTTTTATGATTTGAGTTTTGATTATTGGTACTATTATTCATAGGTTTTTTATCATTTTGTTTTTTAAAACAGTTATTGACAATATGACCATCTTTGCCACAATAGGAACAATGAGGTTTGGAATTGGAATGATTCCTTTGATTATTAGTATGGTGAGTGTTATTAGGATGATTGGTATTATTATTATATTTTGCATGAAATTTATTGTTGGAATTATTTGAATTAGTATTATATTGTTTGTGGTTATTATTATTATTATTAGAACGAGAATTAGTATTTGAATTTCTAGACACAAATGCATGTTCAGTTGATTTAAGGGTACCAAACTGAATTAGCTTAGCTTCTTCCTGTCTTAATAAAGTTTGAAAAATAACATAAGTTAACTGAGAAGTTAAAGTAGGAATAGCAAGCTGTGCATGAATATTAGTTATAAACTATTGAAACTATCTAGGAAGACACTTTTTAAGAATAAGATGAATTAAACGAATGTCCTCTAATTGAACACCTAAGGCAATAATTTGGCTTTTAAGAGAATCAAATTTTAATAGAAATTCATCCATACTTTTAAAATCTGCATACCTGAGATCTTCAAGTTGATCCTGCAACTGTATTTTGTGGTATTCATCTCCACTGTCATACTTGGTTTTCAAGATGGACCATGCATCATGAGCTTTAGAACAGTGAGCAATTAACACATAAATCTGGAATAATGGAAATACCAATTAACCCTAAAGCTTCTTCATTTTTAGATTTCCAATTATCTTTCTCGTCTTGGGTAGCCGCTGAACCAGGTTCAAGAGAAGGATCAGTGGCTATTTCGAAGAGGTGTTTAAAATGAAAAATAAATGAGATATGAGTTTTCCAAGAATGATAATCAGAATAATTAAGTTTTATTTCTGGAATTAAGGTTGACGTGATTAAAAAAAATTCCTTTTTAAAAAAAAATCCTTAATTTGAAAATCAAAATTAAAAAAATGATGTCTTTTATGTATAAAATTAATAATATATATATATATATTTTAAAAAAAAAATTAGAGTAAAAAAAATTATAAAATGAAAAAAGTTTGTTTTGTTTTTTTTTTTATAATAAAAAATGAATGAACAATTCTTTTTTTTTTAAAATAAACTTTTTTTTAAAAATAAATCTTTTTTATTTTAGGGTTACTTGTAAAAAAAAAAAAAAAAGTTTTGAAGAAAGGTGTATCGAACAAAGCGGAGGATTCAAATAAAAAAAATGCGGTTGAAATGAAATAAGGATAAGGATGAAGCCAAGCAGGTGGCGTGGTTGCGCAGGCGGCATTTGACGCATGGCCTGAACGCAGGCCGTGCCTTAGGCTTTACGTTGGGCTGGGCAGAATGCTAACGGCTTGTGGCCCGTGGATGAGGGTTTGAAGGGGGTGGTAGGAGCGGTGGGTCCGAAGTGTTTCAAAACCCAGCGATGGGTCTAGGCGGAGGGTTTGCAAGTGGATTTTTGCATGCGCAACAGTGGACGCAGGGTTGGTCGCAGGTGGCGCACTGCGGCACTGAGGATACGTGGCGGTGCTGAGGGTGCATGGCGACGTTGAGTGCAGGCGGTGGCTCGCGGAGGTGCTAATGGTGCACGGCGGCGCTAATGGCTCGTGGCGACGTGCGGGTGGCGCACGGGGGTGCGTGGGTGGCGCGACCGCCCACAAAAATTTAAATAAGAAGATTCGCGCTATGCGCGATTAAGACATGAAAAAGTAAGAAAGATTAAGCAAGGAAATTATAATAATAAGAAATGATAATAGTATAGTATGAAAAAAAAAATTAAAGACACCAATATAGATTATAGTATGAAGAAAAATAATATAGGAATTTTTTTTTTTTTAAGGAGTAATAAAATTATAGACTTATTGAAAACTTTACTCATGTAATACTTCTTGTTTTGGAAGCATGCCTTCCAAAACAAGAAGAAAAATTGAAATTTTATAAGAAAACCCTTTGGAGGTAAGCCTTCCAAAGAGGGTTAGTAAAAAAAATAATATGAAACTTGCATACACAAGATATGTTAAAATGAGCTAAAACCACAACACAAACTTCTTCTCTCAATAACGTCTCCAAATAAGGTGTGGTCCAATGAATGGAAACCTTCAACACAAAACTTAAAACAAGGATTAGATAGCCAAGCTCTGATACCATGTAAGAAATGATAATGTTGAGCAAGGAACGAGAAACAATCCAAGTAAGTTAAGTGTGAAACAATGTTACCATAAGATAAGCAACTCCAAGAGCATACACCAAGATGGTTCAACAATGGAGACAAGGATTTATAAGGGGAAAGCAAAGAAAACCCCTTGTGAGTATTATGAATGAAGGCAAATTCCTAGAGAAGAGAGAGAGAGAGTGTTGGAGCAAAAGTAGCTCAATACAATAACATCAAGTGCTAAGAGTGAAGAAGAAAGAAGGAGGAGCATCTATTATAGAGATGAGAGAGGAGTTGCATTTGTAACTCCCATTTCTATGAATGCCACATTCATAATAGGTGTGTGCAAAGTGTCACAATCCTCTTAAGGAGGATAAACTAAATAAAGAAATAAACAAGAGTTGTCCTTACATGTGGAATAAAGGACAAACAATGACATGTCCTCCACATGTGTACAAGAGGACAAACTACATTTAGGGACCCTTGGAATATCCCAATTAATATATCCAAGGAAAGATTAACCTTTCTAACAATAGTTTATACCAAGCATTCAGTGGTTACCTAGTAAGTTCAGCAGTTAAGCAATTCACACCGAGCATTCCTGGAGCTACTAAGTGAATGTGAAGTTCAGTAGTGTTTAATGAGCTTAAAATTTTCACCAAATAGATAGTGGTTATTGATCTTCACAGTGTCTATTTGAGTTTTTAGTTTGCATGATGTGAAGTCAGTTTCTACTAAGTGACAACAAGGTAAAGGAAGGATTCAGTAACTATCGAGTGACACTATATCTACTAAGTCTCCAATGGTTACTGAGTTCCAAGCTATGTTGTGTGATTAGTATGGACCGAGCTTCTACTTCTACTGAGTGCATGATGATATTGAGTAACGTAGTGGATGCCAAGTATCAGAAGGTCACCAAGTCAGCTTGAAGAACCCGAGTTTTCTACTATTTGACCAACTCAATAATGTTTTATTCACTTATGTTCTAGCCGACCTTGTAATTGTAATTATTAGAATGGTATATATGTAATGTATTGTATCATTTGCAAAATATGGATTAAACTATCAAGAAATCATATGTAATGTTTTTAGAAGAGTGAATGCGAATCAGTAGCAGAGCAAAGTATTCAACAAGGTCTACAAGGAGTAGCAAAGTCATATCAGTCACAAGAGGTGATCTATACTTCAAGGATCTAATCAGCAATCAAGTTGTAAGTCAGATATACTATTTCATCTTGATAGGTGAATCAATTTTCCAAATCCTTTAACAGGGTAGACTTAATAGTCTTTATATAAATATCTTAACAGAGTGCATACTTCATTGTATATTTGTAAAACCTCTACCAAGGTGGACCTAGTAGTCCAAACTGCTCTTAACAAAGAAGATCATTAGACGTGGTCAATGTAAGCCCTAACAGGCCAACTTTATAGTGTAGTAGTGAAGTTTTGTGGGTATCATCCCCAGACTAGTTTTACTTTCTATTTGGAAGGTTTTTGGGTGACCAAAATACTGTGTTCATGTGTTATGAATGTTTATCTTTCTCATGCATGCAATACATTAGATAAATGAATGGTGTATAATTTATATGGTTAAGTGCTGAATTGATTTAAAGTTGTTTGAGGTTACTAATTCACCCCCCCTCTTAGTAACTTAACTAGTCTTGATTATTTCCAATAGTTTATATGGGTCGAAAGGGGTCATAGGATGACCTATGACCCCTTTCGACACATTCCATGATGACATTTATGACCTATGACCCCTTTCAACACATTTTATTACAACATATGTCTTTAGGAGTCCTAGGACCCCTAGGGATATATTATAATCATTTATATGGGTCGTAAGGGGTAACAGGATGACCTATGACCCCTTTCAACACATTCCATGATAACATATGTCTCTAGGGGTCCTAGGACCCCTAAGGACATATTATAATCATTTATATGGGTCGAAAGGGCCCATAGGATGACCTATGACCCCTTTCGACACATTCCATGATGACATATGTCTCTAGGGGTCTTAGGACCCCTAGGGACATATTATAATCCTTTATATGGGTCAAAAGGGGTCATAGGATGACCTATGACCCCTTTTGACACATTCCATGATGACATATGTTTCTAGGGGCCCTAGGATGCCTAGGGACATATTAGAATCATTTATATGGGTTGAAAGGGGCCATAGGATGACCTATGAGCCGTTTTGACATAGTTTATTACAACATATGTCTCTAGGGGTCCTACGACCCCTAAGGACATATTATAATCATTTATATGGTTCGAAAAGGGTAATAGGATAACCTATGACCCCTTTCAACACATTCTATGATGACATATGTCTCTAAGGGTCCTAGGAACCTTAGAGACATATTATAATCATTTATATGAGTGAAAGGGACCATAGGATGACCTATGACCTTTTTTGACACATTTTATTACAACATATGTCTCTAGGGGTCCTAGGACCCTTAGGGACATATTATAGTCATTTATATGAGTTGAAAGGGGTCATACGATGACCTATGACCCCTTTCGACACATTTCATGATGACATATGTCTCTAAGGTCCTAAGACCCCTAAGGACATATTATAATTATTTATATGGGTCGAAAGGGGCCATAGGATGACCTATGACCCCTTTCAACACATTTTATTACAACATATGTCGCTAGAGGTCCTAGGAACCCTAAGGACACATTATAATAATTTATATGGGTTGAAAGGGGTCATAGGATGACCTGTGACCCCTTTCGACACATTCCATGATGACATTTGTCTCTAGGGGTCCTAAGACCCTTAGGGACATATTATAATTGTTTATATGGGTCGAAAGGGGCCATAGGATGACCTATGACCCCTTTCGACACATTTTATTACAACATATGTTGTTAGGGGTCCTAGGACCCCTAAGGACATATTATAATCATTTATATGGGTCGAAAGGGGTCATAGGATGACCTATGACCGCTTTCAACACATTCCATGATGACAAATGTCTCTAAGAGTCCTAGGACCCCTAGGGACATATTATAATCATTTATATGGGTAGAAATAGGCCATAGGATGATCTATGACCCCTTTGAACACATTCCATGATGACATATGGTTCTAAGGGTCCTAAGACCCCTAAGGACATATTATAATTTTTTATATGGGTCAAAAGGTGCCATAGGATGTCCTATGACCCCTTTCGATAGATTAAATGATGACATATGTCTCTAGGGGTCTTAGGACCCCTAGGGACATATTATAATCCTTTATATGGGTCGAAAGGGTCCATAGGATGACCTATGACCCCTTTCGACACATTTTATTACAACATATGTCTCTAGGGGTCCTAGGACCCCTAGGAACATATTATAATTGTTTATATGAGTTGAAAGGGGTCATAGGATGACCTATGACCCCTTTCGACACATTTTATTACAACATATGTCTCGAGGGGCCCTAGGACCCCTAGGGACATATTAGAATCGTTTATATGGGTTGAAAGGGTCCATTGGATGACCTATAACCTTTTTTGACACATTCCACGATGACATATGCCTCTAGGGGTCCTAGGACCCCTAGGGACATATTAGAATCGTTTATATGGGTCAAAAGGGGCCATAGGATGACCTATGACCCATTTCAACACATTCCATGATAACATATGTCTTTAGGGGTCTTGGGACCCCTAGGGACATTATAATCATTTACATGGGTCAAAAGGGGCCATAGGATAACCTATGACCCCTTTCGACACATTCTGTGATGACATATGTCTCTAGGGGTCCTAGGACCCCTAAGGACATATTATAATATTTTTTTTTCAACACATTTTATTACAACATATGTCTCTAGGGGTCCTAGGACCCCTAGGGACATATTATAATTGTTTATATGGGTCGAAAGGGGTCATAGGATGATCTATGACCCCTTTCGACATGTTTCATTACAACATATGTCTTTAGGGGTCCTAGGACCTCTAACAACATATTATAATTATTTATATGGGTCAAAAGGGGTCATAAGATGACTTATGACCCCTTTCAACCCATTTCATTACAACATATGTCCCTAGGGGTCCTAGAAACCCTACAGACATATTACAATTGTTTATATGGGTCAAAAAGGGCCATAGGATGACCTATTACCTCTTTCGACACATTTTATTACAATATATGTCACTAGAGGTCCTAGGACCCCTAGGGACATATTATAATTGTTTATATGGGTCAAAAGTTGACACATTTTATTACAATTTGTCTCTAGGGGTCCTAGGACCCCTAGGGACGTATTATTATCATTTATATGGGTCGAAAGGGGTCATAAGATGACCTATGACCCTTTTCAACACATTCCATGATGACATATATCTCTAGGGGTCCTAGGACCCCTAGGGACATATTACAATCATTTATATGGATCAAAAGGGGCCATAGGATGACCTATGATCCCGTTCAACATATTTTATTACAACATGTGTCTCTAGGGGTCCTAGGACCCCTAGGGACATATTATAATTATTTTTATGGGTTGAAAGGGGTGACACATTCCATGACGACATATTTCTCTAGGGGTCATAGGACCCCTAGGGACATATTATAATTGTTTATATGGGTCGAGAGAGGCCATAAGATGACTGATGACCCCTCTCCACACATTTTATTACAACCTATGTCCTAGGACCCCTAGGTATGCATTTGGTTGGTCCCAATGTGTCGAAAGGGGTCATAGGTTAACCTACTCTTGACGCATTTCATGACAACGTATGTCCCTAGGAGCCCTAGGAGCCCTAGGGACCCATTGGGAATGCATCGAAAGGGGTCACTAGGGGCTCTAGGGACATATGTTGTCATGAAATGTGTTGAAAGGGGTCATAGGTTAACCTATTACAACTTTCGATGCATTTTATGACAATATTATATTTAATAGTAATATAATATTGTATATTTTAATATAATAATAATATATTATTAGATTATATAACAATAATAATCATATATGTTACTAGATTATAGATTTAATAATAATAATAACCATATATATTATTATATATAACAATAGTCATATAATATTACTATATATATTTAATCATAATAATAATTATCATATATATTACTATATTATATTTAGTTATAATAATAATAATTATATTATATTTAATAATAATCATCATACATATTACTATAATATTATAATAATTATAATCATATATAAAAATAATAGTTAATAATAATAATATCAATGTCCACACTTCCCCCAAATAAATTTCCCTCTAAAACACTCTAAACTTTCCCTCTCAAATTTATTTCCTATCAAATTTCCCTCCCTCAAAAATTGCAATTACAATATATTTCCTTTCAAATTTCCCTCCAAAATTTCAATTGAAAAATCACGGACCTAATCGGATACCCAATTTCAAATCAGGAATCCAATTTGGAATCAAATACCCAGTTTGATTTTGGGTATCCAATTAGGCTCGGTATTTACCAAACCTATTTGGTCAACCCAAAAAATGTGTTTGAGAAGGGTTTCACTGACACTCAGACTTCAGGTAGCCATCTGATAATGTTATTTTCATCGAAATTGAATGAAACGAAAAGGGTTTTTTTTATAACACTCTCGAGATTCCATTGATATAATTGTTGTTAAATTCTGAGTTCGATAAGTATTTATTAGTTAATTTTCAATGAAGATGATTGTAAAGTGATGATTGACATACTGATTGAAAAATAGCTATAACTTTCAAACTATATAATATTTTTAAATCCAAAAGTTGCATCACATTCTATGCTTCAACTAGTATAAGAAAGATAAAGTAAAAATTAAATTTGGTAAATTTTTCTATTAGTTAAGGTGGTCAGACATGGGAGTTTTTTTTTTCTAAAAAAGTTTTAGTAAAAAATTCATATTTAATTATTTATTTGGAATAAAAACACCCAAAAATATGTGTCACATCCGAGGATGAGTCTACTTTTTATATCTATAATTATATTAAAAAAATATTATCATTTGATTTTGATTAAGGTGGTCAGACATACACCTACTTTTTATTTGTTCCCTAAAATTTTCGTAGTATTGCATTAAAATCCAAACTTTTGACCAATCAATTTTTTTTTCTCTAGATAAGGCCTAGTAGTTTAGAAACTAAATTCAATTTCTTACAAATTATTTTCTTACAAAATTTTGATATGAAGTTCACTTTAAAATTATGTGTCAAGTTGACATAACCCCGATTTGTTGATTTTTCACTGCCACTTAAGGCCATAGTTTGGTTGACCATGATCTTGCACAAACTTATTAGTTGGACAACAGTTACTTGTCACAGATATATACACACACACACATGTTATATATATATACATATATACATATATATATATGTGTGTGTATATACACACACACATATTATATATATACATATATACATATATATATGTGTGTGTATATACACACACACATATATATCTATATATATGTATATACATATATATATGTATATATGTATATACATATATGTATATATATATATGTATATATGTATATACATATAGATACATATATATATATATATGTGTGTGTGTGTGTGTATATATGTATATATGTATATATATACATACATATATAGATATATAGATATATAAATCTATATATATACATACATATATAAAAATATATACATATATACATCTATATATATATATATACATCTCTCTCTCTCTCTCTCTCTATATATATATATATATATATCTATATATATATATCTATATATATATATATATCTATACATCTATATATATATACATACATATATATATACATATATATATATCTATATACATACATACATACATACATACATATATATATATATATATATATATATATATATATATATATATATATATATATATATATATATATATACATACATACATATACATATACATATATATATATATATACATACATACATATACATATACATACATATATATATATATATATATATATATATATATATGAACCCTAATTTATAAACTGCACCTTGACCTCCTCACCCTAATCTTCAAAGTCTAATTAAACCTTCACTAGATTTAACCTAATCTAATTTAGATAAATATAATCATGCAATCCTAACCCTAGAAATGCCATGTAACACAATGCTAACCATCATGTAAATTTAATCCTAATCTTAACTCTAATGAACTCATGTTATATATTTAACCTAGAATGAAGAAAGGTTGATTCTAACCATGTAATCATAAAATCTAAGTTACTCTAGAAACATAAACCTTTAAACATAAAGTTTTATCATTTTAACCCAAAAGTTATCACTAAACCTAAGCATGAATATTAATTTTCTAACTTTAAATTTTTATAGCATGATCCTCACTTCTTAACCCTAAAAAATAGGCTAATTTATGAATTTCCTAACTAAAAACTTTAATCTAGAGATTTGTACACTAACCCTAAACATTATATTAACTTTCTAGGTAACATTTCAATCATGATTCTAATGATATAACTATACATAACCATGTACAACTATAGTGTACAATAACATATTTACATTTTAATCCTAGGTAATACTAAACCAAGTAAGAGGATAGTTATATTAACTTACTCAACATTTAATGTTACTGAATAAGGTATTTACCTAGAATCATAATTCTACCTATAATGCTAACATAAATCTCACACTGATATTAAACACTAATGATCTTACTATATAAGTTATGTACAATTTTATAACATTAGTTAACCCTAGGTAACTCTAACCATAATAGCTTGTACTATACATCAGTTACATAAAACACTATTCTAAACACACACTCCTTTAACCCTAGGAGCTAGGTAAATATTTTCCTCAAGAATGTTGAAACCCTAATCAAATTAATTTAACTAACTAGGTAATATTTTAACTTTAAGCATAACCCTAAAATTAACTCTAAGTTCTTAACACTAACTAGATAGAGTTCTAACAATTTTATAACACTAACCCTAACTCTAACCTATCATAATAGCTTACTCTCAAGACATAGAACACTATTCTAAACACACACTTGGAATTTAACCCTAAAGGCCTAAATATTTTCCTAACCCTAACTTAATGAAAATTTACCTAATAACCCTAAAGTTAACCCTATAACCATACATAATATAAGTTTCATAATCATGATAAAATATTAACCTTGAGAATGTCAACCCAAATCAAATTAATTTAACCTAACCAAGTAACATTTTAACTTTATACACACATGATTTAATTTATGTTCATGCATGTAGTATTGTATGTATATAGTTATGTATGTTCCATGTTTACATGTATTATATATTAGTTTCTTAAATGTCATTATACTTGATAAATTTCAAGTTTATTAAAAATGTCATATTTTAATTTTAATTTTAGGTTTACACATTATATAGATGCACGCATACTACATACATTGACCTTCACATGGTAGATCAACAGCCTCATATCCGCCTTGAGCAATAGCCTCCTATTCCCCCCAGAGCAACCTCCTATTCCCCCTGAGCAGTAACCTCCTATCCCCCCTAAGAAACAACACACGAGTAGTAGCCTGTCCCCCCACCAATAGTGTTCTATTCCTACAGATTAGTAGCCTATCCCACCTAACATGCTCTATGATCGCACTAACCAATAGATTCATAGACTTCATGAATCCTTGGCTAGTGGCACATGCTCTAGTGTGTATACTAATACATGTTGTAGCATCTTATGGAGTCTCACATTTATTAGAGATGAGATTCATGGTGTTGCTCCATATTCTACACATATATATAGATTGTCCTTGATAGTAAGAGATGAGAGGTCTCTTCGAGTCTCTCACTATAGCAGGTATAGGGCTTAGTGTCCAAAGATATACTGAAGAGGGCATGTTTACCTCATTATCTTCCACTAAAGTATGTTAAGGGGTATTCTCCCCTTAAGTGTACATATCCACAAATGGCTTCACTTATATACCCACGCTTCATTGTTTCTCATGGTCGTTATCCAAATGAAAACCAAATTCCACTCTATTTTGCACAACTTTATACTGAGGTTTCCTTACACATGGTGGTGAACTACACTAGTTTACCATCACATTTAGGATAGGGGCATGGTAGAATATGTTAGGATTAAAACACATACAAAAATAACAATTACATGCAAATATAACCAATAACAGAAAAAATAATAGATCACACAGAAAAGAACAGAAGGCACCAAGATTTAACGTGGTTCACCCAATCCCTGGGCTACATCCACCAAACAACAAGTCCAATATTTTTATGATCCAGCGATTACAACTTGATTACAATCCATAATCCCTTATAGCTCAATACCGCTGCAAGAACTAGTTTCACATCACACCTTATGAAACAATCCCTAAACCTAAGCCCTTTTATACAAGTATTTTAACTACTTTAGGGTTATAATTAATAATTACATGTCAGCCCAAAACCTCGATAAAATAGGGCCCAAAATTTTTTTCGGGGCGATGCCCTAAACCCCAAAGAATTTATGAAGTATATACAATACTTTCCTGATCAGTCACCACAATCTAACAGACTAGTTGATAGGTAGTCGGGTCATCCACCAATGACACATAGGTTTATTGTTGGAGAGAGGGCACCTATTATTTCCCCTATGTTAGGTTCATTAGCTGATGAGGCCATGTATATTACACAGTTATAGGGGGTGAATCGGGGAGTTGGAGACATTACCGCACCTATCAGGTCTATTTTTAGTAATAAGGTTGGCTAGTATTTTATGTCATATCAACATTTATATCATTGCCTGGTACTTCATCTTTAAGAGACTTTTATAATGCATCAAGCATCCCTTCATTGACTAGCTTAGAGGGTCTCACTAGAGTGTTGGCATGAGATACTATGAGTAGTCTTGCTAAGGATCTATTATATTCATATATATTTATATCAGAGCATCTGGGTATACCCATATCAGATGTTTGACATCATGTCCATGGTGGTATTGGGTCACATCCTTAGCCACATTCCTCTCCTCAATCAGTAGTGCTCATGGTGGTAGTACACATCATGAGCCACCTAGTAACCACTATTTTTCTACAGAGGGACATATACATAGTAGGATAGACCCTTTAGCCAGTTTAGGGCATAGTCAGAGTTCAAATGCGGGCCTTGATAATGTTGACTTCAGCTTGTTGACCATAGGATGGATGGACTTGTTAACACGTGATGATTATACTTCTATGTCATTTGATCTAGTTAGTCCACTTGGATCATCATTATTGGGACATGTGCCAACCACCAGTCATGCTAGCATAGATGTAGCAATGGAGCTAGATGAGGCCTAGCAAAATCTAGATAAATTCGTGGACATGATTGATGCTAGGCAATCTGAGTATTATCAGATGCTAGCATCTACACAAGTAAATCTATAGTTTTTTTTACATTCATGTTAAAATTTCAACTTCAAACATTTGTTCAACTAATAATTTATGCATATAATGATTTATTGTACACATGTATATATGTATTGTACGGGGACATTCCTCTTTTTACTCCAACTTTGATGCCTAATCATGTATGTCACTGAGACTCATTTGATGATATCAGTAGTGGACAGGTGACTTTAATTTTTTTGAATTAGACACATGTGAGTTTTAAATGTAATATTTAAATTGCATGCAATTCAAGTAAATTTAAAAGAGATTTAATTAAATATGAAATTATTTACATTGATTTCATTTTATCTTCAATATATTTAGGGGTCAGCACATCCTAGTGAGCATCCTGATAGTTAGTCTTTAGACTACACTATGAGGAGACATCTTGATGATAATCTGGCACCTGACAATTCATAATTTTATATATATTACAGATTATTTGATGTAGACTTTCATCTAGACTTTACATGTTTGATGATTGACATACATATATAGTTATGTTCTTATATGTTAAATTATGTTGGATTATGTTAGACTATGTTCTTTTACATGTTAGATTATGTTGGATAATGTTCTAGTTATGTTGGAAATTATGTAAGATTAGAAGGATTATGCTCTTTGAAATGTTAGATTATGTCAAGGATAATGTTGTGTTATCTTGGAAATTATGTTATATTATGATAGATTATGTTGGATTATGTTAGATTATGATTATGTTAGGGTTATGGTTAGGTAATTAAATTTACATATTTAATTGCATACAAGTACCTAATTGAACTATAATTAGTTACGAATCACAATTTAAACTGAACAGAAGTTAAATGAAAGAGTAAAAGTAATATATAATTAGTTACAAGTCCTAATTTCATCCCCTTAAGACACAAGTCCTAATTTAATACCCTTAAGAAAATTGTTCAAATTTCTTCCCCTTGAGGCACATGTCTTAATTAGTTGCACACAAGTTCCTAATTGAACTATAATTATTTACAAATCACAATTTAAACTAAACACAAGTTAAATAAAAGAATAAAAGTAATATATAAATAGTTACAAGTCCTAATTTCACCACCTTAAGACACAAGTCCTAATTTCAACCAAATTTCAAATTGTTGAACCAAAGTTCATATTTCAAATACTTTAGCCAAATTATAGATTTCAAATAGTTGAACAAGTTGTTTCTATCTTGTATCAAGTGGGTTAGCTCGTTGCTAGATAACATTTAATATTTTCCCGTGATCATCAATATCAAGCCTTCACTTACGTATTCCAGGTCCTTTGACTAGATGAAGAGTTAGACTAGTGGCAATAACATGGTTACTATACTGATATACCTTATTGTTAGGTTGATAATCAGTGAAATGAATCCCATTCTTAACTACTTTATTTTGCTTCAAATATGTTCCATGTACAACAATAGAACCTGCATATAGGTCAATCAAATAAGTAAATAAATTTGAATTCGTAAAAAAAAAAAGATGTACATACACGTACATGGTTCAACTATATACTAAACTGTGAGAAACATAATTTCATCACTTATTTTAGTCTTTGTTAGCTTCTCTCTTTGTATGGTGCAATGCAATAAATAATAGCTTACACCTTCTATGTTTTCAGATTCTACCATGATTGCAAAAACATTGCCTACAAAAAGTACATATGTATATAAATTCCATGTGTCATGTACATGAGTGTGTGTGTGTGTGTGTGTGTGTGTGTGTATAATTTTAAAAAATTATGAAATACATACCAACTATGATCAATCCTGAAATATGGTTATAATCACTAGAAATCAATGGAATATCATCATAGTTTTCATCCTCAAACTCATTCGTATTGATGACATCTAGTGGCACCAAAGTCCATTCACCCACATATTTATGTTCTTAATTAATGCAACCATCATAGTTTTCATCAATAAAATTAGGAAAAAAACATGAGTATTCTCTTGTGTACAATGACCACACATAACTATCTGTACTCATAACTAAATGCAATGATCACATCTTCTCTACCGGCCTCTTGCATGCATGCATTGATCTTCTATTGACATCTAAATGTAAGGTCCAGAGTTTTAAACATGTGTGTACCATAATTTAGTAATGAAATAACATATTAACTATAAAAATGATTCAATTAGAATATTTGAAAATTAATTTATACCTGATACCTCCCAAAACACTCTGAATGGTATGACTCGCTCTGCTTATGATGACATGTTATCTATATGTGTTGGCACCGTAAAATGTGTTTTGCACCACTCAACCACATCATGAGCATTATTAATGCAATAAATTTTATAGTCCATTTGATACTTTCTAAAAGAATGTTTCATACAAGCTCTTGCACCATCATGCTCACCCTTTCCATGTCCACTCTCAAGAAAACTCCAAATGTGTGGTATATTAAGGTATTGATGATATCTACATAATGCATAAATGGGTCTAGCTGATTTAAATTGTGTTGCACATTTATCTGACCATACAAAATATTTTTCCATTTTTATGCCTTTATTTTTCAAATAATCAAAAAATGTCTTAAAACAATGTTCCACAAAATGTGTGTCATGTTCTTTGTCATCACTAGTGTAAAAATTATACTCATTTTTATGACTCATGCTTGATCTGTACTTTCCACGCCATCCAAATCAATTTGTGCATGTTAATAAGGCACTTGAACCATAGAAGTAACCTGCTTTGTATAGTAATATTCTGCTTGAAGTTGTTTTTGAGAAATAAATGAGTAATTCTCTACAAAGTCAACAATAGATAAAATTGTCCCAAGTGGGAAAGTTTCTCTTGGTGTTTGAAATTGTTCTACTTGCCACTTCAAAAAAAAAGAATGATGTATATATGGTTGAATAAATTTACAAAAATTTGACATAAATTCTCCAACAGGTATGTCATCCTCTACATATTCTAATAGTTGATTCTTTTCCAACTTTTTTTTTCTGACTTTATGTACTTATATCTCTTACATTTTACTATCCTCATTATATCAATATCTTCATCTCTCAAAGGAAATTTTGTTAGGTTACCACATGTTTCACAAGTTTCCCTTATGCAATCTATTTCACCTATTGCACAATCATTTGGTTTGTCACATAAGATTGAAGTTATGAATTGGCTTTGTCATTTATGAAAAACATTTTGAGAACCACCACTTTTTTCTAGAGTCATCTTTTTGAACCCTTGATGGTAAAAATGAAATTCAACATGATATTGACAACAACATGTTTCAAACGATCTATTTAACTTCACAAAATAGGGTTTCAATCTTTCAAACATTGTTTGTCCAATCTTTGTGTCGTGATTTAAATTACAAAATGAGAGATATAATTCATGTTCTGTGACATCCAATCAATGTTTCGTGTGTTGAAGATACTCCTTAGGCCCAATACTCTGCATGATGATATCTCTTCTATTTGGTGAAGGAGGAGTATTATCAATAAAAAATTGGATGACTAAGTTCTTAATTGTTTTCACAATCCTATTAGATTGAGGAACTATACACATTAGCACCCAATTTCCTTCTAATGTACTATCATCCAAATCAATATCCTCTTTTGACTATACCTAATATGAGATGGAAGTGACGAGATTTGTCTTTTTTTCCATAATTTCTTATTTAAAACAAATGTTAGTATCGCTCTTCATGCAATAGATTTATCTGCAGATCTGGATTTTTTCCCAATGGAGTGTAACCCTTACTTAACACTTTCAATAATATCTTTTTGTAGTTTAGAAGTCTTCCTCTTTTTTACACTTATATTTATAACCAATAGTTTCAATGGCTCTTTTAATTCATCTTTAAGAAGTGAAATTGATAATAGTTGAGTTTTCTTCATTGTAGATCAAGATTCTCAAATTGTGCAATTATTTATTTAGACTTTTTATTCAATTTCCTCTTTGTAGTATGTGTAAGTTGACTAGCATATTCTCTTAATTTTTCCACATCCATTTCAATTAAATTATCTATGTTTCTAAGGTTAATTTTTCTCTTCAAACTTTGAGCTAGATTAACATTCTCATTTGTTGTTTGATCTGGGGCTGCAAGAAAAATTAAAATAAAGACTTAAGATACAACTTTTCTTTAGTGTCCACATATGTATATATATACATAAAAAATGAACTATTAAATACAATTTTATCTAACCTTCAAATGGTCCTTCTTCAATATACATTGCTTCATCTTCAATTTCCTCATGTCCAACATTTTCATCATCTACTACTGCACGTGCACAATATAACAAATAAAATCAAGCAAGTTTGTACTTGGGGATTTGTCTCTAAAATTAAAAATCAAAGATATAAAGTTTGTCTCTACATAGGTAGAAATCTAGAATTTCTAGAGATTATAGTTGCGAGAGATGTGTGCATACACACATGTTTGAACTTGGGATGAACCTTCTCCAACCTTAGTAGGTAGTCTTATTTCACTACGTCCTAAATAAATTCATAATTTAAAATACCATAATTAAAATGTACCCAAATTCTAAATATTCATAATTTAAAAACCATAATGTAATAAATCCTAACTCTAAATATTCATAATTTAAATTTACCATAATGTAATAAACCCTAATTGTAAATATTCATAATTTAAAAACCATAATGTAATAAACCCTAATTGTAAATATTCATAATTTAAAAACCATAATCTAATAAACCCTAATGGGACTAAATATTCATAATTTAATAAAACCTAATGCTAAATATTCATAATTCAATAAATCCTTAATATTAAGTTAATAGTAACCCTAAGTTTATATTTACCATATTCCTAATTGGATAAACCCTAATCCTAACTACATACATTAAAAAAGTCTACAATACGATTGCACACTATATGAACTAAATATGCATTGGAAAAAATATATTTCACATGTACATACCTTGCCTCCTATAATATCTTGCTAAAGTTTTTCAATGATTTCTTCTTCTTGTTCGTCAATTCTTCTTCGTGAATATTTACTCACCCTTTTACCTTTATTTCCCTTGTCGCAAATTAATTTTCCAAAATTTGAAAACAAAAGTTGCAAAATATTTCCTCCCTCGTAATTAAAGTGCAAATTATTTGAGTGCATTTGAATGTTAGAATTGACTATTTAAAAAAAAAAGTCCTAAGGGCCAAATCTAGTTTTGATCAAAACTAGAGTTAGCCCTAAGGGCTGACTATAGTTTCGATTAAAACTAGATCAAGTAGTTTCTTTTGAAACTAATTTCTTTGGTTTAGATAGAAAATTAGTTTCTATCGAAACTAAGAAAATTTTTAGTTTTTTCCAAGTGGGAGAAGATTTACTATGATTTCATGGCTTCTAGGCTCCATTACTAGGTTTAGATGGAGCACTAAAGTCATGTCCTTTTGCATGATAGAAGTACTTTGAATGAATTTTCTAATGACTATGAATTTTCTACATTTTGAAATTTTTAGATATACATTTTTCCACGTGAATTAAACAAATATTTGTTATAAAAAATAAACCTATAGATTGGACACTCATGGAAAAATAGTAACTAAGAGAAAAAAAATTGAAAAATAACTACGGTCTTCATATTCAAGTCCTCTTTCAATAAAAAAAAAAAAATTGAAATTGGGTAAATATATAATAAGTTATGTGTCAAAAGCCATGTATGTCCAAATTTGTTTTAGGTCAACTTTAAACTTTGATAAAATATGAAATACTAAGGATAAAGACATTCGATTACCTCCATGGTTTTGGTATGGATGTTAACAAACTGAATTCAAAAGAATCTCATTAATATCTATTGTAGAAAAAAAAAAGTTATGTGTGTCAAAAATAATGTTTCTTTTTTAAAATTAGGTTTTTGATAACATACCAATTTTTATGGGAGAGAAAATAATTCAATTAAATAAATTTAAAAATAATTTAAAAATATATTTGGATTCTACATAGAAAATCCTAAAAGACTCTAATTTACTTCATCTTCAAATTCCTAACCATTAAATGGTAATTTGCATTTGAAAGTGAAAGTTATCTTGAAATTTCACAGTTCAATGTCAGTTTAGGCAAAAAAGTGTAACCCATTATTGTGGGTTCACCCATCTACTACTAGGTCTAGCACAAAGGTAGCCACCAAGAAAGTAAAGGAGGCAAATAAACCAAGAGGAAAGAGGACTATTGCCTCAACAGAGCCGAGCCAACTTCCAAAGAAAACATATGCATGGAGAAAATACACTCTAGCAGTTGAGTCAGATGAGGAGAAGATAGAATCAAATGACATTAGTCAATTTTAGTTCGTAAGCTAAAATCCCTTGTCATATATAGACAACTTGTGTGAAAATGTTAAGAATAATGCAGATTTGTTTGGATTTGCACATGTTGTATTTGATAAGGTAGGAAAGATTGATCAAAATAAGGTGGAAGAAGCTATATATAAGAGGATGGCTACATTTAAAACTACACCTATGGAGATTTCCAACTCACTACCAAATAGTCTTTATGAGAAAGTTGAGAAGAAGATAGTTAGACAACAGAACGATAGATTAGGGAGACTACACTTGCCAGAGTAATGTTTCTTTGGATAAGGAAATGATGAAAAAATATATGAATAAATTCAAGGGAAGATTTAACCCCAAATATAGAGCTTTTAACATTTTGCAAAATAAAATTTAAGAGGTTGTCAAACCGAGCACCTAGATATGGAAAGTCATCTATGGGTTGACAATAGGATAGCCAAGTGATCAAGTTCCTAAGGAAGTTGGAGATAAGAAAGTTGAACAAGGACAAGAAGTCCAAGTCAACGATGGTCATGTGGGAGGTAATAAAATAGCAACAATAGTACAAGCCACAACTGATGACGAGTAGCAAGATGATCAAAATGTACTAGAGGTACAAGTGTCGAGTGCTAGTCCCCCACATGTGGACCAAGTGAGTCACCAAGACTCAATACAAATTAAGGATGTTCCTGACAACTCTACTCAAAAAATCAATCCCTTGACATATAAAGACATGAATAAACTTTTGATTGGCTCCACCACTGTAGCTAAATTATGCAACCATCCTATATTGGTGAGAGTAGATGATATTGAAAAGGTAGAATTGGTATCTATAGGGTAGAAATCACAAGAAACATCCAATGTGCCCCTTCAATCTATAGAAGACAAAGAAAAATAAAGTGTCACATGTGACACACAAATTGCATTGTTCATTGTGGTATATCAAGTGAAAGATACAGTAACACCAGATATCAACACATTAGTGCCAAATCCTTCAATACAAGCACTATTAACAGAAGTCCACATAGGTTAGGAAGCCAACCCTACACCTATCTCACAATTTCAAGGTGAAGATGAAAACAAAGAGAAGGAGAAGGATAGGACTGAAGAGTCAATTTTGACTACTAAGACAGAGGAACAAATTTATATACAAACCTTGGTTACCCTACCAGTTTCTATATCACCTCCTACTAGTCAAACTCTTCAATGGTCAAGTACAAATGCTACACCCCTAAAAATATCAAGGCCTAGTCCTAGTACATCAAAGTATGATGAAGGTACACTTTTTGGTGAGGTAAACATAGATGAGGTGATTGAACTACCCAAGTTTGATCTTGCAACAATCACCATAGAAAAAATGAGCATTCTATAGGAAGTTCTTGAAATGAATAAACAAAAAGAGTTGCTTAGACGAGAGCATAATCAGAAGCAAGTACTTCATGACATCGAAGATATATTTCTTGATGCATTTAGTCTTCAAGAGCCAAGTGAGGGAAAACCAATCATTGAGTAACTATTCAATATAGTTGATAAGATCAAGGATGAAGACCTAGATTACAATGTTAAACTTATAGAATGGTCTGAAAAGAAGTTTCACTCTAAAATCCTTGAAAATATTTCGAGTGCTATTGCACTAAGATAGGTTGACTTAACAACCAAAATGGAGGATGTGAAAAAGGTGTTGGAGAATATCTTTTCACTTTACAAAAATCTTTGTGATGTGAATTTATTCACACAAGAAGTACATAGGGCTATTGACTGGCTACAAGGAGATATATAGTTCATAGGTACAACATTGCAACTATCTCCTAGTCAAAGTCAGTCTCATTTTTAGAGATTACTATCTACTGAAGGTAAGCTAGTATATAGCCCATATTGACCCCACACATGGAATTATTTCATAAGGAACTAGCCTTCACTGAAACATTGATGAAGAAAGATAATCAAATTTCAACAAGTGATGGCCTATTGACCTTTTTGCCTAGATTGATGTTCAATACCACTCTCTAGAGGTAACATGCACTAATTAGGATGCAACATTGAAAATAATCATAGAGGTCCACAAAACATTTTTGGATAAAAACACTATCACTATACCACACAAATGACACAAGTGTGAAAAAGGGGGATTATAAAGTTTTTGAAGAAAGGGGAATGAGAATAGAATGAGAAAGCAAATTGACAAATGCATAGTATAGTTTTCAGTCAAGGGGAGTACTCATGTAGAAGTAGGGAACATCAAAAGATCACACACTTACTCAATAGGAGTACAAACTTCAGTTACAGAAAGGAAATACCAACTAAGGGGGGTTATGAAAATTTGGTGCAATAAGGTATGGCAATTATGTCATCAATTTTTGAAATTTTTTTAATTTTGTATGAGAGTTGAGTAATGTATACAGATAATCTGAGTTATGCACATAGTTAGGTTGCATATGCACCCAAAACCACTTTGTCATGCATGCATGACAAAGTGTTTTTAATACTCATGTCAAATGGAGAGATTGTTGATCTCATTTTGGTTTTGACAAGGTAGTGACAAAACACTTAAGTCTTTACTTAACAAAACTTAGTATGTGTCGAGTAAGTAGTGTATGTTGAGCAATATACATAGTTAGTGTCGAAAAGATGGTGTGTGTCGAGTCACTCAAGTGTTGAAAAAATCATAAATGTTGAGTGATTTAGATGCTGAGTAAAATAGTGAATGTCGAGTCATTCAGGAGCCAAGTGACATCATTAAGGATATAGTGAATGTCAAGCATTAGACCTTTCAAGTGTTGAGTAAATAGTTTCTGGCATAGTTGTTTGTAATGGTACAAACTTCTATGTAAACCATTTTTGGGCCAAGTTAAGGATTGTTTTCCTATTCTAGAAGATATATATGAAGGTATATTGAGAATCCCTATGCAGTACATGCAACCAATTAGAAAAAATAATGTGGGTAAGTGCACCAAGTTGTGGTGCCAAAAGGGGGGTATAAGTGGACACCTTTTTCTTGAAATCTACAAATTTTGAACTTCAACAAGAATTTGAAGATAGTTATGCTCAAAATTTTAAGACATGACAAAAGAAAAAGTCATAATCCTTTGAATTTAGTTTCTAAACTACTAATTTTTTTCCAAAATGGTTTAGTTTTAGGTCCTCAAAAAAGGGGGCCACAAAAAGTGGTACTGTTTATTCCAAAAAAACATAACATAGTACAAAGTGTGGCCCCCCTAAAATTTTAACTTTTTTTTGAAATTCTTTAATCACTCTGGTCAAAAGTTACTTAACACTATGTAGTTTATCCCATATTTTTTGGGTAATTTTATAATGTGTATTTTTTTTTAATGAATTTTTTAACTAGACACATCCCAAAAACATGAAATATTTGTGTGCTCCCCCTAGAACTAATTGAAAACTAATCTAAAATCAAAACTTATTTTTTTCAAAGTGTGTAGAATGGAGTCTAGTTTCTAAAAAACCAAGTTGTTGCAAAATTTGATGAACGAGCTAAAATCTATAGCCCAATTAGTACATGGTGGTTTTTGACAAAAAATGAACATATATTCAAAAGAAATTATAGATGAAAGGCTTGAAGTAGTTCAACTTAAAAATAAATTATATGGTTAGATAGCTAACACAGAGACCCATAATGCTATGTAACTTGATCTTATCAATACCCAACCATGAGGAATCTTGAAGGGGAGCACAAAAGAAAAATAATCATTTTTGGTATGTTTGCTGGAAAACACGTCTCAGACATGTTTATAAACTCCAAACCTTTGGGTTGGATCTCCAAGGCAAAACCAAGCCTTAGGCTTGGTTTTAACACAAGGATTTCAATAGCGTGCACACGCTATTAGAAGCATTTAAATTCTCAATAACGCATGCACACTATAGTGCACACACACTAGTGAGACCTAAATTGCAATCCAAGAGCAAGAGAGAGCTAGGTGAGAGGGGGGGGGGGGGGTTGGGGGCGAGGGAATGGCTATGTGTGTGTGTGAGAGAGAGAAAGAGATTGAGAGAAAGTAGGGGATGGGAGAGGGGAGAGAGTACAGGATGGGAGAGAGGAAGTGAGAAAGTAGGGGATGGGAGAGGGCAGAGAGTACAAGATGGGAGAGAGGAAGTGAGAAAGAGTAGGGGTGGTAGAGAGAGTATAGGATGGGAGAGTAGGGGTGGTCAAGAGAGTACAAGATGTGAGAGAGAGGAAGTGTGAGAGAGATTAGGGGTGGAAAAGAGAGAGTATGGGATGGGGGAGAGAGATTGAAAGTAGGGGATGGGAGAGAGAGGAAGTGAGAGAGAGAGAGAGAGAGTATAGGTTGGGAGAGAGAGATTGACAGTAGGGGATGGGGGAGAGAGAGAGTAGGTAGTAGGAGACAGAGTGGGAGAGGAAGAGCGAGAGAGAGGAGGATGGGAGTGCATGTGTGTGAAAGAGAGAGAGTAGGGAATGGGAGAGGGGGAAGACATAGTAGCTCAAGAGAGAGTAGGATATGGAAGAGAGAGTAGGTGATGGGAGAGGGAGAGAGAGGGAGGATGGAAATGTGTGTAAGAGAGAAAGAGAGAGAGAGAGAAGGAGATAGGAGAGAGTGTGATAATGTGAGAGAGAGTAGGGGGTAGCAGAGAGAGTAGAGAGGGAGAGAGTGAGAGTGAGAGTGAGTGTGAGTGTGAGAGTGAGAGTGAGAGAGAGTGAGAATGAGAGTGAGAGTGAGAGTGAGAGAGAGAGAGGGGGCAGTGGGAGAGGGAGAGAGAGTGAGAGACAAACTAGGGGACGGGAGAGGAGAGAGGGGGGATGGGTGTGTGTGTGAAAGAGAGAGAGTAGGGAATGAGAGAGGGGAGAGAGAGATAGAGAGAGTAGGGGATGGGAGAGAAAGCGAGTAGGCAATGGTAGAGGGAGTGGGAGAGGGAGAGAGAGGGGGGATGGGAGTGTGTGTAAGAGAGAAAGTAGGGGATGGGAGAGAGTGTGAGAGTGTGAGAGAGAGTAGGGCTGGTAGAGATAGAGTGAGAGTAGGGGATGGGAGAGAGAGAGAGAGAGAGAGAGAGAGAGAGAGAGAGAGAGAGAGAGAGAGATAGTAGGTGGTGGGAGAGGGAGTGGGAGGGAGAGATAAGGGGAATGGAAGTGTGTAAGAGAGATAGAGTAGGGGATGGGAGAGAGTAGGCAGTGGGAGAGGGAGTGTGAGAGAGAGAGGGGGGGGGGTGGGAATGGGAATGTGTATAAGAGAGATAGAGCAGGGGATGGGAGAGTGTGTGAGAGTTTGAGAGAGAGTAGGGGGTGGTAGAGAGAGCTCATATGGGATGGGGGGGGGGGGGGGGGGGGCGCGCGCGAGAGAGAGAGAGAGAGAGAGAGAGAGAGAGAAGGGGATGGGAGAGAGTGTGAGAGAGAGTAGGGGATGGAAGAGAGAGAGTGAGAGTAGGGGATGGGAGAGAAAATATAGAGGGAGAGAGAGTACTTGAGAGAGAGAGAGATAGTAGGAAATGCAAGAGGGAGTGGGGGAGGGAGAGAGAGGGGGGATGGGAGTGTGTGTGAAAAATCTAGAGAGTAGGGATGAGAGAAGAGAGAGAGAGAGAGAGAGGGGGAGATGGAAGTGTGTGTGGCTATGAAAGAGAGAGAGAGTAGGGGATGTGAGAGGGGAGAGAGAGAGTAGGTGGTGGGAGAGGGAGTGGGAGAGGGGGAGAGAGAGGGGGGAATGGGAATGTGTGTAAGAGAGATAGAGTAGGGGATGCGAGAGAGTGTTAGAGTGTGAGAGAGAGTATGTGGTGGCAGAGAGAGCTCATATGGGATGGGAGAGAGAGAGAGAGAGAGTGAGATTATGGGATGGGAGAGTGTGAGAGAGAGTAGGGGATGGGAGAGAGAGAGTGAGAGTAAGGGATGGGAGAGAGAGAAATTGAGAGAGAGATAGTAGGCGGTAGGAGAGGGAGTGGGAGAGGGAGAGGGAGAGAGATAGGGGGATGGTAGTGTGTGTGACAGATGTAGAGAATAGGGAATGGGAGAGAAGAGAGTGGGGGGATAAGAGTGTGTGTGTTTGTGAAAGAGAGAGACTAGGGGATGGAGAATAGAGAGTAGGTGGTGGGAGAGGGAGAGAGTGAGAGTAAAGGGTAGGAGAGTGTGTGAGAGAGAGTAGGGGATGGGAGAGAGTGAGAGAGAGTAGGGAGAGGGAGAGAGAGAGAGAGAGGGATGGGAGTGTGTGTGAAAAATCTAGAGAGTAAGAGAGAGGGGGGATGGGAGTGTGTGTGTCTGTGAAAGAGAGAGATTAGGGGATGGGAGAGAGAGTGTGAGAGAGAGTAGGGGGTCGCAGAGAGAGAGTATGGGATGGGAGAGATAGAGTAAATGGATGGGAAAGAGTGTGAGAGAGAGTAGGAGGTGGCAGAGCGAGAGAGTATGGGATGAGAGAGACAGAGTGAAAGGATGAGAGAGAGTGTGAGAGAGAGTAGAGGATGGGAGAGAGTGTGAGAGAGAGTTGGAGATTGGAGAGAGAGAGTAAGAGTACGGGATGGGGGAGAGAGAGAGAGTACAGAGGGAGAGAGTGAACTTGAGAGGGAGATAGTAGGCGGTGGGAGAGGAAGTGGGAGAGGGGGAGAGAGAGGGTGGGTGGGAGTGTGTATATGTAAAAGAGAGAGTTTAGGGGATGGGAGAGGGGTGTGTGTGTGTGTGTGTGAGAGAGAGAGAGAGAGAGAGAGAGAGAGTAGCAGATGTGAGAAAGTGTGAGAGAGAGTAGGGGGATGGGGGAGAGAGAGAGATAGTAGGAAGTGGGAGAGGGAGGATGGGAGTGTGTGAGAGATATCTAAATAGTATGGGATGATAGAGGAGAGAGGGTGAGAAGGGTAGAGAGAGTAGGTGGTGGGAGAGGAAGAGTGAGAGAGAGAGAGTAGGGGATGGGAGAGGGGGGAGAGAGAGTGTAGGGGATGGGAGAGAGAGTAGGGAGAGAGAGAGAGTAGGGGATATGAGAGGGGAGAGAGAGTAGGGAGAGATAGAGTAGGGAGGATAGAGAGTAGGGACGATGGGGAGTGATGTGTTTTCACATAGTGTGTACGCGCTATATGAAATCACCTAAAAATGGTCAAAAAGCAACTTTGGGGCCCATTTCATCTATTCTCTGCTTTTGGTCTATTGTGCACTCTATTATTTTGAAAGAAATCATGGTTTTCAACATAGCAAAGACTATTTCAACACTTTTTCAAGCTAACAAACACCAAATTCAATCATTGGATACACAATTTGAAGACTTTTTGAATATTCATTGTATAGAAAAAGTTAGTGCAATCCATTTTAAATACTGTTTGTCGATAAATAGATACAAATTTGATTATAATTTGATAGGTTTAATATATAGTGAATTCATTGAAAATTGTATGTTTGAATGAAATGTTATTTTGAAATGGTTAGAAATTTGACAAGTCGTTTGATATATATTGTGTATTCATTCAAATAATTATAATTTTTATATGTATTTGAATAATTTATAATTTACACATTTTAAGTAATTCAGATGTTTGAATAATTTGACATGTAGAAATCATCATCATACCAAGGAAGAAACCAAAAACTCAAACAAATGAAGATAGGGAGAGAGATTTGGTAATTAAAAGAGATAAAATAAAATTACTACTAAACAAAGAAAATTGCAAAGAAATAATGAACAATTGACTTTTTAAGAGGATCAAGAACCACTAGTACAAAGAAACAAAAAAGAATAATTAGAAAGGCAAAGAGAACGAATGATACTGTTACGCTCAAGAAGACAATTGAATTGTGAAGCTACACCATCTTCCAATGTTGGAGTAATATCGTTTGCTACACCATCTTTCAATTTTGAAGTCATATCATCCTCTCATGTTGAAGAGACACTGATTTGTAGATCCGACGATATACAAACTCCATCATGTCATGTTGAAAGCACAACATAAACACATCAAATAGGTGATATTACATCTTTTACATCTTATTGCCAAGGCACATCATCTTTAGCTCAAGTTATGCAATACACTCAACATTATATTGATGTTGAAAATGTGGAGAGAATTGAAGAGATTAGAACACCTTCTAGAATTCATTTTAGAAGACAAAAATATTTGATTGATATTGATATTAACATTTTGAAATCAATGCCTAACAAGTTTAGCAAGCGTACTTGTCAAAGAAAAGTTAATCATATGTGGAGATTATTTTTCGAAGAATTAAATATTATAGGTCAATGCCAATTATTTGTTGAAATGATGAGGAATTTGAAATTTAGGCTTATCATGAATATTCTTGGGCTAAGAACGATGGATGATTCAAATGAAAAAAGCATTGTAAAGAATCTAATGAGTGCTTATGACAAAGTGGGTTCTAACTCATGCACCAAATATAATAATATCACAAGACGAGTACTTACATCAAAAATAGTAAGTAGCCAAATGAACAAAGCTCAACTCATGAGAAAGACAAGAAAAACATTAAAAATTGGTAGAGGTACTCTAAGGAGAGCCATGCTAAGGCGTGAGAGATTGGAAGATCCAACAAAAAATGAGTTATAAAAATTTATTGGTAGACTACCATGAAAAGATAAAGAAATTAGTGAAGCCTTGAAATCATTGATCGAATTTTTTTGGAAAAATAACACACGTGTTTTCACTAATCAAAGAAATGTTGTAAGAAGGAGGATTGGTAGCCAAAATTGAGACCCACATGTGAAACATTTTTTGAATTCAACTCAGACACAATTTTTTGCAAAATTTATTGGTATGTATCCTCAAATTCAAATAAGTCAAAGATTTTTTGAGATGGGTAAACCTTTTTATGTGAAGATAAATCACACACACACAACTTGTTGTTGTAGGATACATATTAAATTTTCTAACCATTTTGATGTTTTTAGGCATATATACATAATTTTGCATTCTTAGTTTGTTTTGTAGGATTGTGACATGAATGAGCCACCAAGATCTTCAAGGGAATTCATATCCAACATTTTATGTGAAATAGGAGATGGCCAACAATTTTACAAGACATCATGCTTGGATGGTACGTAATTATTATGTGGTTCTTTGCAACTTTTATCAACTTGTCAACATATACATAGTACACATGCAATTGGAAATGAAATAGTAGATTACATAAAATTTAAGATAGTGACATATGCTCTAAAATATGGGAAACATGGCAAAATATGTGATTTAGTCATTGAAAAGATTCCAGTGTATGAGTTCATGAAGATTTTTTGTGAAAAGATTATTTACAAGTATGCAAGGCATACCCATAGAGCTCGATGGCTAGATTTGCAATTCGAGTTATGCAAGGATACGTTTCCACTGGATACCATTGTTTTGGTTGTAGATTTTACAGAGAACTACACACTACAACCCAAAAATGAGGTTCAAGCAAAGTATTATACTTCTCAATAGGTTTCCATATTTGTTCACATAACATTCATGCATTCACCTACAAGTACATAGGATGACAGGAAGATTTTGAGGGAGTACCATTTTTACATCAACGATGATCAATCACATTCTATGGAGTTCGTACATGGTTGTTTTCAACTATTTTATGGAGATTTGGCTAATAGGGGCATAACATATCGTCAACACATTATTTGGTTAGAGAATTGTGCATCTCAATTCAAAAATGCATGGATGTTCTATTGGTTGAGCAGGATGCATAGGTTGTGTAAAATTCAATATATGTGGAATTTCATAGAGGGTGGTCATGGTAAGGGAGAGCACGATGGTGCAGGCACATGCATTAAAAGAGCCTTTGCTCATGAAGAACTAAAGTACAAAGATGGAGCAATATTGATAGATGCAAAATCCATCGTCCAATGGTGTAACGCTACAATGGGTCTAGGTAAGGAAGGTAAGTCTACAACTCGTAGATTTTTTTGGTTGATAGATAATATTAACATTGCACCATATTAGGATTGTTGCACACTGATAGGATCTAGTGAGTTACACTCTTTTAGAAGCTCTAATGTAGGTTCATGGAGTATCCACACATGAAAAATGACATGCTATTGTCCATCTGTGTAGAGTAAAATTGGGATGACTATGAGTCAATTGAATGGGTGGACAAATGGGATATACGAGTTTTGGACCCAATTGACACCTATCATCCCTCACAAGCACTGAAAATGGTAAAGATGGATTCGTCTATTGACTTTGACCGCTTGTCAGATCTAGTGCAACCTGGTAATATATATATTTATATATCTTTTTAATTTCAATATGTAACTTTATAACTTTTACCCAAGTGTTTTTTGAATTAATGACCACATTTTGTACATTTTTGCAGGCCATGTTTTTGTTGTTATTAATGAGAGGCATAGAAGGAGTTTGATATGTTTTACTTCCAAGAATCTAATAAAAAACCCATTGTTCCAGCATTTTATGACTGTTTTTGGCCATATAGTACAGATTTTTCAGATTGAAAGGGTGATGTTTTGCATTGATTACTTAGTGTATCTAATTTGAAGAATTTTGGAGGTGGTTTGAAGGAGAGATCAATTTCTATTTGCAAGTTATACATTTTTCCTTCCTCACTGCCTGTGAAACCCTTGAACCTAGGGTTTAGCCAAAGAAATGGCCCTAGTTTGCATTCCCATGGTTGAAATTTCTTTGAAACTTGCATGGGGTAGGCTAGGGCTATGTATTTTCATATTTTTATGGTTTTGGAATAGGGGGTTGAATTGGGAATAAATGGGAGCAAGCCCTAGGTCTAATAAGACCCATGTATTAGACCTAGATTTGATGTTTTGGTTAAGTAATGAAAAGAATAGGAGTTGAGGACTTGTTAAATTAGGAAAACACCCTCATCTAACCTAGAAGAATGTTTTGGAGTTGAAGAATGAAGTCCATGCACCCATTTCTTAGTCTTTTCTTTGTAAACCATGCCTAAACTTGCTAATTAGGCTTGTGTGCAAGGTAGGGTTAGTGTATGCTGGAGTGGAGTGGAGTTTTGAAACTGTGGTGTCTGTGGTGTCAGTTTTCATTAGATGATACATACTGAGGTTCCAACCATTGATACACCTTGTTTTGGTCATTTTAAAGTTGATTTAAACCATCTTTAAGTCTATGGGGAATCTTGAAGTTCCAAAGTCTCATTCTTGTCACTTTGTGTGAAGAAAAATGCCAATTGCTGCATTACTGGTCTATGAATAATAACAGTAAATTTGACCAGTGTTTTATAGTTTGGATTGTGTTGGATGGTTTTAGGTCTCTATTGATGTAGGGGAGGTTGCAATTGTTGATGTCACATTGTGTTAAGGTTGAGTGAATGAGATTTTTGTTGGTACAAGGGGGAAGTAGTTGGTATTCAGTCTTGAATGAAAATATCTATACCAAAAAAAGTACCCCATATCTATAGTTAGATCTTACTTAGTACATGTGTATCACTTGGAATATGAAAATATATCAAACTTCCAAATATAGTGAAGCAACTAACATCTAGCTTCTTCCCTATGAAAGCTTCCTCTGGTGTCATCTTCCCTAGCATCTTGTGTGGAGATTTGTTGTATGTGTATAATATTGTACTACATGTCTCTTCCCATAGGTAACAAGGCATGTCCTGGTCATGTAGCATATAACACTTTCTACCTTATATATATATATATATATATATATATATATATATATATATATATGTAAGGAATATTTAAATCTCAACAACTCCATTCTACTATATATTATAAGGAATATTGCAATCTCAACATTGGTAGTAGCTTGTGGGGTTTGATAGCTTTTTGGAGTGAGGGTAGTAGCTTGTGGATTTGTGGCTGATGGCACTCAGCTCTAAGGACCTAGTGGAAATGATGGAATTGTGCTCTGAGCTGAGGTAAACAAGCTGGGGGTGATGAAAGGTTGATTACTTGGCCCCATGGGTGGCATCCTGGTTGTATATTGCTGAGGTTGGCCAAAGATGCTAGCACTAATTTTGGAGACGGGTGGATTAGGAAGGCTGGGTTGGAGAGAAGCAACAACAATAGTGAAGGGAGTGAATGATGAGGTGTTTTGGGCAAAGGGGGTTTGGGATGGAGTGGTATGGACCAATGGTGGAGTGGTAGTGGTTGGATTGGTTTATGGAAGGGAGATTTCAACTTGAGTGGAGGCTGGTATGTTTGGGTCTATTGGATCATATGGGGTGGGTTGAGGCTCTTCTTTTGGCACGTATTGAGGATAATTTGAATCATAAGAGCCTATGGGTGGTGGGAGTTGTCCAAAAAATGGGTGAGATGGATTTGATAAGGGAGGAGGTCTTCCAAAGTTAGAGGCTCCTATGTTGTCCCTTCGAAAGTTAGCCATGATTGTTTCTTTGTTCTTGTCTATAATGGCGTTCACCAATACTGCATTTCCTGGTTGGTTCATGAAAGCTTCAATGTTAGTAGGTGATGGTATAGTGTTCTCTAGGCCGAAGGATGGTTGAGTGCTCAAGGGGAGCGATGCTGTTTGATCCAAATGATAGGGTTCCATTTTTTCCTTCTTCTTCTTGGCTAAGCGAGTGACGGGTGGCATGAAAATGCAGAATGTTCTTAGGGATGAGATGCAACAATGCTGATGGATGCAAAAGGGAAAGGCTTTTCTATGCAAATGATTTCCTAAGTTGAGGCAAAGCTATATGACAAACCTAAGGAGGATTGGGTTCGGGATTCTAACTTCAAAGATATGTTGCCAAAGCATGAAAGGTTTGCATTCCTATGTGCAAGCTTGGTGGTGATTGTGTCAACTTAAGGATAGACTGATGATCCTTTAAAAAAAATACGAGATTGACCACTTGTGGATCCCAACCTTTAGCTCAAGGTGATGAGGGATGACAAGTGACAAGGCTAGATTACCCTAGACAAAGCTCTGTCAAAGGGATAACCTTGGTGAGGCTGGTGGATTTGGAAGATATTAGGAATGGAAAACTTTTGGCAAGGTGACAACAATTTTGAAGGCTTGGATGTGAAGTTTTTGGATTGCTGGCTAGATGGTTTGGTTCTAAATGAAATGGATGAGCTAAAATTCTTAAGGGGAGGACTAAAGATGGCTGACTTTCCTACAAAGATGACTCTAAAGTGAAGCTTATGCAAGAAGATGTGGAGAAACAAGGGGGTCTAATCATAGAAATCATGCCTAGTTGGTAAGGCATAAGTAGTGTTAACTCTTGGATGTTTGCTAAATTTGATAGTGCGATCTAACCAGGCTTCTTGAAGGGCTTCATCGGTAACTTTGTCTTTTGCTTTGTGGAGTTTGGTAATTCAAGGGATTGGTGTTACTTCCTTTCTCTTGGCTGAAATTTCTTGATATACCTGAGATGGCTTGAGTTTGTGAAACTTCTATTTGGGTTTGGGTTGTTTTGACATAAATTCTTGAATTTGCTTGCGTTTGAGAGATCTCAGTTGTTTTGTTTCAACGTGTTCAATCTTTTGAAATAGGCAGTGACTACACTAAGTATGCCCTAAGCTAGAATTGACCAAGTTTGGCAAACATTCATTCAACAAATAAAAAATCAAGTAATAGATAGGAACAACCAGATAGAAGTTTTTGATTCTCAAAATGTGATACTTGCGCCAAAGAGTGTGTATGTTTTACAAATGTTTCGATCAGTCACTTCAAAAACATTAACACCCTAGATGGTTGTCTGCAAGGTTGACAGATGGTTTAGCTAGGAAGTCTTCAATATACCAAAGGTATGTGAAGCCCAAATTCGTAGATGAAACCAAAAAGATGTCACACAGCCGAGAGGAGTGGTAACCCACTTCTCCTCTTTCACTTCTCAAGGGTATAAAGTTCCTTGAAGCTTAGCCCGAGTGACAAAATATTGATTCCAAGAGAGGTGTCTTTGGATTCACCTCCCGAACTTTATACTCTGTCGGAATGTTGGAGTTGAGGTCATCCCAAGGAGTGATGAAATCCCCAAGCAGGCCTCCTAAAACTTAAACAAGATTTTGGATCCTAATCTTATGCACCCAAGATGGCCTCGAAAGATGACAAGGGGAGAGAAGACTTGGATGATCTTAGGCTAAAAGACATAATTCTTTTCCAACTGATGCTTAAGTTTTCTAATCTAGACCTTGCAAACACACATGTTTAGGATGCAAATGTTCAATTCTAACTTAAAGTATTAACAAAAGTAAAATCGATCGAAAAATGAATACACCAAGAAGATTTAGGGTCAACAAAAGTAAACTCATGCGCTCAAAGTCCCTCCACGTCAAGTATCGATTGATTTTTCTTTGAGGCATTCAAGATTGAGTGTGAGTTTGTTTTAAGCCCAAAACAAAGATGTGCGAAATTTGATTTCAAGCGCATGCCCAGAGGCCCTCCACGTCAAGATTTGTTCATTGTTTTTTATGCCCAAATGAAGTGTTAGCGAGACTAATGTGCATTCAAGGAATTTTCTAACTTAGAAAAACTAATAAAAACACAATTAAGTGGAGTTTGATTTTTTTGGAGCACTTAACACCCTCTTAGGTAGACCCATCCCCATATATGGCACTGAGATTACAACCAATGGTTAGAATGATGAGTGATTAAAGGAGATGAGTCCAACAACAAACTCACTTAAAACGTTTTTATTTGGTTTTTATAACTTAGAAAGTTTCTAAAATGTGGATTCTTTTTGTAATGATTAATTGACCTTTTGCATTCAAGATTGTGTTTGTTGTTTTAAGCATGCATTCCAAGAAAAATTTGATTTTAGTCCATGGCATTTAAGATTGATTTAAGCAACATACATTCAAAGAAAAGTGTTTAAACATTCAAGTTTATTTTTTAAGAGCATTAAACCATGTAAGGAGAACCTGTAAGAAACATGGTTAGTGGTTTCACAGATGCTCCAACCTGCAAAAGCTACAAAAGCCAATTTGATTAGTAACCCACAAATCTCAAAAATTTGAAGCTTAACTATTAGGAAAATAAAATCAACTTTTTTTGTTCTTTTTCCTAGGCATAAAAATGCTTAGAAAAACCTCTACTCTATGGAACCACCAAAAGTTAAAATTTGATTTATAAATTTTTTTTAATGCTAAAACAGAAGTGATGACAGCGCAGATAGGCAACAATAACAAGCGGAGACGACAGTTCACTAGGCGGAGACGCCAAACTATGGAGATGCTGAACTGCGGAGATGCCAATCTGCGAAGACGACAGAGACAACAATTTAGTTTGGCGGTGTAGACAATCGAAAAGAAGGCAGAGATGCTGAACTGCAGAGATGACAGTTGAGTTGGCAGCGCAGACAACCGAAAAGCAAGCGAAGACGCTAAACTATAGAGACAACAGTTGAGTTGGCGGCACAGATAATCGAAAAGTAGGCAGAGACATTGAATTGCAGAGATGACAGTTTGGTGGCGACGCAGCCAACAGGAGACCAGGCGGAGATGCCAAACTTTGGAGATGACAGATTGTCAAGCAGAGATGACAGTTAGTCTAGCGGAGATGATAGTTCACCAGGCGCAGACGCCAATTTGCGGAGACGACACTGCGCGTGAACAAAACTTATGGGCGCGGTTTTTTCTAAAATTTTTTATTTTTCAAATTATTTTTGGATTTTAGAGGGTATTTTTTCTTCCCAAATGCGTCCTTCAACCTGCAAAAACAAGAGAAACACCCTACAACCCACTCAAACAACAAAAAATGTTAGATTGTTAGTTTACAACAACAAAACATGGATTGACATGGATGAATGGATAACCCATAGTGGGGTCCCATTGGGCGTGCCAAAATGTATACACTAATATGTTAGCAAGAAACACTAATCTATTTTAAAAAACAAAGCATTAACTAACAAGATCAATATAACATATATGAGAGACTAAAGAGGAACCCCTAATTAGGAATGTGAGCCAAATGAATGGACTTTCCCAATACGAATTAGCTCTTTTCTTGGTAGATGAGTCTAATTAAAGGATTGGTATGCATGCTCAAAGGGCTTCAAATTTGCGTCAATGGATGTTGGGTTTTGGATGTGCATGTATGTAAAAAGTATGGATTTTGGCTTCTCAAAATAATATTATAACTTTAGCTCAAGGATTGTGATGAAATGGCTTGGGAGGGGATTCAATTTATAGGCAAAGAGCTTGAGGGATCAAGGACTAGGATGCAAGGATGGAGAAAAGCTCATAGAGGGCTTAGATTGCATGAGAGGAGAGCACATGGATTGTGCTTCCTTACAACCAATCAGGGAGTGACACATGTCACAAGGTGAGAGGATGGAAGAAAGGACAAGGATGAGTCAACAAAGAAGGCTCAAGGGATAATATCTTCATAAAGACCCTTCATAATGGCTTGTAAGAGCAATGAATGGGTTTGTAAGAGTCTTTATGGCCTTGTAAGAGCATTCATGGTTTAGGTGGTTGGGATATTTTGGAGGGAGTTGAGATTGTTGACTTTGCTTGGCTTAGGAAAGTCTTAAGCTTGCTTAGGAAATGTGACAAGGTTAGGGGGGGATTAGAGGTGATTTAATATTTAGATTAGAGATGTTAGAGATGTGCAAGTGGATGGCATTTAATGAGGGTGGGTGAGTTAGTAGCTAAGCTTGGTTAGTATGGGTGGATGGGGTGGATTAGTCTAAATGGAGGATTAGAGATAGGCTTAGGATGAGGATGAAGACCTTCTAGAAGAGTCTAG
Organism: Cupressus sempervirens; assembly: GCA_028749045.1. Classification (NCBI taxonomy): domain Eukaryota; kingdom Viridiplantae; phylum Streptophyta; class Pinopsida; order Cupressales; family Cupressaceae; genus Cupressus; species Cupressus sempervirens. Next base: position 1,089,287,563 of record CM053785.1, read on the forward strand.
AATTTTTCAGGATTAGGATAAAAGGTTTTTAGGAAATAAATAAAGTTTTATTTATTTCATGGGTTTGGGTTGAGGAAATATTCATTAAAACATTTTTAATAAACATGAGGATTAATATTTAACCTTAATTAAATATTTTGAGTTGGGATTAAGGGTAGAAAATGATGGGATTAGCCTTTAATCAAAATTAAAGAAGGATTAGAAGATTTTGGAAGAGGTTAGTGGTCTTAAGGAAATTGGCCAAGTTTTGGGCAAAAAATAAATAAATAATTTATTTTAGGATTTTTAGAAAATTTATTAATTAAATAATTAATAAATAAGGAAATAATATTTAAATAAGATTTAAACATTTTTGGGAGGGATTTCTTAATTAAATATTTTTAATTAAGATAAAGAGATTTAATGGCATAAAAATAAATAAATTAATTAAATAAATAATTAATTAATTAATGATGATGTCATCAGAGACTTTTTCAGAAAATAAAAATACTTTATTTTCTAAAAGATTTTAGGTGTCTACATTTTGCCCCTCTTTGATGTGATGCTACAAGTGGCATGGCATCAAAGATAAAAAAAAAAAAGATGCCCAAGGCTAGAGCAGAAGAGGAGAGAATGGACTGTGAGATGCCCCATCAAGAAGGTGATGGGGAGAGAAAGCGAGGCTCGACGGTTTCTTGAAAAATACAAGAATTCAAGATGAGTAAGGAGACTCAGATTGGCAATGAGAAGGGGCTGAATTAGCTCAAACTCTCACTATGGGAGAATGATAAAGGAGAATCAGATGCACAAGAGGAAGCAAGCTTAAGACTTTTAGGAGTGGGGGGAGGATGAAGGAGCGGAGCACTATAAAAAGGAATCCAAGATAGGGAGAAAGATGAGGGGATTATAAAGCTGATGCAATAGGATTTCAAAGAGTTAGATTGGCGGAAGATGGGTTTTGAAGATCCCCAGGACTAGGATTGTGGATCTCGAAAGATGAGGCTTGGTGGACTGATTGGATTGGTGGATCCCTAAGACTAGGATTGTGGATCCCTAAAGCTAAGAGTGATGATTGAGTCAAAGAGATACTGATGCATAAGCTGGGGTAGGAGAGACAGATACTGGATATGGATGGGGGATAATGGAGATGAAAAAAATCCATTGAAGCTTTTTTGAGCAGGGGGATACTTCAAAGAGAAGTACCACCATGTAGTTGAGCACTAGATTCGCTATAGGACTATTGGTTAATTGCCAAAGTTACCAAGAACATCAAGGCCTTTTCACCAACTGTCTAGAGGATCGACGAACTGACTCAAAAAAACACGCAAGGATTGCCCTAGCATCACACATGATTCCCAAAGGAAGCAGCGTGGAATCGACACTAGGTAACCCACAAGCAAAAAAGAAAAACAAACAAAAGAACTGATCAAGACCTTACGCTTAGATTGTCCCATTTGCAGTATACCATGATATGGAAGTACATGGCAACCTTGAGGAGGGAACAAAATGATTGTTTGGAAAAGATACTTCAAGACCCAAAAGGGAAGATTCCAAATCAAAAGAAAGCAAAAATCCAAAAGAGAACCATTTCCCAACAAGATGGGTGGGACGAGGTACTAACGGACCAAGATCAAACATGAGGAAAGCTATATCCTACAAGGATCTATCAGAGAGCACCTAAGCTGATGGACCTAGATGAGTGATGCATCTGGCAAGCTGAACTAAGAAGGATAACACTTTGGTGATAGGAGATCTAGCTAAAAGATGCATTGGAATAGCTAACCAAGGGTTGTGCGATGTGTACAAGATGCTGATCAAGGACACAAAAGTTGGATAGATACAATGGTACTAAGCTAAAGAGGATGTACAAGCTGATGGACCAAGATATGTTACAAATGTACAAGGTTGTTCTTGTTTAGGTTTTGTGAGATGGAAATGTTTTAGAGTGTGTTGGACATCTGTAATAGTTGATAAGCGGATAGGTAGATGGTTTGTGAAAAGCTTAAGTGAAAATGGGGTTCTTTGTGTGCATGTGATAGGATACAAGCTAGGATACAAGCTTTGGCATATAATACAGGTTGGAATATAGTACAAGTCGTGGACAAGATTTGGATATACAAGCCATGATACAAGATTTACAAGCTGGGGTACAAGATTTACAAGCTGAGGTACAAGATTTACAAGCTGTACATGATTTACAAGCTGTACAGGAAGTATTTACAAGCTTCATTAGATTTTGGATATTTGGTTGGAACACCAAGGGAACAAGCAGGTGTTTTATGGGATGGTGGGTGAATGGATGAGGGATAGGATAATGATAGATAATGGATTAGTCTTAGTACACAAGGTGCCTGAATTACTAGGTTTTCACCAAGGTACCTATCCAAGGCACTTGAATTGCCAAGTTTTCACCATTGGACGCTTATTTCTCTTTACTATTTTTTTGTATTTTTCAAAAGCTGGGTATACCAAGGATCTTCAAGCATATAACTTCTTGAGATGAATGATGTTAGTAGGATCATTCAAGAGTTCTCCTTTCGATGTAGATAGCTAATAGGCTCCAGAGCCAAAGGATGCAGTGACAACATAAGGACCAAGCCATGTAGGTTCAAACTTGCCTTTCTTTTCTTGATCGGCTTGGACTTTCATGTTTTCTTTGAGGACCATGTCGCCTGGCTAAAAGTGTCGTGGAAGAACCTTTTTGTTGAAATTCCTTTTGAGATGAGTTTGATAGACTATGAGATGATCATAGGCTTGTTGTCGCTTCTCATCTAAGAGATCTAGTTGGGTGAATCGAGCTACTTTGTATTCTTCATCTAATATTTGCCCTCGCAAAGATATGTGCAAGGAGGGAAGTTCAACCTCTATGGGTAGTACTACTTTGGCACCATAGACTAAGGAGTATGGAGTTGTGCCTATGGATGTACAGAAGGATGTTTGATAAGCCCATAGGGCTGGATTTATTTGTAGGTGCCAATCGTAGCCGAAATCATTGACAAATTTCTTTAGGATTTTGAGGAGGGTTTTGTTAGTTGCCTTTGCCTAGCTGTTACCTTGTGGGAAATATGGGCTAGAAAAGTGATGGTGGATGTGGAGGAAAGTGCATAATTCTTCCATGTTGAGATTTTCAAAGTTACCTCCGTGATTGGTGAAGATGGTGGATGGGATGCCGAAGTGGCAAACAATGTGGTACAAGATGAACTTGGAGACGTGAACTCCTATAGCTGAGACTAGGGGGACTACTTCCACCCACTTAGTGAAATAGTCTATAGCTATTATTATCCATTTATGTCCATTAGATGAGAGAGGTGTGATAGTTACAACTAGATCAAGGCCCCAACAAGCGAAGGGCCAAGGTGGTGCAATAGGCTATAGATCCTATGCTGGAGTGTGCACAAGATTTGAGTGCTGCTGACATGGGAGACACTTTCTAAAAAAGTCACAGGAGTCTTCTTCAATGGTAGGCCAATAGTAGCTTTCTCTAAGGATTTGTCGCACGAGGACAATACCACTTGTGTGAGCACCTCAAAGTTTGGAGTGTACTTCTTTTAACGCTATCACAGCCTCATTTTCATCTAAACATCGAGAGAGAGTATCATGATAGCCCCGACGATATAGGGTATTGGCTATGATAACATAGCGGGATGATTTTTGGATGAGGTTTTGGTGTTGGGTACGTGTGAGGTGAGGGGAGATGATACCATCATTAAGGTAAGTGTGAATCTCATGGTACCAAGGGGATTGGGGACCAACCAAGATACAAGCACGGTTTGAGTCATCATTCGCATAGGCAGGTGTGAGGAGTTGCTCGACTAAAAACTCATACTATGTAGCCGCATGGGGAATTTTCAAGAGTGAGCCGATAGTAGCCATAGCATCCGCTACCTTGTTCTACATTCGAGGCACTTGTGTAAACTGAAGCTTTGTAAAATGCTAAGTTAGTTGATCAACTAGCTCTTTGTAGGGTAAGAGCTTTTCATCTTTGGTTTGATATTAATTTAGGGCTTGCTTGATGATGAGCTGAGAATCGCCAAAGATTTGTAACTCATTGATGTTCCATTCTGTAGCTATCTTTAATCCTGCTATGAGAGCCTCATATTCAGCTATAATGTTGGTGCTAGGGAATTGTAGCTTGAAGGCTTTTGGAATGTAATCTCCTTGAGGTGTGACCAACAATATTCTTGCCCCTAATCCATGAGATGTATATGAGCCATCAAAATAAAGTTTCCATGGGGGTTGTCCTTCAATTAGACAGATATGTTCATCTAGAAATTCTGTGACCAAAGGATATGCATCTATTAGAGGTGCATCAGCTGGGTGATCTGCTATAGCTTGCCCTTTGATTGCCTTTCTGTCCATATACTAGATGTCAAATTCACAAAGGAGCATAACCCATTTGGCCAAACGGCCTGTAAGTGTTGTTTTGGAGAGCATATACTTGAGAGGGTCGATCTTGGAGACTAGTTGGATGGTATGACTTAGCATGTAGTGGTGAAGCTTTTGAGTTGAGAAAACAACTGCCAAACAAGCTTTTTCCATAGGAGTATAATTGAGTTCATAACCAACAAGGGTTCTACTGATGTAGTAGATGGCTCTTTCTTTGCCATAGTCATCGAGCTGTGCTAGAAGCGCCCCTAGAGCAGTAGGCATTGTGATAGGTACAAGATCAAGGGACGACTAAGAATTGGTGGAACCAAGATAGGGGGATTGGTGAGATACTACTTGAGATGATCGAAGTTGTGTTGATATAAAGGATCCCACTTGAAGTTTTCATCCTTCTTCAGTAAATGTGCAAATGGCGTACACTTATCTGCAAGCTGGGAGATGAAGAGCCAGATAGATTGAAGCTTTCCTTGAAGAGTGCAAAGATGTTGAAGTGTCTGGGGAGGAGGCATGTCTAAGATAGCCTTGACCTTTTTGGGGTCGATCTCTATACCTTGTTTAGAAACTATAAAGCCTAGAAGCTTGCTAGAGGTGACCCCAAAGACACATTTCTTGGGATTCAGCATGAGATGATATTTGGCTAACCTATCAAAGACTTTCTCCAGTTTAGCAAGATGATCCATGAAGGTGTGAGATTTAACCAAGATATCATCCACATAATCCTCCAAAATGCTATGGATAAGATCATGGAAAATGGTTGTCATCGCTCTTTGATAGGTAGCCCCAGCATTCTTTAGGCCAAAAGGCATCATGTTGTAGCAAAAGGTTCCCCAAGGGGTAGTGAATGTTGTCTTATGCTGATCCTCTTCTACAATCTTGATTTGATTATACCCAGAAAATCCATCCATGAGGGACAGAATTTCATGTCTAGCTGTAAGGTCTACAATCATATCTATGTTGGGTAAGGGAAAATCATCTTTTGGACAAGCTTTGTTAAGATCTCTGAAATCAGTGCAGATTTTGATGTCACCGAAAGGCTTAGTGACAGGGACCATGTTGGAGATCCACTCTGAGAAGTTGATAGGTCGGATAACCTTAGCAACTAACATTCTTTCTAATTCAACTTTGACCAGTAATGCCACCTTGGGGTGCATTTTTCTAAGCTTTTTTCTGATGGGCTTGATCTTTGGATCGACTGAAAGATGATGAACTACAAGCTTTGGATCAAGTCCTGGCATGTCCTGATATGACCATGCAAATTGGCCAATGTTCTCTCTTAAGACCTCAAAGAGGAGGTCAGCTTGGTCTTGTGATAGGGATGCAGCAATGTGAACAAGTTCGGGGATCTCTGAAGAACTGATGTTGACTTCTCTAGTATCCTCAACTAGAATAGAAGACACCTCTGGTCGATTATCTTGAGGAGGCAATGCTAAATCCTCATGTTCTACTTGTGACTCTGGATTTTCTTGCTAAGGGGCTCTCTCTGCTACCTTAGCTAGTCTCGGATTTGCCTTAGTTCCAGTTTTGGGTGTATCGGAACTAGGTTGGGGATTTTCTCCAAAATATGCTTTTGGATCCAACTTGTAGATATATGCTGAGTCTGGATTTGTTTTCTTGTGAGGTTTTTTAGCTCCCATGAATCTCAGAAGCGCTTCCTCTTATGTGAACTCATCAATGTGTATGACGCTTGGTTGGTCCCAATCTATGAGTTGTGGATGGGCGAGTGGTAGGTCACTGAAATGGATGGATAGTTCTTGGAGAACAGAGTCTCTGAGGAAGATTTGGTCTGGGATATCATCATAGGCTCTCTTTTCAACTTCCTCAAGAATGTCTTTGATTTTGACAAGGTCGCGGCGAATGGTTGAAAAAGCGTGATTGTTCTCATTGGTGCCCCTAGTTGTGGGTATGCCAAAGTCAAGACTTGACTTCGATTCCCACTTGTGTGCATCAATGGGGCACTGCATGCCTCTTTCTTCTGGTCCTAGACCACCACCTTGATAATTCCATTTGTCAGTGATGAGCTAATGTTCTTAGGAATACTTCTGGCTGAAGTGATCAAGGCATGCTTGATTTCTTGGAGGTGCATCCTTATGTAACCAATTGTTGATATCTGGAGTGAGCTCCTCATGAAGAGGGATTTTTAAGGATATAAAGGTTGTTGGGCCAAACTGTTTGTATCGAGGAGGTGGAATCTCCTTAGCTTTGTGATATTTTGGTCATCCATGGGCGCGTGGATCAAGTGGGAGTGCCCCGACAACAAATGCATTTGACAGACTATACTCTCCACAACCTTTTTTATTGATCTTCACGGTAGATAGGGTGGAGGTGAGGATGGTTTCTGGGTCATTATAAGTGTGGGATGAGCTGGCGATGGTTGTGCCAATATCAATTCCAGGGCAATGGTTTGCATATGAAGCTTCAACCGCATTACAGTAAGCAAAGGGTTCTAGATCGGCATGGATGGTTACCTCAGTGCCTTGATGCAGAAATTTGGCACACTGATGGTAAGTGGATGGAACGACTTTCATGGCATGAATCCATGGGTGACCGAGGAGGATGTTAAATGGTAGGTTTAGATCAATAACATGGCAGAGTGTTTCTTGGATGACTAGCCCAACCTTGATTGGCAGCAAAATAGTTTCTTCTATGGTTCTTTCCAAGTTGTCATAAGCTTTAATGGTGATAACCTCATTGATGATATCTGCCTCAGTATACCCAGCTTTTTTTATGAATTTTAGGGTACAAATGTTCAAGGCTGATCCATTATCTATCATTACTCTTTTTATGGCAAAATTGGATACCATGATGGCTATGCGAAGCAGAAGGGTGTGATCTGGCTCGACCATGGGTATGTCGGTGGGTTTGAATGATAGGGCACATGAGGATGAAAGGTGTCCAACAAGATTACGAAAATCAGTAGCATTGATATTTGAAGGGACACGGGATTCTATGAGAGCACTGTCAAGGATGTTCTTGTACACAGGACTAGTGTGGAGAAGGTCTAAAATGGAGATTTGGGCTGGCATGTTCCCAAGGTGTTCCAAGATATTGTATTGGCTTTTGGATGGAGCTGATGATACTGTTGGGGTTGATAGTGCTGATGGGACTGATGGGGCTACGATGTTCAATCGCACTCTTTGAGTGGTGACTGCACACTCATTGTTTGGGCCTTGGATATCGATAACATTGACAGAAGGCTCTTTCTCAGATATACAACCTATGAGGCTACCATAGTCTATGTAGGATGAAGTGTGGTCATTGTTCTTCCCATGCTATTGGTTTGGCTGGCGGTTGTTGGTGTTGTTGTTATTGGTTTGGATAGGTGCTTTTCCAGGATTTTGATTGTTGTTGTGAGGAAAACCATTTTGATAGATCTGTAAGCCTACATTGGGAGAGGTTTGGGCACCAACGGTGATTTCTTTACGATCAATGAGGTCCTGCACATAATCTTTCAGTTTCATGCATCTAAGGGTGGTGTGACCTTTTACCCTATGAAATTCGCAGTACTCATTGTCTTTTCATTGAAGCTCAACAAGCTAATTGTGTTTTTTCTTCTTGTCTATATTCTTTTTGTAACAATGATTTTTTCTTCTACACAAACTTTGTGACCACTTGTGATCAAAATTTTATCTTATTTTTAACATAAATGTTTAGAGAAATTTTGATCTAATTTTGTTGGATAGAGTAATTTCAAACAAAGATAATTGTCAATAGGCCATTGATCTATTGATGAAGTTGAAATCTCTTTAAGCGTCCAACAAATATCAATTTTAATGAATGTAAGACAAAATTTTAAATGAAAAATCTTCCATCAAAAAATTATTTTCATAAAAGACTAAAACTCTATTATAACTAAATTATTTATTATTTATAAAGATTATAAAAATAAGTACTAGAGAAGAGCCACAAGTGACCATGAAGATTCATATTGTAAAAATGGTATAACTAAGCCTATAATGAAGAAATATTTAGAGCAAAGTTGTATCCATTAAAATCTTTAATAATAAATTAAATCAAAATCAATACAATTTATTACTTAAAGATATTCATAGTTCCATCTAACCACCTCCCAAATCAAAACATCATGAAGCCAAGATTGCAATCAAGGGACAAAAATAGACTTATTCAAAATAGCATCTACATATGGATTGTCATATAGCATAAGACTGCAATGAGCTCTACCTTGGACAACCTCCATGCAAATGTGTTGATCATTAGGATCATCATAATAAAACACCCACTTATCAACCATTAAATCATCCTCAGCTTCCAACTTACAGTACACCCTTATTTTCACCTTCTCACCTCTCTTTGCAACATAAGCATGTTTCTTAACACTATCCCTATAACTCCAATGCTTTTTTAACATGGAGAAGATGCATAGAGATAGAGGGAAACAAAAGAAGGTGTAGGTAGACATCAAGATTAAGGGAAATAAAAACATAGTGATAAATGAATAGAGATATAAGAAGAGGATGAATGTGAGATAAAATAGAGAGTTAGGGAGATGCAGAGAGACATCTAGATGGTGATATAGATTCATAGAGATCATCGTATTAATACTTAGTTTTCTCTAATTCAAAAAATAGTGAAGATATCATGCTAGAACTCTCTTATTGATTTTGTATCGTCTTCATACTTAATTTGTCTTCTTTAGGTCATCCTTTTTAGGATTAAGTGTATGTGCATACATTAATGATTATTAGAAATTGTAAATCTTGATCTTCTTCTTATGTAACAATATTTCTATGCTTAGATGAATACACTATTTATTTGATTATATATCTATAAAATTGGTCTATACAATGAAGGTCAGCCATCTAAAATCCAAGTTTTTAATTCAGCTAACAAATGTAGAGCTTCTCAAGCTACTAATTTCTTTCATGGAGTTCCTAATAAATATCAAGGTTCTCATTTAGGTGACCAATTTCCAGGAGGTCCACAAATGTTTCTTGATAAAGTTTATTTCCAGGAGTTCCTAATCGATCTTGACTAATAAAGTTTATTGCCAATCAATATTGTATCGAAAATTCAAACTAATTAGGTATTGAATTAAACTTGATAAACGAATGATAGAGAAGGAAAACTTTAAACATGAACAATATCATAAATCATATGATGATGACATATTGAAAATGATTAACTTATGCTTAAATAATGATAAAGCTTATTGTTAATCAATATTCTATCAAATTTTTGAACATATTAGGTATTGAATTTAATGTCATAGATAAACATATCTAATTTAATGTCATACATGCACATATCTAATTTAATGTCATACATGAAAATATCTAATTTAATGGCATACATGAACAAACATATAATATAAAATGATAACCAATAGTGTCATGTACATTAACAAACACATAATATATTATGATAACCAATAATGTCGTATATGAAAAAACATATCAGATACTAACCAATAATGTCATAAGTCGAATAATGTCATACATCAAATAAATGTCATACGTCAAATATAAAATGTCATTTACATCAAATGTGTATCGAATATGTCCACTGATGCCTATATATATACATGTCTAGATCAACTATATCTTTTCCTTCCCACGAGGGGAAGGAAAAAAATCTCTCGACATCTTCTATCGTCGTGTGGAGGGAGACGGTGGAGATGATGGGGTCCTCCTGACACGCTCGCTCGTCCTCTTGTTGAGGCTCTTCTCTAACTGGAGCTGATGCAAAAAAAGTAGATATGAATCAATATTTATTATACATTGAAATCAAATATATGTACACACAAAATCAATTATTTTCTTACCGCCATCAAATAGTCACTCTGTAAGTCCACCTTGAAGGCTTATGGATGATCAAGTGTGATGAGACCCTACAACAATTCAATAAATATAATCACTTATAAATAACATTAGAAATTTTGAGACTAACTATTATAAACAACAACTAAAATGAAGAAAATTCTTTCATATGTTAGTCAATGGCTGTGAGCTAGCCATAGCTACGGCCACTCCACGATCAATAGACTGTCAGAGATGAGGAGGGGTGTCTAACGTCATGAGTTGCATGTCATACAATACACATTACATGTAACATGAAACATGAAATAACTGTACCTATACGAAGCTCGTACGATGTCTATGCTCTGAGTTTGTAGTAAAGGTTGAGGGTCATGTAGAGAAGTGATGCACATGCATAATTTTTTTTGTCAATCCTTAATATGATTACTTAATAAATATATGAATTAATTAAAATGATTAAATTGATACATACCTCTGGAATTGTGGAGGGGACAAAAAATGGGCCCGAAGGATTGCTACTAGGCTTGACAACACTCTGACCTTGAATTTTGAACAATGTTAATAGATGCTAATTAATTAATCATTCACTATACATATGAAATGTGATAAAATTAGTAAATTATAATTGTAATTTACCTGTGTGTCAATGCCAAATGTGTCATTCAGGAACTGATAGCCCATCATCCGCACCATCTCCAGCATGTGTACCAAATGTGCATAAGGATCCGCATGAAGTGCACATGTGACCATGATGCACAGAAGGCTCCCCCTCAACTAATGGGCTCATGGAATGGATGAGGGTCTGCATCAAAGCATTAATGGTCCCTAGAGCATTGGTCTCTTCATGTTCCTTCACAAAGTGAAGGAATAGTCACATGCTCACATTGTGGCTTGACCACAGGTGCCCTAACTACATTAGGGTCATGACGTGCTCTCAGCCTCTCAAATGATGACCCCCTACCTCTACCCTGGGAGTCTAATATATCAAAATAATTAGAGATCTCCCCAAGGACAAACTCACAATATAATTTTTTCAAAAAATACATGGGGACCTCGTGATTGTTGCAAGGAGGGGCATCAAAAGCCATCCACCATCTATCACAAAAATTATTTCTAATAACATTGTGTATGCACCAATGGATGAGGAACCGTTTAGTACCCTCTCTAACAGTATTTTTCTCACCGAATTTTCTAAATAATGCACATATTCTACCTTTTGGTATTTCTTTTTCTTTTAACATCTTCATATGACAATTTATTTGTATAAAATCTTTTTTGTTCATCCCTCTTAACCCGCCAAATATCTAACTGACCACTAACTGAGGGTATCTGGGTCTTAATGGATTCGAGGGATGATGCCAATTGAGCCTTCATTGGATTGGTTTGTCTAGATTCTTTCAACCGAGCAATGAGTCCTTCTAATTCAGTTTTGCCTCTCTCTATTTCATTTATTATATTTTCTTGTGTGCCTGGCAGAGGTCTTGCAATTGGTTCAGGTTGTGGAATTTTTTGTTCTTCTTGGGGAGGGTTTTGGTTTTAAGGTTTTTGAGGTTCTTGTGGATTTGTCGTTGATTATGGATATTTCCTGATAAAAAATCAATTGAAATCCAAATAAATAAACAAAATTAAATAAAAATTGTAAAAATCCTACAAAACAATTTTAAAAACCTACAAAACAGTATGAAAAACATATCAAACAATGAAAAATGAAGTTAAGATCACATACGGCCTGGGCGTGGGCATGCTTGTGATCTTAAATTTTGTCGGTGAGGAGGCATATTGGCAACTAGGATGGCAAAAACCTTTGTTTCTTGAACCCGTGTACACACTGCTAGTATAGGAATGCGAAAAAATAGAGATGAAAATGATGGATTGCGGGTATGTAGCCCATCTATAAAAATTCACTTTTTTACAAGGACGTATGCACTGTTGAAAATAGAAAAAAAAAGTTGTCACCTTTTTGGCAGCACAACTTGGTGCATATACCCATGTATTAAGTGGAAAAATGGATGAATCAAAATCATTGATTCCTACCTAACCCTAGCTCACCTAAATCTTCTTAAGGAGGGAAAACCTTAAAGAGTTTGTGTTTGTATGAGAGAAGAAGAATGAATGCTAAGTGAAGAGAGAGAGAGAGAGAGAGAGAGAGAGAGAGAGAGAGAGAGAGAGAGAGAGAGAGAGCATTCATGGTGACTATGGAGTTTATAGAAGAGATATGAATTGCACAATTAGTTAGAGAGAATAGAGAAGAGTAGTTAAAGGATAGAGGAGACATATGTGATTAGGAGGATCAAGGATATACTTGGAAAGAGAAGATTAGATATCTAGCAGTAGAGTGCTAACCGAAGGATCATGGTGTTGAATCATTTTAATAGGTGATGCAGAGAAATCCCCTAATAAAGTAGTCTTAGTGGGCTTGTGTAATCTCTTAACTGAGTGCTTATTTTATTGAAACTTTTAAGTCGTCTAACAAGGAACACTTTTGGTAGGGTAAGATTTAATAGTATTTGTAAGCCTTTAACAGGGCATAGCTTTCATAGGATAGATCGTAGTTTATGATCAAACAATTGTAACCTTAACTAGACACACTTTACAATATAGTAGTGAAGGTTTGTTGGGGTCATCCCCACCCTAGTTTTATCTTCTCATTGGAGGGTTTTTGGGTAACAAACTTATTGTGTTATGTGTTATTTGTTTCATGCCATGGATGAACATCTGTAGTTAGCTATTTTAGTTTACATGCTAAATGATGAGATGGATGGGTAGTGAATTTTTTATGGTTAAAGTTTTGAAGCACTAATTCATCCACCCCTCCCCTCTTAGAGTTTACTTTCCCATTGTTATTTCCAACATAGTTTTACATTCTAACTACTATTTTAGTCAAAATCCTTTAATCAAGGTTGATCTTATAGTTATTTTGTAAATCCTTTTATCAAGGTGACACTCTAATGGAATGTTCTAAATTCCTCTAATAAGCCCACTCCTAATAGGGTGATAAAATCCTTTAACATGGTCACATTTAATAGTGTGTTGTATAAAATTTTATAGGGTTGGCTCTTAATTGAGCTCACTTCAAAAGAGTGAAAAATTAGTAGATGTGTTACTTGGTTTTTTTTCCCAAATTGGGGTTCCATGTTAAATCTTGGTGTTAAAGTGTTATTTACATGTTTGGATGTTATTGTTATGCAGTCTATATTTTACAATAGTTTATTTATTGGTAGTCATTGTAGACACCTAAAAACCTTTAGAAAATAAAGTATTTTTATTTTCTGAAAAATTCTTGATGACATCATCATTTATTAATAAATTAATTATTTAATTAATTTATTTATTTTTATGCCATTAAATCCCTTTATCTTAATTAAAAATATTTAATTAAGAAATCCCTCCCAAAATGTTTAAATCTTATTTAAACATTATTTCCTTATTTATTAATTATTTAATTAATAAATTGACCAAAAATTCTAAAATAAATAAAAAATTTATTTTTTGCCCAAAACTTGGCCAATTTCCTTATGACCAATAACCTCTTCCAAAATCTTCTAATCCTTCTTTAATTTTGATTAAAGGCTAATCCCATCATTTCCTAGCCCTAATCCCAACTCAAAATATTTAATTAAGATTAAATATTAATCCTCATGTTTATTAAAAAAGTTTTAATAAATATCTCCTCAACCCAAACCCTTGAAATAAATAAAACTTTATTTATTTCCTAAAAATCTAATTTATCCTCATCCTAAGAAGTTCTAGACTCTTCTAGAAAGTCTTCATCCTCATCCTAGGAAATTCTAGACTATTCTAGAAAGTCTTTATCCTCATCCAAAGTCTAGACTCTTCTAGAAGATGTCTTTAAACCTAATCCTAATCCCCTCCTAACCTTGTCACATTCCCTAAACATGGGTTAAAACTTACTAACCCAAGCCAAAGTTAACAAATATCTCCTCCTTCACCCACCCTCATTAAATGCCATCCACTTGCCTATCCCTAAGCTAATCCTAAACCATCCTAATCCATCCCCTAATCATTTGCACAAGCCTAAACAAGCTTAAAACCTTCCTAATCAAGTCCAAGTCAAAATTGCTCTCATCACCCTCAAAATATCTCAACCATAAAACTTTATGAAGTCCACTAAATCATAAATGACTCTTACAAGCCCTTTTATTGCTCTTACAAGTCATTATGAGGGTCTTTATGAAGATTTTATCCCTTGAGCCTCCTTTGTTGACTCATCCTTCCCCTTTCCTCCATCCTCTCATCATGTGACATGTGTCACTCCTTGATTGGCTATAAGGAAGCACAATCCATGTGCTCTCTTCTCATGCAATCTGAGCCCTCCATGAGCTTTTTCCCATCCTTGCATCTTAGCCCTCAATCCCTCAAGCCTCTTGCCTATAAATTGGATCCTTCCCCTTTGCAAAATAACACAATCCATGAAGTAAAGTTATAATGCTATTTTGAGAGCCAAATCCATACTAAAGCCATCTATCCACACCAAAAATCCACAATCATCCATTGAAGCCTTTGGAAGCATATTGAGCATACATCCTATCCATTTAAATAAATCTACTCAACAAGAGAGCTTCTTATTGAGAGAGTCCATTAATGGCTCATATTCTCAATTGAGAGCTCATCTTAGTCTATCTTGAAGTTTATGAATTTTGTTTAGTTTTTAGAAGCTTTATTTAAATTTGGTTTCTATTAGCATACTAACATTGCTCATATACAGTCATGACATACAAAGACATAGAGTTAAGTATTTACACGAAATGTTAAATTACTGATAATATGCTATAAAGACCAAGTGGGTATTTGAGTTTGAGTAATCTATTTGAAGATAGTAAAAGTTAAATCGATACATCTAGACCCGAGGATAACTAATTCACCCTCCTCCCTCTTAGTTAATCTAAATCATTATAACATGGTGAACAAAGGAACAAGACATCAATGAGCAGACTCAGATAAGTCACCATGAACACTAGGTGAATGAAGGAAGAATCAATCATTAAACATGTACATTGAGCCAAGATATAAAAACTTGGTGAATAAAGACAAAATGACTCGAGCAAGCTAATATCAAAAACAACTACTAAGTAGGTTAGAAAAAGTAACTAAGAAACTCCAGTCCAAATAAGCTGGATAACCAAGAAATCCAAGATGCTCTTACATCAGAAATCCATATTTGAAACAAGTGATTCTTCAAATCAGGATGATATCACAACTTGATCTGAATCCAACTTAGATTGAGAAATCCACATACCATCTTCAATAGGTCTATTATTTCCACTTCACCAAATACTTTGTATAATCTTTTCCTGTTATGCTCTTACCAACTCTTTGATTCAGAATCTATTCAACCTCTTCCATCTGCTTCTTAGGGTAATCAATTGATTCAACAACTTCCTCATCAGATTCATAATAGGGTATGTGCACAAAGTTGTGGTGCCAAAAGGGGGGTATAAGTGGCCATTTTCTTTTTAAATCAGAAATTTCTAAGCTTCGACAAGAATTTGAAGATAGTTATGCTCAAAATTTTAAGATATGACAAAAACAAAAATAGTAGTCCTTTGAATCTAGTTTCTAAACTACTAACTTTTCTTTCGAAATGGTTTAGTTTTAGGCCCACAAAATTGGGGGCCACAGAATGTGGTACTATTTTTTCGCAAAAAACATAACATAGTGCAAAGTGTGGCACCCCTAAAGGGTATGTGTAGGACCATGATGTGCCAAAAAGTAGTGATTGAAAAATATGTAGTTCTAAAATACTTCAAAGCATTTCAAAATCTATTCAAATTTTTTTCCCATTGATCCTGATACCAAACCAAAAAATTAATACCTTTATAATGCCTAGTATATCTTTGGATGCCAAGCCTACATGGTCAACTTAAAAAATGTCCCAAAAAATGTGTTTTTCACCTGTTCTTGTGTGTTTTTTACTTCAAGCATGTATCTAACAACTGTTTTTCCACCCAAATTTGATGAAATGAAAAGGGTTTCTCAAGAATGTTCTTAGATTTCTATAAATGTAATGTCTGTCAAATTACGAGTTCAATAGGTAATTATTATTTATTTTCTAATGGAGTTATGTATAAAGTGTTGATTGATACACTAATTGAAAAATAACTATAACTTTCAAATGGTACAACATTTTTGAAATCTAAAAGATGCATCACATTCTATGCTTCTTCTACTATACGGGAAAAAAAAGAAAAAAGAAATTTTACAGAGTGTTGAATTAGTTAAGGTGGTTAGACTTGAGAGTTTATTTATTCTGAAAACACTATAGTAAAATATTCATGATTAGTTATTTATTTAGAATAAAAATACCCAAAAAGATGTGTCACATTCAAGCATGAGTCTACTTCTTATATCTAGAATCTTATAAAAAAATATTATCATTTGGTTTTGTTTAAGGTGGTTAGACATATGTCTACTTCGTATTTTCGTCCTGAACATTTTGTACTAGATTGCAATAAAATTTAAAAATTTGAGGAATCAAATTTTTTTTTTTTTCTAATAAGGCCTAGTAGTTTAAAAACTAAATTCAATGTCGTAGAGATTATTTTGTCTCAACTTTTTGATACAAAGTTCATAACAAGTTGAAAATTGCACGATAAGTTGACATAACTTTGATTTTTTAATTTTTCATTGCCACTTAAGGGTATAGTTTGGTTGACCATGATTCTGCACATACCCTAAAATTTTAAATTTTTTTTGGAATTATTTAATCCCTCGGTTCAAAAGTCACCTAACACCATGTAGTTTATCCTAGAATTTTTGGGTAATTTTATAATGTGTAATTTTTCAAAATGAATTTGGTA
The DNA here is from genome assembly GCA_028749045.1 of Cupressus sempervirens. Lineage (NCBI taxonomy): Eukaryota > Viridiplantae > Streptophyta > Pinopsida > Cupressales > Cupressaceae > Cupressus > Cupressus sempervirens. The sequence continues at coordinate 1,089,304,520 of CM053785.1, forward strand.
AGTGGACACATCCTTAAAATGTGAAATGTTTGTGTGCTCCCCTTAGAAATTATTGAAAACTAATCCATAATAAAAAAAATAAAAATCATAGTGTGTACAATGGAGTCTAGTTTCTAAACAACTAACTTATTGCGAAAATTCAATGAATGAGCTAAAATCTACACCCCAATTAGTACATGTTAGTTTTTGAGAGAAAATGAACATACTTTCAAAAGAAATTATTGTTGAAAAACTTGAAATAGTATGAATTTGAAATAAATTATATGGTTATTATTGGTCATTTCTGCCTTCCCACCAAAATTGTCATATTTGAACTCAAACATAGTAATGTTCACATATTTGAAAATTTAAATAAAATGAGGGGAAAAAAAACCTTATACTAAAACCTTAGGTTATGTTTTATTTCCTAAGTGACTGCGCACTTTAATATTTTTGCGGCAACGTAACTTCCCCATCGTCAGATATTTTCGCCATCTACAATCATCGCTATGTCATTATTTCATGTGACATAGTGATGGCTTGGTGGACCCCTTTCCTATTAGAATGACTAAGCAATTATCAAAACACATTAGCAATTTGTTGGTCTCTCATTGGTTAAGGTATGACTATGCAAGGTGTGGGCTAGTTCCTTCAGTGCATTATGCCAACAGTTAGATCAGGGATTACCCATGATTGTTTCTTTTTCGCCTTGCAGAGTTGCAAGGTAGTTATTTCATGTGACATAGTGAGCACTTGCCACGTGGATTGTGGGTCCCATTTCCATTGGTGAGTCACAAAAGAAGACTAGTCAGAACCACAATGCGGACATGTCAGGACAAGGTGGAAATATCATGTCATTTCATTGGTTGAGATGCTAACTCTGTAAAGAGGTGGGTCATTTTATGTTTTTCCATGAGATGGAAGAAGATCAACATCTCTTGTTATGTTGATATGGGAAAATTATCAATCTTTAATCATAGCAACATAGCAAGGTCTTGCCACATATCTCGGCGGCCCTAGTTTGGCAAGCGCAGTTAGGTTGACATCATGGTTAAAATTAACAATATTGTAAGCCATCGTGCTCAAATTTTGAAAGGAGGCACAGTTAGTTGGTTAAAGCGGTCAAACGCATGAAGACTCTATGAGGTAGTAGAAAGATAAAAGAATATTGGTCCATGTGGTGCTTTCTACTTGTAGGATTCAGTTGACCTAATGACTTTGTTGATTCATGAACCAGAAACAAACAAAAATGGGTTTCCTTGCATGATATGTTCTTTTCAATCAATATCAACGACTCCAAAGTTATTGTTACACTAGAAATGAGGCAAAAATCATCTCTCCACCACCCCAACTTTATCCATCTACTTGGTCTAAGTGATTTAATGGCACCATTTCTGTCTTCTCAAGGATTTTTTTTTTGGAAAAATATTGGATTTCATTGCATCTAAATCTATGCCAAGATCAAATTTTCTCTAGATCTATATGATCTTTCTCTGCAATCTTAATGGCAGTGGTTGTGGAGTAACTTTAATTAGAAATATCTCAGTTATGCCTGAGCTATAAAGGAAAATTTTGTTATCTTTGTAATGGTTGATCTTTCTCTGATTCTCTAGTATTTCTTCTATGCATACTACTATAATTTCTCATGCCTCTAAGCCATTGTAATCCTCTTTCGAGTCTCTTTTAGCCATTAACACATTGTGCGAGATTTCTTTTCCTCTGGTTAATGTTTTTGTCTATATTTTGCAATTTGCATGATTGTATCTACTTTTGACATTTGAATGGTATTAAGTGAAGACTCTTCCTACAAAATTCTTTTGTTGTTTGATCTACATGTGATTGTTGAATTAAGAAAACTTGAATCTATATTCTTTGAAGTTATAACTAGTTAACTGTGCATTTATGGGTAGAGGTAAGCTCAAACACTCTATTTTGGTCATCACCCCTTAGCTTAGAATAGGTAGATTTTTTTTATATGCATTTCTTATCCCTTTTCCTCTCCAAATGTAGTTTGGTGCACCTTGATAGTAAAGGAAGCCGACCTTCTTTGGAGACTCAACCTCATAGTTCAAGTCCCATAGCTTGGCGGTTGTTTCCATGTTTCACAATGTTGTCTTTAGGTAAAAACTTTGGACAAGGGTGTAAATTTTTGTGACAATAGTTATGTAGCTAACACAAAGATCTACAATATCATGTAACCTGATTTTATCGATACTCAACCACAAGGAATCTTGAAGGAGAGCATAGAAGAAAAATCAAGCATTTTTTGTATGCTTGTTGCAAAACATGTCTCAGACCAGTTTAGAGCCCCCAAACCTTTGTGTTGGATCCCCAAGGAAAATCCAAGCCTTAGTCTTGGTTTTATCCAATGCTTTATATAGTGTGCATGCGCAATAGCGTGTGCACGCTATGTAAAAAAATAAAAATTCAAGGCTTACATAGTGCACATGTAATTTGTAAGTTTTTTTTTATTTCAATAGAGAGGATGGATAGGGAGAGTGGGAAGTAGAAAGGTAGAGGGGGGGAGAGGGTAGAGAGTGAGAGAGAGTAGAGGATGGGGAGAGAGTAGCGGATAGGATGGAGAGAGAAAGGGGGAAAGAGGATGGAGAGAGAAGGCTATAGAGAGAAGGGCATGGGGAAAGAGCATGAGATAGGATGTAGAGAGAGGGATTAAGGTAGAGTAAGAGAGTAAGAGAGAATAGGGGATGAGGATGGGGAGAGAGAGAGTGGGGAGAGAGAGAGAGAGAGAGAGAGAGAGAGAGAGAGAGAGAAGGGGGGTATACTATAGGGAGAGAGGGAGAGAGAAATGGAGAGATATTTGGCAATTAAAAGGGATCAAATGAAACTACTATGTGAACAAATAAAATTGTTAGAAAGGTTAATCTTCCCTTGGATATATTTAATTGGGATATTCCAAGGATCCCTAAATATAGTTTGTCCTATTGTACACATGTGGAGGACATGTCATTGTTTGTCCTTTATTCCACATGTGAGGACAACTCATTTTTATTCCTTTATTAAGGAATTTAGTTTAACCTCCTTAAGAGGATTGTAACACTTTGCACACACCTATTATGAATGTGGCATTCATAGAAATGGGAGTTACACATGCAACTCCTTTCTCATCTCTTTATAAGAGATGCTCCTCCTTCTTTCTTCTTCACTCTTAGCACTTGATGTTATTGTATTGAGCTATTTTGCTCCAACACACTCTCTCTCTTCTCTAGGCATTTGCCTTCATTCATAATACTCACAAGGTGTTTTCTTTTCTTTCCCCTTATAAATCCTTGTCTCCATTGTTGAACCATCTTGGTGTATGCTCTTGGATTTTGCTTATCTCATGGTAACATTGTTTCACACTTAACTTACTTGGATTGTTTCTCGTTCCTTCCTCAATCTTATCATTACTTACATGGTATCAGAGCTTGGCTATCTAATCTTTGTTTTAAGTTTTGTGTTGAAGGTTGCCATTCATTGGAGCACACCTTATTTGGAGACATCATTGAGAGAAGAAATTTGTGTTGCGATTTTCTGCACATTCTAACATCCTTTGTGTGCAGATTTTATTGTATCATTTTTATCATTGTTTACTAACCCTCTTTGGAAGGCTTGCCGCCAAAGGGTTTTCCTGTAAAAGTTTCAAATTTTTTTGCTCTTGTTTTGGAGGGCGTGCCGCCAAAACAAGAAGCATTTATTAGAAAGAACTTATTTTAAAATTATAATAATCCTAATAATCCTAAGTGTGATTTTAAAAATCCTTAGGACATTCAATAGATTAAGTTTAATTTTTTTTAGAAATTAAATATATTTCCTACTCATTTTTAAATTTTTTTTTAATACATTTTCTAATTTTTTTTGTATATTTAAGTCTATATCTTAAATTATCTTATCTTGAATGTATCTTACATTATCTATTTTGAAAATTTAAATCTTTTGAAAAAAAATATCAATAATTTTTTTTTCCCTTCTTCTTAGCCACTCGTCCTCTTTAGTTCCTTTTAGGAACTTTCTATATTGATTTTCTTGTCTTAGAATCTTTCTGTTTTTCATCGGTGATCGGTCAGGATAAATCGATTCTGTAAAATTTTTCTTTTTTTTTTCATGCTAATCTTTCTCTTCACCTACTCGGGTTTGCTTCTCTTTACTGGAGCCGTGTGGTGAAGACAAAGCGAACTCTTCTTTCGCCTTTTACTAAAGAATAGCGTGTTTCAAAGCTTTTTCATTTGCCAGCTCGGTGATCTGAACATTTTGAGGTCTTTCTCAGAGGTTGCTGTTGAAACTTTCGACGATTTTGAGCCAAAATTTGAAACATACCGTGTGATCGTGTTTCAGAGCCTTTGTGACGATCCGACGACTTGTTGAGAACGTTTTGAGCTCTCGTTGGAACTCGCCATTGCGGTGAGATTCTCAAAGGCGAAAAAGCCCTCACGGAAAAGACTTCTCATGAGACTTCTCACGGCAAAGCCCTCTCTCACGGCACCTCTCAGTGATAGCATTCTGAATTTTCTTCCTCCGTTGTTTTTTAAAGACCTTTTTTTTCAGCTTGTAAAAAAAATGCCGTAGCCCTGCTCTTAAAACCTCTGGCCTTGCCCTTTGTTCAGAACCCCGGTTGAACGTTTGAGGAATATTATTTATTTTTAGCATTCCTTCTTTGGGCTGTCAGAAGCGTTTTAGTTGCAGACGCATTCCTGCACCTGCCTCTGCAAATCCTGCTCCACATTTTTTTTTCATTCATTTCTGTCTGATGCACACAGCAAGCCAGAATATTTGTTGCATGCATAAACAATTTTCAATCTCATAGTCTCTTATAGCTATCTGTGTTGGCATTTGTATCTCATAGCTTCTCTGTCATACGTTTTTCTTTGCATGCAATAACGTGGGTTTCTCTCATTTGTTTTCAGTCTGACTCATACGTTTTTTTTTTTATTTGTTAGGTTTTGTTTAAATCCTTTTTTTTTTTTTTTTTTAAATTAAACATTTATATATATATATATATATATATATATATATATATATATATATATATATATATATATATATATATATATATTATTTTTTGAAAGTTTGGTTTCATTTTATAAACTCTCATTATAATTTCAGGCTTTTATTATAAGCTTTTATTAAGGTTATTATAGAGAGGTATAAAATTAATTTATAACTTCAAATTTGTCCACATATAAGTTTGTTTTCTTCATTTCACAACCAGGAATCCTAAATATAGAGAGAGTTGAATTCGTTTGTCTATCATCCATTTTAGGTGATAATCATTTTTTTAAAAAAAAAACGTCTCTGACTTATTCTTTTTGTTTCAGACTAATCATTTTTCTAACATTTCTCTGTAGGGTTGTACTATTATTTGTTCTTCAATATCTTAATCATAGTCTTTTCTGCAAGTTTTTTTAATTCCACTTTTTTAATCATATTTCTAGTAAGGAAATTTTTTTTATAAAAATGTCCACCTTAATTCCAGAAATAAAACTTAGTCATTCCAATTATCATTCCTGGAAAACTCATATTTCATTTATTTTTTGTTTTAAACACCTCTTCGAGATAGCCATTGATCCTTCTGTTGAACCTGGTTCAGCAGCTACCCAAGACGAAAAAGATACTTGGAAAACTAAAAATGAAGAAGCTTTAGGTTTAATTGGTATTTCCATTATTCCAGATTTATATGTGTTAATTGCACAGTGTTCTAAAGCTCATGATGCCTGGTCAATCTTGCAAACCAAGTATGACAGTGGAGATGAATACCGCAAAATACAGTTGCAGGATCAACTTGAAGATCTCAGGTATGTAGATTTTAAGAGTATGGATGAATTTCTGTTAAAATTTGATTCTCTTAAAAGCCAAATTATTGCCTTAGGTGTTCAATTAGAGGACATTCGTTTAATTCATCTTATTCTTAAAAAGTGTCTTCCTAGACAGTTTCAACAGTTTATAACTAATATTCATGCACAACTTGCTATTCCTACTTTAACTTCTCAGTTAACTTATGTTATTTTTCAAACTTTATTAAGACAGGAAGAAGCTAAGCTAATTCAGTTTGGTACCCTTAAATCAACTGAACATGCATTTATGTCTCGAAATTCAAATAATAATAATTTTCATTCAAATAATAATAATAATAATAATAACAACAAACAATATAATACTAATTCTAATAATTCCAACAATAAATTTCATGTGAAATATAACAATAATAACAATCACCATAACAATCATCATAATAACAATCGTAATACTAATAATCAAAGGAATCATTCCAATTCCAAACCTCATTGTTCTTATTGTGGCAAAGATGGTCATGTTGTCAATAACTGTTTTAAAAAGAAAAATGATAAAAAACCTATGAACAATAGTAACCATAATAAAAAATCAAATCATAAAAAAGGTAACTCTACTGGTTCTAATTCTCGTCATGCTTTTACTTGTAGCTTTAATCTTTGTAGACCTTTAGAATGGATTGTTGACAATGGTGCATCATAACATGTAACTTCTCATAAAGAAATTTTTGATTCTCTGCAACCTGATATTGCTAACATTCCTATTCAGTTAGCTAATAATCAGACTTGTAAAGTTGAAGGTTTAGGTGATGTAACTATTCCTAATGGTAAATTGCATGATGTATTATATGTACCTGATTTGAAAACTAATTTGCTTTCTGTTTCATAGTTATGTCAGGACTATAAAGTTGAATTCTATAAAGATACATGTTATGTCATAGATCCTCAAACTAAACAAGTGATTTCTCATGCGAAAATGGATAATGACAACTTATTTAAATTTCATGAATTTGCTAGTTCACGATATTCTTTACATACTTCTATTGATTTCAATATATGGCATGAAAGACTTGGCCATTTAAATTCGGATTATATTACTTTCATGCAAAAACACAATATGGTTGATGGCTTGCCTCACATTATTCCTTCTAAGATTGTCTGTACAGGTTGTATGAGTGGTAAGATGCATAGGGAGCCCTTTTGAAGTGGTAAATCATGGTGGGCAACTCATAAGTTGCATCTTGTCCATAGTGACCTTTTGGGCCCCATGGAGAATAACTCCATCCAAGGTTCTCGGTATGCACTTACCTTTGTTGATGATTTTTCTAGACGAACTTGGATCTATTTTTTGCATAGCAAGGATCAAGTTCTTGATATATTCATTGAATTTCAATTATATGTTGAAAGGCAATCTAGTTTTAAACTTAAAATTCTCAGAACTGATAATGGAAAGGAATATGTGAATAATGCTTTTTACTCTTATTTAAAATCATGTGGAATTAAACATGAGCTTACTATTCCTTATACACCACAGCAAAATGGTGTGGCGGAAAGAAAGCATTGGACCATAGTTGAAATGGCTAGAAGCATGTTGCATGCTAAGAATCTGCATTATAAATTTTGGGCTGAAGCCATGTTTTGTGCAACTTATATTCTTAATAGGACTCCTACCAAAGCTCTCAAGGATATTACTCCAGAAGAGGCTTGGTCTGGTAGGAAACCTGATTTACATCATTTGCGAATTTTTGGATCTGTTGCTTATGTTCATACTCCTAAACAGAAAAGGCATAAATTAGATGCTAAGTCATCTCCTTATATGTTTGTTGGTTATGATGAAAACACTAAGGGTTATCGTGTTTATGATTCCACTACTAACAAAGTTCAAGTTGCTAGAGATGTTTGTATTGCAGAAAATGGAGTCCATGACTGTTCTACTACACATGATGCAGAATTTAGTGGCACTAATATTGTGCTGGTGGAGGACCAACCTCCTTCTCTTAACCCTACTCCTCCTCTTAACCCTTCAACTCAAGTACCACCTATTATTTCTGCTCCTACAAGTAATGATATTCAAGTAGCTATTAATGATGCTTTTATTGCTAATGATTCTTCCTCTAGTGATAATTCCATTGCAACTAAACGTAAACCTAAATGGGCTCAAAACTTAATCAATGAAGGTGATGACTACATTTCTAAATTTGGTGGAATTAAACATAGAAGGATTAATTATTGTAATTATGCTTTGATGACTACTATTATGAATTCTAACAATCCTAAGTCTTTTGATCAAGCTAACTCTCAACCTCATTGGCAAAAAGCCATGCAAGAGGAATATGATTCTTTAATTGCTAATCAAACTTGGGAATTAGTCAAGTTACCTCATGGCAAGAATATAGTTTCATGTAAATGGTTATACAAAACAAAATTGAATACTAATAATGAAATTAGTAAATTTAAGGCTAGACTAGTTGCTAGAGGATTCTTACAAATTGAAGGATTAGACTATAATGAAACTTTTGCTCCTGTTGCTAAAATGCCTACTATCAAATTAGTTCTTGCTTTAGCATCTACAATGAATTGGCCCATTCATCAAATGGATGTTAAAAGTGCCTTCTTAAACGGTGATTTACATGAAGAAATCTATATGGCTCAACCTCCCGGATTTGTTAAGAAAGTTAATAAAAATCTGGTTTGCAAATTGAAAAAATCTATTTATGGTCTTAAACAATCACCTAGAGAATGGTATTCTAAAATTAATTCTTTCTTTATTTCTCAAGATTTTTCTAGAAGTAAGAATGATCCTAATTTGTATATTAAACATACTAACAATGATATTATCATTATTATTGTTTATGTAGATGATCTAATTCTCACTTCTAGTTCAGATGCTTTGATTTCTGATATCAAGTTCCAACTTAAACAGAAATTTCAGATGACTGATTTAGGTATCTTACATTACTTCTTATGTATGCAAATTTGCCAAACTCCTAAGGGTATCTTTCTTTCTCAAAGCAAGTATGCTCATGATCTTTTAGAAAAATTTAAGATGAATGATTCTAACCATGTTTCAATTCCATGTGAATTAGGAACTAAATTAATGGTTGATATGAATACTCCTTTTGTTGATGAAACTTTGTATAGACAGTTGGTAGGAAGTTTAAATTATTTAACTCTTACTAGACCTGATATTGCTTATAGTGTTGGTTTAGTTTCTCGATTTATGTCTAAACCTCAACAAACTCATTTTAAAGTTGCTAAACGAATCTTAAGGTACATTAAAGGAACTATTAATATGGGATTATTCTATGATGCCAATTTTGAATTTATTTTACATGGCTATACTGATTCGGATCTAGGTGGAGATCCCAATGATGGGAAATCCACTTGTGGCTATTGTTTCTTTGTTGGTTCAGGTGCAATTTCTTGGAAAAGCAAAAAAGAACACTCTATTTCCCTTTGCTCAACTGAAGCTGAATACAAAGGTTGTACCAATGCAGCTAAGGAAGCTTTATGGATTAGAAGACTTCTTGACGATTTGGGTCTACCTCAACAATCACCCCTATACATTGTGACAATCAAAGTGCTATTGCCTTGGCAAAGAATCCAGTTTTTCATGCAAGAACCAAACATATTTCACTTCAACATCACTTCATTCGAGAACAAGTTGAAGACAAGCAAATTACTCTTCTTTATTGTAAAGGTGAAGATCAAGTGGCTGATATTCTAACCAAACCACTTTCTAAAGAGAGATTTCAATTACATTGTAAAAATTTGGGTTTACAACCCGTTGATGTAAACTCCCCAAGTAAAGATTAAGGGGGGGTGTTAGAAAGGTTAATCTTCCCTTGGATATATTTAATTGGGATATTCCAAGGATCCCTAAATATAGTTTGTCCTATTGTACACATGTGGAGGACATGTCATTGTTTATCCTTTATTCCACATGTGAGGACAAGTCATTTTTATTCCTTTATTAAGGAATTTAGTTTATCCTCCTTAAGAGGATTGTGACACTTTGCACACACCTATTATGAATGTGGCATTCATAGAAATGGGAGTTACACATGCAACTCCTTTCTCATCTCTTTATAAGAGATGCTCCTCCTTCTTTCTTCTTCACTCTTAGCACTTGATGTTATTGTATTGAGCTATTTTGCTCCAACACACTCTCTCTCTCTCTCTTCTCTAGGCATTTCCTTCATTCATAATACTCACAAGGGGTTTTCTTTGCTTTCCCCTTATAAATCATTGTCTCCATTGTTGAACCATCTTGGTGTATGCTCTTGGATTTTGCTTATCTCATGGTAACATTGTTTCACACTTAACTTACTTGGATTGTTTCTCGTTCCTTGCTCAATCTTATCATTACTTACAAAAATTGTAATGCGATAATGAAGAATTGTTTTTCAAAGAGGAACACAAACCACACATACAAAGAAACAAAGAGGAAAAATTGGAAAGACAAAGAGAATGAATGAGACTCTTGTGCTCAACAAGACAATTGAATTGTGAAGCTACGCCATCTTCCAATGTCGGAGTCATATCATCATCTCATGTTGAAGAGATGCCAATTTCCACGTTTGATGATGTACAAACTCCATAATGTCACATTGAAGGCACAACATCAATATAATGTGCTGTAAATTTGAACTTTTTTTCAAGATTTTGATTTAAAGATTTTATTGATATAGTTTATTGTGATCCATGAAGAATCTTTGATTAGAAGATGGGTGATATTTTGGAATAGGTGTTAGTGTCATGTCATGGAGCACTTAAAGATTCTACCTTCAAGTAATAGTGAGAGCTTTACATCTTTGATTCAATTGACAAAGGATATGTTGTTGTATCTTCTTATTTTGGAGATCTTGTTTTCACTCTTCATTTTGGGAGCTCTTGGATAATTTCTTTGATCATGTTAGGGTCACAATGGATGTTCAATTAGGATATGGTCATTATGATGCCTAGACAACTTGGTTATCTTAATGTGGTGTGGAGAGGGTGACATCTTGGTGCCATGGAGGACTCTTGAAGTCTTTGATGAGGTATTGTTGTTTGTCTTTAGTTTTGAGTATCAATAATTTCCTTAGAGCTTCATGATTTTGTAAGATTGCATTTGAATTTAGTATAGTATGTTTGCATGGAGAATAGAGAGACTTAGATAAGTCTATGAAATCTTGAACTTTTTTTGGCATTATATATTAAAATAGCTACTTTTTGAATCGGTAATTTTAGCTTTTGGCTGGACTAGTTACGTTGAGGAGGCAAGAAATATTTTGACATCTAAATAATTAGTTAAGACTCCTTGTATAAAGATCGTGAACCTAAGAAAACTTTTTTTTTGACATTCTCTCACACTATAATTTAATCAATTACAATTTTAAGCTCATGTAGAAGAAATATGGGTATTAATCAAAATTGATTTGCATTTTTATTTCACTACTATTAGATCAAAATCAAGAGAAAAAAGGCACCTTTAAGTTTTCTCACACATGGGAGAAGTTAGATACATTGTTTGAGGTATTTTTCTTTCTATTCTCCATAAGATGACCATTAAATAAATACTAGACACTCTAGAAGTAGGAAGGATTCTCAATCTAGGACATTGTTCACTACTTGTCCATGGGAAAAGAAGAGCTACCTTTCTATCCATGGATGAGGAGAAATCCTTTGGAGTACTCTAGTTGGTACTAAGGCATCACCTAAGGATAGCTCAACTATATATTGACTTTTAAAATTTTGTTAAGATAGGCATAGGTTATCTTGACAAGATATAAGCTTTTCCCTAGGGTGTATTGCATGTCATCTTTTATGTTATTTTTTTTATTCTTTTACTTATAGATTTTGAATACTTGTTTGCATATATATCTTGGCTTGCGCAATGTGTAACTTTTTATTGTATTCCTAAAATTTTCCCAACGCCATTACTATGTGTCCTAGTTGTTTATGCACTTAGTCATTTTCAATAAAACCATAATCATATGAAGTTGACAAAAGGAATTTCTAACCTCAATAATAAGGTTTTACTTATTTCACATTTTGTTAATGATACTAGTACTATATATATCTCTAAAATTTTGGAAAGGAAATCATTAATACACTAGAACTCTTAAACACCTATTTTCAATTCAAATGTAGCACATCATAAAATTGAGGTATTCTTGGTGCAACCTAGCTTGATGCCACATTGGATTTTTTAAAGAATGGAACCATATCCATCACATAAAAATCACATGTTATTTAGGCAATCATTTGGGTATGGTATTGCTCTATTAGTGAATTGGTATTAGTGAATTTAAATTTTGTCAGGTGTAGAAAGTTTCAAGTCATTATTCGCACATTGCTTGCTTCTCATATTTATCATTTATCCTTATAGGATGCCTTCTAAGAATGGATATAATGACTAAGGTAACATAATTTGCCTATTTTGTGATCTAATTTGGATGAATAAGTTGGTTTTGAAAATCTATTCCATAATTGTATTGTATTCAACCCAAAGATAAAGTTGGGTCTCTCATAGATCCTACATCACAAGGGATTCATCTTCCTGTTAAATGGGTAGTCATGGTTCTTGCAAGATGTACGAACCTTGGAAATTTTTGGTTTGATATAACAATGATATTGTTTTCGTAAAAATGATATCCAATGATGTCAAATAGGTTGAAATTTCTTCTTTCTCCATTCTTTGATATGAGAGAATTGTTTGCTTTGCAATTTGTTTCGAAGACCTAGAAATCAATTTTTATGATTTTGTACGCCTTCAACAAATAACTTCTCCAAAAGAAAAATAGCTGTCCCTTACAACTATTAAGCACGTGCTGAGCCTTTTGTAGTGATTTGTTTTATATGTTGTATCTCTCTTCCAGCTACCTCGTATAGCTGTTATTCTTTGTAAATTTGCTTTGTTTCCAAGAAAAATAAAACAAAAAACTATTAAGCACGTGTATATTGGTCCTCAAAAATATTAAATGGAATGAATGTTCGGTTGTTTTATAATTATAAAGCGCTGGATAGAGCTTTCATTTGCACGGATATATGGTACGCTGATTTATGGGTTATAGCATTTGTAGCCATTCGAATTTATTGCTTTCTTATTGGAAAAATGGCTATTCTTGAAAGACGAGAATTAAGAGTATGGAGACTCTTCTCTTTTGAAAAATCTCTGACTGAACATTTAAATTTCTATAAATCTATTGCCAAATAGACATAGATACAAAGAACTTGTCGATGATTCAATGAATATATCTGCACTCTGCAATATTCCTAGCTTCCTTAACATTCATCGTATCTAACTTATCGCTTCCGATTTGACAAGGCACAAGCAATTCCTTTTCAGAAGATCTAACTGGGCCTCTGCGATTTCCATTAATACTCATACTCTTCATTGCTTCAAGCAATCTAGATTAGGTTATGTGGAAGTAAAAGTATGTATAATTTTTTTTAAGGATTATAAAAATTTATTGTGATTAGGGAAAGAGATTCATCATAGTTATATCAGATTTTAACAAAGAGAATGATATGTTATGATAGGGACAATGTTGGAATAGATTTTTTAACAAAAAGATAAAAGATTATGTTATTTTAAGAAATATTTAAAATACAATTATAAAATTGAGTTAAATTATTCGTTTCTATCTTTTTAAATATAAATTCAAATATTTAATTAAAATAAATAAATTGTTCACTACCTGATCCAAACCAACAAACCGAAAAATTGTTAAATATAATGTGAATTTTTTTTTAGCATTTTACAATTAATGTAAAACTAATAAGTATATTTAAACTAAAAACTATATTTAAATTTCTTTGTAACCAAATTTATTAAAAAAATAATTAAACGAAATAATTGTATTCTTAAAAATATATTTTTGCTATTTAGTAATTTAATTATAATTTTGAATAAAAATTTTAATTTTAAAATTAGAATAAAATAATTTTAAATTATTATTAAAAAATAAATAAATGTATTTTAGAATGATATGATAATTAGTTTTTAAGTAAGATTTTAAATAAACTTAAACTCAAAAATGTTAACAATAATAGATTGATATATTTTCAATCTTTGGTAAGAAAAATGATTTAGTTATTATTGATTGGACATGCATTGATGTTTTAGGTAGTGAGCTGGAAGATAAAAGGAACTCTAATTAATTTGCCACAATTGTGAAAATGATAAAGCTATCATTAATGCATGACATTATTATTGTTGGAATATTTTTGTTAAAAAAATTTGATTTTTCTCCCTACCAAAAATAGTATGGTCAAAACACAAAATGTCATTTATAAAATAAAGAAAAATGAAAAATACATATACACATGGTAAGTTCCATATAATTTTTTTAATTCTTTGATTTGATTGGTTAATCTAATTGAAAAATTGCATTCAATGAATGCAATAATATCCTCCCTTTGGTAGGAACTAATAATAAATTTTTCATATGCTATTAGTCTGTATAGAGTATTTATATTTTAATTAGTAATTAGATGAATTGTGCAAATTTATTAATATCATGCATAAAATATTTGCATTTTACAAAGGTTGTATAATTGCTGAAGATTGTGTAAAAGTATTGGATCAATTATATAAATGGTTTTAGATGACACTTTGAAATGACCATTTTTTAACCCTTCCACACTCAACAAATTCTAGAGAGTGTCATTACTACTCAAAACCCAAAACTATTGTTATAAGTCGTCAAGATGCATATATAGTAAGAAGAAATCATTAAAATTTAATGTATTTATGATTGTGCAAAGTTAACCATTACTAGTGTATATTTTCCCTCTCTAATGGTCATTTCCAAATGTCCTATGAAAAATATCCTTTTATCATTTCCAAATGCCATGTGAAACATATCCTTATAACAAGTGATCATTTCAAAGTAACAAACTTGGCATATTTTCAAACTTTTGAAATCAGATTTGGCTAACCATTATTGTAGAGTTTATTTTTTTGTGTTTTGGCATGTTCTAATAGCCAAGCCGGCTTTCTTTTATTGTGTAGGTATATGCTCACTTGACTTCTTATCCCTTTGTATCTGAGATGTCACTTCCATATTTCTTAGCTCTTTGCTCCATCATTGTACTCTTAAGTTGGTTATGTGAGTGATTGGATTCCTTGGACATTGGCTTGTTCATCCTCCAATGTTCGTTTGTACTTTTCTCCTTGAGGTTTCAATATTGGATGCTTATTGGTACTTGTGGGGTTCTTTCTAGATTTTGTACTTATGTAATCTTATATTTCTCAATCCTCTAATTATGGTAGTTATGGCATTCTTGCCTACCAATACCCTCATTGAATGAAAGTATAAAATAAATATTTTTAGTTCGAACCTTTTACTCAAAATAATAATAATAATAATATCCTCCAAAAAATATACAAGACTTAGAATTGTATGATATTATTATCATTTTATATCAATATCCATCATTTATAAAACTTAATGATGCAGGAGAATCTTGCATCCAAAATAAAGGGGAGACATGTTGAATGTAAAATTTAAAATTTAAAATTAAAAAAAAAAAAAAAAAAAAATCTGGAGGAGAGAGAAAAGTGATGAAAATTAGAGAAGAAATAATAAAAAAATAAAAAGGAGAAAAGAAAGGAAAAGAGGATTTTTATTTTCGAGGTGCATAGGTGGCATAAATAGAAAAATAAAAAAAAATACTTGTCATTACATTAATCGAGGTGTGTAGGTGGCATCTTAGAAGCTTGTGGAAAGTTTCTTAAATCTTGCATTTAATATTTGTTGTGATCCATAAAAGAAATGTAATTTTCTAATTGGGCCACATGGTGGTGCTTAGTTGTAATTCTAGAAGGTTATGGAAGTTGTAAGGTTGTGGATATTGTGTAGGCGGAATTCTAGAAGGTTGTGGATAAGTCATGCATTGGGTGGTAAGTGCCTATTTAAGCAAGGGATATGAGCATTTCTAATCAAGTTTGAGAAGTAGAAGCTAGAAGGCGTGAAGACTTCAAGGTGTGAAAGCTCTAAAGGTGTAGCTCTTAAAGTAGAAATTCTTGGTGAAGCTCTTGGTGTGAAGACTCTTATTTAGGATTTCTCTTATGTTGAAGAAGTCATATCAGCTTGTGGGTGTTGTAAGGATTTTTCAAGTATAATAAAATTATTTGTGAAGCATTTTTTTTTTCTTGGTCCCTATATTGTTGCATTCTTGGTTGTGAGTTGTTAGAGTGGTGCGACCCTCTATCAAGTGGTATCAGAGCATCCTACATTAGTGGTATTAGAGCCGTACCTACATTAGTGGTATCAGAGTGGGAGTTCCTTAGTGTGTGGATAGATCGTCAAACGTGAGGCAGTTTACACCAGGATTTGCAAACAAGGTTGATCTTGTGGCTGATTGATCTTTTATATTGGTGGATTTGTTTAGGGTTTGCTAAATTTTTGGAAGATGCCTCCAAGAAGATTGGACCCCAAGGAAAATGATGACCTTAGTGAAGCGATGGAAGAAAGAATCTTAGAGAAGATAAGAGTAGAGGTCAAATCAGAGATTGCATTGATAAAGAGTGACATGATTGCTGAAATTGTGAGTGCTTTGGGTGGTGTACCTAGGCATGTGGGTACTGAAGATAGATATGATGAAGTTGCCGAAGACTTTGAAGCTGCTAGTGAGGATAGAAGTGATCATGAGGAGAGACCTATTAGAATTAGGACTATTCAGTTTGCTCGACCTGGATCTCAGTTGAAGTTGAAGCATAAGATGGAGGTTTCTAATTTTTCAGGTACTTTGAATCCTGAAGACCTGATTGATTGGATTGGTGAATTAGAGGACTACTTTGAGCTTGAGGGTATTGAAGATCCATTGAGAGTAAGGTTGGCACAAACTAAGTTGAAGGGACATGTTGCTCTTTGGTGGAAGGAACTGCAAAGAGACAGAGAAGAGGAAGGTGAAATGAAGATCACTAGATGGAAATTGATGGTGACTAAGTTAAAGGCAAAGTTCATTCCAGCTGATTATGAACTTGAATTGTTTAAGAGGTTGCAGAATCTGAAACAGAAGGATATGACTGTGAAGGATTACATTGAGGAGTTCTACAAGTTGACTATTTGGTCTGGGCATAGAGAATTGTCAAAGGAGAAGGTAGCACGGTATATTAATGGTTTGAGATTCAATATTCAGGATGAGGTTGGTATGCTAAATATTTCCACAGTGGAGGATGCTTATCAGTATGCTTTGAGAGCAGAGGAAAAGCTAAAGAGGAAGAATCAAGGTAGTTCTCGAGGGAAGGAGAAGCAAGATAGTTCGGTACAAGCTAAACCAAAAGCAAAAGGTGAACCAAAACCTATTGAACAAAGAAGAAGGACAGGTGGAGGTGTATTCAGAGGTAATTGTTTCAAGTGTGGTCAAGAAGGGCATAGATCTTTTGAATGTTCTATTGGTAGGACAGCTACTATTGTGAATGAGGTTGAAGACCAAGAAAATCAGCCCGAGGAGGAGAAAGTTTGTTGGCTCGACGAGTATTAATGGGTAAGAAGACATTGGATTCTTGTCAAAGGACTAGTTTGTTCAAAACTTGTTGTAAGTCTGGTGGGAAAGTTTGCAAGGTGATTATAGATAGTGGTAGTACTGATAACCTTGTTGCTGAGGAGATGGTTCAAAAACTTGGTTTGAAGAGATTGAGACATCCTTGTCCTTATAGGATTGGCTGGTTGCAAGGTGAGCATGCTTTGGAAGTGAGAGAACAATGTCTTGTTGATTTTCAGATTGGGCAGTATAAGGATCAAGTATTGTGTGATATTGTGGATATGAACAGTTGTCATGTGTTACTTGGTAGAGCTTGGCAGTATGATTGTAGGGCTATGCATGATTGTGTTAGGAATGTGTTTACTATTGAGAAAGGTGGTAGGAAGTTTTCTTTGATTCCTTTGCAGAATGAAGGGCTCGGTAGGAGAAACCTGAGTGTTGGCAGTCGAGTTGAGTTGGCAAATTTTGAGAAGATTGAAAATCAGCATGGGAAGCAAACGTATAGAACACATGTGGTGGATGTAAAGGAGAAGAAGAAAAACAAGGGAAAGAGTGTGCAAGTTGAAGATTTGGAGGACATATATGTGAAAAACCAGTTTGGGATTTATGTGCTGAATCCCGAAAGATGTTCTTCCAGCTATTAGAACATCTTTTCGGACTTAGGGAGTCTGATGCAGGAGCATCTTGCATCCAAAATAAAGGGGAGACATGTTGAATGTAAAATTTAAAATTTAAAATTTAAAAAAAAAAAAAACAAAAAAAAATCTGGAGGAGAGAGAAAAGTGACGAAAATTAGAGAAGAAATAATAAAAAAATAAAAAGGAGAAAAGAAAGGAAAAGAGGATTTTTATTTTCGAGGTGCATAGGTGGCATAAATATAAAAAAAGAAGAAGAAGAAGTTGTCATTACATTAATCGAGGTGTGTAGGTGGCATCTTAGAAGCTTGTGGAAAGTTTCTTAAATCTTGCATTTAATATTTGTTGTGATCCATAAAAGAAATGTAATTTTCTAATTGGGCCACATAGTGGTGCTTAGTTATAATTCTAGAAGGTTATGGAAGTTGTAAGGTTGTGGATATTGTGTAGGCGAAATTCTAGAAAGTTGTGGATAAGTCATGCATTGGGTGGTAAGTGCCTATTTAAGCAAGGGATATGAGCATTTCTAATCAAGTTTGAGAAGTAGAAGCTAGAAGGCGTGAAGACTTCAAGGTGTGAAAGCTCTAAAGGTGTAGCTCTTAAAGTAGAAATTCTTGGTGAAGCTCTTGGTGTGAAGACTCTTATTTAGGATTTCTCTTATGTTGAAGAAGTCATATCAGCTTGTGGGTGTTGTAAGGATTTTTCAAGTATAATAAAATTATTTGTGAAGCATTTTTTTTTTTCTTGGTCCCTATATTGTTGCATTCTTGGTTGTGAGTTGTTAGAGTGGTGTGACCCTCTATCAAGTGGTATCAGAGCATCCTACATTTGTGGTATTAGAGCCGTACCTACATTAGTGGTATCAGAGTGGGAGTTCCTTAGTGTGTGGACAGATCGTCGAACGTGAGGCAGTTTACACCAGGATTTGCAAAGAAGGTTGATCTTGTGGCTGATTGATCTTTTATATTGGTGGATTTGTTTAGTGTTTGCTAAATTTTTGGAAGATGCCTCCAAGAAGATTGGACCCCAAGGAAAATGATGACCTTAGTGAAGCGATGGAAGAAAGAATCTTAGAGAAGATAAGAGTAGAGGTCAAATCAGAGATTGCATTGATAAAGAGTGACATGATTGCTGAAATTGTGAGTGCTTTGGGTGGTGTACCTAGGCATGTGGGTACTGAAGATAGATATGACAAAGTTGCCGAAGACTTTGAAGCTGCTAGTGAGGATAGAAGTGATCATGAGGAGAGACCTATTGGAATTTGGACTACTCAGTTTGCTCGACCTGGATCTCAGTTGAAGTTGAAGCATAAGATGGAGGTTTCTAATTTTTTAGGTACTTTGAATCCTGAAGACCTGATTGATTGGATTGGTGAATTAGAGGACTACTTTGAGCTTGAGGGTATTGAAGATCCATTGAGAGTAAGGTTGGCACAAACTAAGTTGAAGGGACATGTTGCTCTTTGGTGGAAGGAACTGCAAAGAGACAGAGAAGACGAAGGTGAAATGAAGATCACTAGATGGAAATTGATGGTGACTAAGTTAAAGGCAAAGTTCATTCCAGCTGATTATGAACTTGAATTGTTTAAGAGGTTGCAGAATCTGAAACAGAAGGATATGACTGTAAAGGATTACATTGAGGAGTTCTACAAGTTGACTATTTGGTCTGGGCATAGAGAATTGTCAAAGGAGAAGGTAGCACGGTATATTAATGGTTTGAGATTCAATATTCAGGATGAGGTTGGTATGCTAAATATTTCCACAGTGGAGGATGCTTATCAGTATGCTTTGAGAGTAGAGGAAAAGCTAAAGAGGAAGAATCAAGGTAGTTCTCGAGGGAAGGAGAAGCAAGATAGTTCGGTACAAGCTAAACCAAAAGCAAAAGGTGAACCAAAACCTATTGAACAAAGAAGAAGGACAGGTGGAGGTGTATTCAGAGGTAATTGTTTCAAGTGTGGTCAAGAAGGGCATAGATCTTTTGAATGTTCTATTGGTAGGACAGCTACTATTGTGAATGAGGTTGAAGACCAAGAAAATCAGCCCGAGGAGGAGAAAGTTTGTTGGCTCGACGAGTATTAATGGGTAAGAAGACATTGGATTCTTGTCAGAGGACTAGTTTGTTCAAAACTTGTTGTAAGTCTGGTGGGAAAGTTTGCAAGGTGATTATAGATAGTGGTAGTACTGATAACCTTGTTGCTGAGGAGATGGTTCAAAAACTTGGTTTGAAGATATTGAGACATCCTTGTCCTTATAGGATTGGCTGGTTGCAAGGTGAGCATGCTTTGGAAGTGAGAGAACAATGTCTTGTTGATTTTCAGATTGGGCAGTATAAGGATCAAGTATTGTGTGATATTGTAGATATGAACAGTTGTCATGTGTTACTTGGTAGAGCTTGGCAGTATGATTGCAGGGCTATGCATGATTGTGTTAGGAATGTGTTTACTATTGAGAAAGGTGGTAGGAAGTTTTCTTTGATTCCTTTGCAGAATGAAGGGCTCGGTAGGAGAAACCTGAGTGTTGGCAGTCGAGTTGAGTTGGCAAATTTTGAGAAGATTGAAAATCAGCATGGGAAGCAAACGTATAGAACACCTGTGGTGGATGTAAAGGAGAAGAAGAAAAACAAGGGAAAGAGTGTGCAAGTTGAAGATTTGGAGGACATATATGTGAAAAACCAGTTTGGGATATATGTGCTGAATCCTGAAAAATGTTCTTCCAGCTATTAGAACATCTTTTCGGACTTAGGGAGTCTGATGCAAGAGCATCTTGCATCCAAAATAAAGGGGAGACATGTTGAATGTAAAATTAAAAATTTAAAATTTAAAAAAAAAAAAAAAAAATCTGGAGGAGAGAGAAAAGTGACGAAAATTAGAGAAGAAATAATAAAAAAAGAAAAAGGAGAAAAGAAAGGAAAAGAGGATTTTTATTTTCGAGGTGCATAGGTGGCATAAATAGAAAAAAATAAAATAAAATACTTGTCATTACATTAATCGAGGTGTGTAGGTGGCATCTTAGAAGCTTGTGGAAAGTTTCTTAAATCTTGCATTTAATATTTGTTGTGATCCATAAAAGAAATGTAATTTTCTAATTGGGCCACATGGTTGTGCTTAGTTGTAATTCTAGAAGGTTATGGAAGTTGTAAGGTTGTGGATATTGTGTAGGCGGAATTTTAGAAGGTTGTGGATAAGTCATGCATTGGGTGGTAAGTGCCTATTTAAGCAAGGGATATGAGCATTTCTAATCAAGTTTGAGAAGTAGAAGCTAGAAGGCATGAAGACTTCAAGGTGTGAAAGCTCTAAAGGTGTAGCTCTTAAAGTAGAAATTCTTGGTGAAGCTCTTGGTGTGAAGACTCTTATTTAGGATTTCTCTTATGTTGAAGAAGTCATATCAGCTTGTGGGTGTTGTAAGGATTTTTCAAGTATAGTAAAATTATTTGTGAAGCATTTTTTTTTTCTTGGTCCCTATATTGTTGCATTCTTGGTTGTGAGTTGTTAGAGTGGTGTGACCCTCTATCAAGTGGTATCAGAGCATCCTATATTAGTGGTATTAGAGCCGTACCTACATTAGTGGTATCAGAGTGGGAATTCCTTAGTGTGTGGACAGATCGTCGAACGTGAGGCAGTTTACACCAGGATTTGCAAAGAAGGTTGATCTTGTGGCTGATTGATCTTTTATATTGGTGGATTTTTTTAGGGTTTGCTAAATTTTTGGAAGATGCCTCCAAGAAGATTGGACCCCAAGGAAAATGATGACCTTAGTGAAGCGATGGAAGAAAGAATCTTAGAGAAGATAAGAGTAGAGGTCAAATCAGAGATTGCATTGATAAAGAGTGACATGATTGCTGAAATTGTGAGTGCTTTGGGTGGTGTACCTAGGTATGTGGGTACTGAAGATAGATATGACGAAGTTGCCGAAGACTTTGAAGCTGCTAGTGAGGATAGAAGTGATCATGAGGAGAGACCTATTGGAATTTGGACTACTCAGTTTGCTCGACCTGGATCTCAGTTGAAGTTGAAGCATAAGATGGAGGTTTCTAATTTTTTAGGTACTTTGAATCCTGAAGACCTGATTGATTGGATTGGTGAATTAGAGGACTACTTTGAGCTTGAGGGTATTGAAGATCCATTGAGAGTAAGGTTGGCACAAACTAAGTTGAAGGGACATGTTGCTCTTTGGTGGAAGGAACTGCAAAGAGACAGAGAAGAGGAAGGTGAAATGAAGATCACTAGATGAAAATTGATGGTGACTAAGTTAAAGGCAAAGTTCATTCCAGCTGATTATGAACTTGAATTGTTTAAGAGGTTGCAGAATCTGAAACAGAAGGATATGACTGTGAAGGATTACATTGAGGAGTTCTACAAGTTGACTATTTGGTCTGGGCATAGAGAATTGTCAAAGGAGAAGGTAGCACGGTATATTAATGGTTTGAGATTCAATATTCAGGATGAGGTTGGTATGCTAAATATTTCCACAGTGGAGGATGCTTATCAGTATGCTTTGAGAGTAGAGGAAAAGCTAAAGAGGAAGAATCAAGGTAGTTCTCGAGGGAAGGAGAAGCAAGATAGTTCGGTACAAGCTAAACCAAAAGCAAAAGGTGAACCAAAACCTATTAAACAAAGAAGAAGGATAGGTGGAGGTGTATTCAGAGGTAATTGTTTCAAGTGTGGTCAAGAAGGGCATAGATCTTTTGAATGTTCTATTGGTAGGACAGCTACTATTGTGAATGAGGTTGAAGACCAAGAAAATCAACCTGAGGAGGAGAAAGTTTGTTGGCTCGACGAGTATTAATGGGTAAGAAGACATTGGATTCTTGTCAGAGGACTAGTTTGTTCAAAACTTGTTGTAAGTCTGGTGGGAAAGTTTGCAAGGTGATTATAGATAGTGGTAGTACTGATAACCTTGTTGCTGAGGAGATGGTTCAAAAACTTGGTTTGAAGAGATTGAGACATCCTTGTCCTTATAGGATTGGCTGGTTGCAAGGTGAGCATGCTTTGGAAGTGAGAGAACAATGTCTTGTTGATTTTCAGATTGGGCAGTATAAGGATCAAGTATTGTGTGATATTGTAGATATGAACAGTTGTCATGTGTTACTTGGTAGAGCTTGGCAGTATGATTGCAGGGCTATGCATGATTGTGTTAGGAATGTGTTTACTATTGAGAAAGGTGGTAGGAAGTTTTCTTTGATTCCTTTGCAGAATGAAGGGCTCGGTAGGAGAAACCTGAGTGTTGGCAGTCGAGTTGAGTTGGCAAATTTTGAGAAGATTGAAAATCAGCATGGGAAGCAAACGTATAGAACACCTGTGGTGGATGTAAAGGAGAAGAAGAAAAACAAGGGAAAGAGTGTGCAAGTTGAAGATTTGGAGGACATATATGTGAAAAACCAGTTTGGGATTTATGTGCTGAATCCCGAAAAATGTTCTTCCAGCTATTAGAACATCTTTTCGGACTTAGGGAGTCTGATGCAGGAGCATCTTGCATCCAAAATAAAGGGGAGACATGTTGAATGTAAAATTAAAAATTAAAAATTTAAAAAAAAAAAAAAAAAATCTGGAGGAGAGAGAAAAGTGACGAAAATTAGAGAAGAAATAATAAAAAAAGAAAAAGGAGAAAAGAAAGGAAAAGAGGATTTTTATTTTCGAGGTGCATAGGTGGCATAAATAGAAAAAAAAAAAAAAATACTTGTCATTACATTAATCGAGGTGTGTAGGTGGCATCTTAGAAGCTTGTGGAAAGTTTCTTAAATCTTGCATTTAATATTTGTTGTGATCCATAAAAGAAATGTAATTTTCTAATTGGGCCACATGGTGGTGCTTAGTTGTAATTCTAGAAGGTTATGGAAGTTGTAAGGTTGTGGATATTGTGTAGGCAGAATTTTAGAAGGTTGTGGATAAGTCATGCATTGGGTGGTAAGTGCCTATTTAAGCAAGGGATATGAGCATTTCTAATCAAGTTTGAGAAGTAGAAGCTAGAAGGCATGAAGACTTCAAGGTGTGAAAGCTCTAAAGGTGTAGCTCTTAAAGTAGAAATTCTTGGTGAAGCTCTTGGTGTGAAGACTCTTATTTAGGATTTCTCTTATGTTGAAGAAGTCATATCAGCTTGTGGGTGTTGTAAGGATTTTTCAAGTATAATAAAATTATTTGTGAAGCATTTTTTTTTTTCTTGGTCCCTATATTGTTGCATTCTTGGTTGTGAGTTGTTAGAGTGGTGTGACCCTCTATCAAGTGGTATCAGAGCATCCTACATTAGTGGTATTAGAGCCGTACCTACATTAGTGGTATCAGAGTGGGAATTCCTTAGTGTGTGGACAGATCGTCGAACGTGAGGCAGTTTACACCAGGATTTGCAAAGAAGGTTGATCTTGTGGCTGATTGATCTTTTATATTGGTGGATTTTTTTAGGGTTTGCTAAATTTTTGGAAGATGCCTCCAAGAAGATTGGACCCCAAGGAAAATGATGACCTTAGTGAAGCGATGGAAGAAAGAATCTTAGAGAAGATAAGAGTAGAGGTCAAATCAGAGATTGCATTGATAAAGAGTGACATGATTGCTGAAATTGTGAGTGCTTTGGGTGGTGTACCTAGGCATGTGGGTACTGAAGATAGATATGACAAAGTTGCCGAAGACTTTGAAGCTGCTAGTGAGGATAGAAGTGATCATGAGGAGAGACCTATTGGAATTTGGACTACTCAGTTTGCTCGACCTGGATCTCAGTTGAAGTTGAAGCATAAGATGGAGGTTTCTAATTTTTCAGGTACTTTGAATCCTGAAGACCTGATTGATTGGATTGGTGAATTAGAGGACTACTTTGAGCTTGAGGGTATTGAAGATCCATTGAGAGTAAGGTTGGCACAAACTAAGTTGAAGGGGACATGTTGCTCTTTGGTGGAAGGAACTGCAAAGAGACAGAGAAGAGGAAGGTGAAATGAAGATCACTAGATGGAAATTGATGGTGACTAAGTTAAAGGCAAAGTTCATTCCAGCTAATTATGAACTTGAATTGTTTAAGAGGTTGCAGAATCTGAAACAGAAGGATATGACTGTGAAGGATTACATTGAGGAGTTCTACAAGTTGACTATTTGGTCTGGGCATAGAGAATTGTCAAAGGAGAAGGTAGCACGGTATATTAATGGTTTGAGATTCAATATTCAGGATGAGGTTGGTATGCTAAATATTTCCACAGTGGAGGATGCTTATCAGTATGCTTTGAGAGCAGAGGAAAAGCTAAAGAGGAAGAATCAAGGTAGTTCTCGAGGGAAGGAGAAGCAAGATAGTTCGGTACAAGCTAAACCAAAAACAAAAGGTGAACCAAAACCTATTGAACAAAGAAGGACAGGTGGAGGTGTATTCAGAGGTAATTGTTTCAAGTGTGGTCAAGAACGGCAAAGATCTTTTGAATGTTCTATTGGTAGGACAACTACTATTGTGAATGAGGTTGAAGACCAAGAAAATCAGCCTGAGGAGGAGAAAGTTTGTTGGCTCGACGAGTATTAATGGGTAAGAAGACATTGGATTCTTGTCAGAGGACTAGTTTGTTCAAAACTTGTTGTAAGTCTGGTGGAAAAGTTTGCAAGGTGATTATAGATAGTGGTAGTACTGATAACATTGTTGTTGAGGAGATGGTTCAAAAACTTGGTTTGAAGAGATTGAGACATCCTTGTCCTTATAGGATTGGCTGGTTGCAAGGTGAGCATGCTTTGGAAGTGAGAGAACAATGTCTTGTTGATTTTCAGATTGGGCAGTATAAGGATCAAGTATTGTGTGATATTGTGGATATGAACAGTTGTCATGTGTTACTTGGTAGAGCTTGGCAGTATGATTGCAGGGCTATGCATGATTGTGTTAGGAATGTGTTTACTATTGAGAAAGGTGGTAGGAAGTTTTCTTTGATTCCTTTGCAGAATGAAGGGCTCGGTAGGAGAAACCTGAGTGTTGGCAGTCGAGTTGAGTTGGCAAATTTTGAGAAGATTGAAAATCAGCATGGGAAGCAAACGTATAGAACACCTGTGGTGGATGTAAAGGAGAAGAAGAAAAACAAGGGAAAGAGTGTGCAAGTTGAAGATTTGGAGGACATATATGTGAAAAACCAGTTTAGGATTTATGTGCTGAATCCCGAAAGATGTTCTTCCAGCTATTAGAACATCTTTTCGGACTTAGGGAGTCTGATGCAGGAGCATCTTGCATCCAAAATAAAGGGGAGACATGTTGAATGTAAAATTTAAAATTTAAAATTAAAAAAAAAAAAAAAACAAAAAAAAATCTGGAGGAGAGAGAAAAGTGACGAAAATTAGAAAAGAAATAATAAAAAAAGAAAAAGGAGAAAAGAAAGGAAAAGAGCATTTTTGATAAGTAGGAGATGATTTCCACAGCTAGTCAAATTGTGATGTGAATATCAGGATTTAACTGTGTGATTTTTGAGTCAAACTCGATGACCCATGTTTCATGAGTAGTGATTCAACATGAATCCATCTCTCATGAGAATAAATGGAACACTTAGCACTCATTGGATCTAGGTGATGCTCACAGGGGTGAAGCACCGGGACTTCCCGGGAGGTCACCCATCCCAGTACTACTCCAGCCTGAGCGCGCTTAACTACGAAGTTTCCTCCACAGTTAAACCCAAAGCTTGCAACCCCATTTGCAAAACCTTCACCAAGTGTTGTGCCTTATGAACCATTCATTAGAAAGCCCCTTAAGCTCATCAATTGATAAGTAGGAGATGATTTCCACAGCTAGTCAAATTGTGATGTGAATATCAGGATTTAACTGTGTGATTTTTGAGTCAAACTCGATGACCCATGTTTCATGAGTAGTGATTCAACATGAATCCATCTCTCATGAGAATAAATGGAACACTTAGCACTCATTGGATCTAGGTGATGCTCACAGGGGTGAAGCACCGGGACTTCCCGGGAGGTCACCCATCCCAGTACTACTCCAGCCTGAGCGCGCTTAACTACGGAGTTTCCTCCACAGTTAAACCCAAAGCTTGCAACCCCATTTGCAAAACCTTCACCAAGTGTTGTGCCTTATGAACCATTCATTAGAAAGCCCCTTAAGCTCATCAATTGATAAGTAGGAGATGATTTCCACAGCTAGTCAAATTGTGATGTGAATATCAGGATTTAACTGTGTGATTTTTGAGTCAAACTCGATGACCCATGTTTCATGAGTAGTGATTCAACATGAATCCATCTCTCATGAGAATAAATGGAACACTTAGCACTCATTGGATCTAGGTGATGCTCACAGGGGTGAAGCACCGGGACTTCCCGGGAGGTCACCCATCCCAGTACTACTCCAGCCTGAGCGCGCTTAACTACGGAGTTTCCTCCACAGTTAAACCCAAAGCTTGCAACCCCATTTGCAAAACCTTCACCAAGTGTTGTGCCTTATGAACCATTCATTAGAAAGCCCCTTAAGCTCATCAATTGATAAGTAGGAGATGATTTCCACAGCTAGTCAAATTGTGATGTGAATATCAGGATTTAACTGTGTGATTTTTGAGTCAAACTCGATGACCCATGTTTCATGAGTAGTGATTCAACATCACAATTTGACTAGCTGTGGAAATCATCTCCTACTTATCAATTGATGAGCTCAGGCTGGAGTAGTACTGGGATGGGTGACCTCCCGAGAAGTCCCGGTGCTTCACCCCTGTGAGCATCACCTAGATCCAATGAGTGCTAAGTGTTCCATTTATTCTCATGAGAGATGGATTCATGTTGAATCACTACTCATGAAACATGGGTCATCGAGTTTGACTCAAAAATCACACAGTTAAATCCTGATATTCACATCACAATTTGACTAGCTGTGGAAATCATCTCCTACTTATCAATTGATGAGCTTAAGGGGCTTTCTAATGAATGGTTCATAAGGCACAACACTTAGTGAAGGTTTTGCAAATGGGGTTGCAAGCTTTGGGTTTAACTGTGGAGGAAACTCCGTAGTTAAGCGCGCTCAGGTTGGAGTAGTACTGGGATGGGTGACCTCCCGGGAAGTCCCGGTGCTTCACCCCTGTGAGCATCACCTAGATCCAATGAGTGCTAAGTGTTCCATTTATTCTCATGAGAGATGGATTCATGTTGAATCACTACTCATGAAACATGGGTCATCGAGTTTGACTCAAAAATCACACAGTTAAATCCTGATATTCACATCACAAGAGGATTTTTATTTTCGAGGTGCATAGGTGGCATAAATAGAAAAATAAAAAAGAAGTTGTCATTACATTAATTGAGGTGTGTAGGTGGCATCTTAGAAGCTTGTGGAAAGTTTCTTAAATCTTGCATTTAATATTTGTTGTGATCCATAAAAGAAATGTAATTTTCTAATTGGGCCACATAGTGGTGCTTAGTTGTAATTCTAGAAGGTTATGGAAGTTGTAAGGTTGTGGATATTGTGTAGGCGGAATTCTAGAAGGTTGTGGATAAGTCATGCATTGGGTGGTAAGTGCCTATTTAAGCAAGGGATATGAGCATTTCTAATCAAGTTTGAGAAGTAGAAGCTAGAAGGCGTGAAGACTTCAAGGTGTGAAAGCTCTAAAGGTGTAGCTCTTAAAATAGAAATTCTTGGTGAAGCTCTTGGTGTGAAGACTCTTATTTAAGATTTCTCTTATGTTGAAGAAGTCATATCAGCTTGTGGGTGTTGTAAGGATTTTTCAAGTATAATAAAATTATTTGTGAAGCATTTTTTTTTTCTTGGTCCCTATATTGTTGCATTCTTGGTTGTGAGTTGTTAGAGTGGTGTGACCCTCTATCAAGTGGTATCAGAGCATCCTACATTAGTGGTATTAGAGCCGTACCTACATTACTTAACCATGAAAGTAATAGACGCTGCACAATTCTAACATCAAAATTTTATAATCAGCACTGTAAATTGACAAGTCTGGAATTAATAATAAATCTAAATAGTAAATGACTATATCACTTTTATTCTTATTCGTTAAATTGAAAATAAAGTGGACATTTTGATTTGACAAACGAAGGTATGTCCGAATCCCGCACAGAATTGTGTAGCGGTGGAGATATTTGAGCACACGTGAATTACTCTGACTGCCCTATTTATGATGTTGTACGCCTTCAATTATTATTATATGCATGACTGACAATCTCTTAAATGGTGATTTCCCCAACTCAATTATGAATACAAACAGTAAATTTGTAAGTAAAGTTACATCAGATATAACGTGCCTGTCAAATTACAGCATCGGACACTGACATTTGTCTCCATGGTTGAGGATTTATTTGTCTGACTCCTTTCCCATGTATTTCCACGTAATAACAGTTCGATTGAATTAACAATTTAGATTGACCGCTAAAATTACAGTCAATTATTATCAGAAAAATCCTTTAAAATAGACGAAATATAATTCAGTATGCCAGGAGGTGTCGATGGCAGCAGATCTTATAGCCATCTATGTGATAAAACAATTAATGGAATTTCATTGACCTCCAGTGTGGAGTAGATCATGAAACAATTAACAAATTAGATTCCCCACTAAAAATTATAGTCAATTTAGGCAAGAGCCTACACCACAATGGTAACTTGTGAGTAATTTGTGAGTCTCTTACGTGGGAGGTCTTGAGTTTGACTCCAGTCAAGGTTAACATATAATAATAATTAAGTTCAACAAATAATAATAATAAATCTAGGCATCGGCTCATTACCCATCAAAAAACAAATTTATAGTCAATTTTGATAAGATTCTTTTTTCAAAAAATAGATAGAGATAATTCATTATGTCTAAAGGTGTACAACCTTATAATGACAACAATTTCAAGGCATCACATGTTTACTGTTCTTGTGCTCAAGGTTCCATATCAGAAGGCTTTAACTGATTTCAAGCCTATTGGTTGTGCCCACATATTCTAGATGCGGTGATAACCACTCATGAGATGAATAGAGATCTTAAGAGGTATGGCCCTTAAGTTGGATATTTCAAAGGCATATGATAAGGTTGACTAGGATTGGGTTTAATAGTAAAGTTATTGGGATGATCAAGACCATGATTGAGATTGTTAACTAGTGAATGGTACTCCTTGGTGTTCTTTTGGGTTTGGGAGGGGTCTAAGGCAAGGGGACCCTATCTCCCCTTATCTTTTTATTATGGTTATTGAAGTGATGGGTAGATCCTTCCCTAGACTGGTTAGTTTCAGTGTGATATCTGAGATTAAAGTGGCCACCTCCTTAGCTATTGAAGTCATACAACAAATTTTTGAAGATACCTTCCTTTATGGTTGCTCCTCTGTGGTTGAAGCTAAGGCCTAACACAATCTTCTAGATGATTATGTGTAAAACTTAGGGTAACAAATAAATTTTTGTATAAGAAAGATATACTTTTTTTAACACAGACCATGATCTTCAAAGGTGTATAACTAATATGTTGGGATGTCAATTTGTTGGTTGCGATACTTACCTTAGTCTACCAATGATGGTAAAGGGAGTCCCTAACCAGTTTTGGAAAACCATTCTGGAGAGAATGCAAAAGAAACTGGTAGGATGGAAGGGAAAGCTTTTGAGTAGTGTTGAGAAACATCAATTATTAACTACGTCTCTCCAACTTGGCATACTAGTGTACTTTCTCTCACTTTTTTAGAATCTCTTAATGGATGATTGACAAGCTAGAAAAGCTGCAAAGAGATTTTTCATGGATCACAAATGAAGAAAGGAATAGATTAAGCCTTGTTACCTGTGATATGGTGTGTAAACCTAAGGAGAAGGGGGCACTTTAAGTTAGGAAGATCTTGAATCTTAACATAACCCTACTTAGTAAAATCAGATGGAGGTTGGCTGAGAATCAAGTGAGTTGGTGTGGTATAATGAAAGCTAAGTACCTCAACAATACTCCTTTTGTGTATTGTCTTATAGATAATGATTGGCCTTTGGGCTCTAAAATATGGAACAACTTGATTAAAAATAAAAACCTCCTTAGAGAAGGGCTTCGTTGGATGGTTGGGAAAGGAAATAGAGTTAGATTTTGGGAGGATAATTGGCTCGAAGGATAACCTCTAACCCAAATAAAATTTGACCATCTATAGGAAATTCTAAAGTGAACTTGTCGGGAGAAGGTAAGTAACTACATATCTAGACAAATAAAGTGGAAAATAATTTCAAAAGTGGTGATCCCAATTAACCTTAAACCTCTGGCTAGTGAGCCGATGGATATCCTTGATTCTTATAGAATTAAATAGTTCCTAGAGGAAGATAGGTTTATCTAGGATAGAACAAACAACGAGAAGTTCTTTGTTAAGACAACTTACCTTCTACTCTTTAAAAAAGATCAAGCCCCCCACCTCATGGAAGAAAGTTGGGAACAACCAACTCATTCCTAAGGTGAATTGTTTCTGGTGGACTATGTTACATGGAAATATTCTCACAATTGATAATCTAACAAAAAAGGCTTCCAAATCCCTAATAGATGATATCTTTGCAAGTTTAGGGAGGAAAGTATCTAGCATATCTTCCTTCAATGCCCTTATGCTTTAAAAGTCTGGTCTCTAACCAACTACTGGCATATGCAAGAAAATTGGCAATGAAGCAATGCAAGGAATGGAGAATCCCCAAAGGAGATGTCCAAACCCCTATCCAAGAATCACATGGGGGAATTGACAAAATGTAGCAAAAAATAAGATTGATAATTCCGTAGGATGCTCTTAGCCCTTTGTTATCTTGGCTTTCTTTCATCCTTGCTACCCCTACTAATGATCACAAACCCCAAATTCATACCTAATGTCTTCTTAACTTTTCTAGATATAATCAACCAACAAGTCAGCCACAATCCTTCAAGTCTACCAAGAGCCTCAGATGCTCCTATAGTAGGGAAATACCTCCAAAAATATAGCAGAAGCTATGCCACTCTATTGGAGGTTAAATTGTTTTGTTAACCTAGGATTGAAATACATCTATATTGAAGGTGATTCTAAGGTGATTGTGGGCATGATGAAAGGGTGTATCACCCCAGGTTGAACAATATTTGGCATATTGGGAGAAATCTATAACCTCCTCACTAATTTAGAAAGTTATGATCTATATCACATCTATAGGGAAAGTAACGTTGTTTTTTATTCCATGACAATCTTGGGGCTACAAGTCAAAGGATTAAGGTGTTGGGAGCATATGAACACTCTACTAGCGGATATCCCTGCCCTTATATGGTAAGGGAGAAAAATAATAGATATAGGGAATGATATTTATACTTTATGTATATGGTTAACCTATTGGTTAGTATGGTGGTGTGCTATTTTAAGAGGGTCATAGATAAGATTTAAAATTTAAATCAATTGATAAAAGTAAGGAATGTTTTGAAGGTCACTGCTATGATTTTAATTTTAAATCAATTAATGAAAAGAGGAACAATTTGAAAGCCACTTGGAAGTGGTGTGATAAAATAATTATGAGAATTAATGAAAGGGTTACTGAGAAGATTAGAGGAGATCTTGTTGTAAAAAAGATTAATAGGAAAGGTTGGATTTCTAAATAGGAACGCTTTGCAGGTTTTTTGGAGGCTGGTCAAATTTATGATTGATCTAAAGCTAGCAGTACACACATTTTTCTTTTCTGGAGATGGAATGGGGAATTAATTACCACTCCAAGTTATAATTTTGACAACTTAAATCATTTTTTGAAGTGCAAATTTGAGTTTTGTTATTTTCCCGTGGAAGATTTTAAATACAGAATTGGCTTTTGGAGTACAATTTTTTAAAAATTTGTTAGTCTGGAGGAATCAGAGAACCCTTTATAGGGGGCTAAAATGGGTGGCCCCATATGGTCAGGTTTGAGCCCCCAAATATTATGGATTATGTGAGTAAGCCTTGCACTTGGTTGATGCTAAAGGAGGGGGGCCTGGTTCTTTATATGGAAGCCTTGACAGGATGTGATGATAACCACTCTTTGCAAATTGTGAATTCATGGATTGATAGAAGGGTTATGATCAATGACTTATTTCATTTCAAGTGAAATAAGAAATAATTTCTATGGCTATTAAGCTTTACATGGAAGGAAGAGAATGATAGAAGGCGACAATTTTTTGGACAAAATGAATCTGAAAAGATTCATTAAGGAAGATGAAGAACCAATTAAGAAAAGAGGGGGTTTCTTCCATGCAAAGCTTCTAGAACCTTAAAATGAGGTATGTCTAGTTATAATAAAGTGCCTAACTTTAGAAGGTAGATTTGGGGTTCGCTATTTTTACCATTTTGTTTTACTAAATCACTTTCATCACTATGATATTATATCAATTTCTTTTTTCCTCCTTCATGACTTGGAAGCTATTATAAATGAAGTTAGGGAGAGACAAAAGAAAGGAACAAAAATTCACCATTCTTCATTAAGGGCTTATCCTCTATTTGTATAACTCTCATCTTGCTCTTTGCCCACCTACGTGTGTTTCTTTAGTTGATAATTAGGGTCTGCAAAATCTCCATAGACTTGGTCATGGAAACTTCTCTAGGGCCCCCACCTCTTAGCCTTCCCCCTCTTTTGTCCCCACTGGTAATACCAAAAAACACAAGAATTTATTGGGAGGGAACTAAGTTAACATTAAAAAAACCCAAAGTTGAAAAATCTACTGAGATTTATCTTGTGTGGCTTCTAAGGAAGATATTGAGTGTGGTCGTAGAAGGTCAGGAAGAATTTTCAAAAGCTAGGCTAGGAGAAAATAAATAGGTAACATGAATTTGGAAATTGATGAGGAAATGTCAGGTTTTGGAGAAAGTGAAAAGATAAAATCAAGAAGGAAGGAGAAAGCCAGTAGGAATTATGCTGACAAAGAAAAGGAGGAGGAAGATGAATCTGAGGAGGATACCCAATTGGACAAAACTAAAAAGAAAGAGGAGGTGAGCAATGATTAAACTCAGTCCTCAACTAACTTTTGAATGAATACCTTTGATTTTATACCTTAGGTACGCAGGTTGCCATGGGTACCTCTTCGATGACAGCCAACTCTCCTGGGACGACTACTAAAAATTAAAAGGACAAGGTTTTTCCTAACCCCACTATGATAGTAGTTTTGGACAAAGATATTGCTAAATGGAAATGTGTTGATTGACAAGGGATGATTGGTACTGTAGAGGCTATGAACCTTGGGATGGAAGAGCTCAAAACCCATTTTTGTGCCTTAGATAAGAGCTTCAAGACCAAATCTAGGTTCATTATGAAGGTTACACATGTGGCTATGATGACTCTTCACTTGCTCCTACAAGAGGAGGAAGAAGAGCTTGGTAGGAAGGATTCTAAATAGCTATATGGCTTCCTCACAGATGATTGGGCAAAGGTGATGCTGGAACAACCCAACTTTTTATACTTTGAATTGTTTTATATGTTTTAGTTTTGGCAATTCATTTATGCTATAATGACCCAACTTTCTATACTTTGAACGAGCCTTACATGACTCTAGTTTAATTTTTTAAAGAAATTATTCTTTAGATAGGATAGGTTTAGTTGGTATGGTTATTCTCTAATTTTTAAATTTTTTTAAAAATAATTATAAGCTAGATGCTGATAGTTTAGATGTGATAGAGCCATTTCTATTTTGATTTTACTTTATTAAATTTTGCATTTTTTATGAATGAAATAGAATGTGATTCAGTCTCTATGTTTCATTGCTTGGACTAAAGAAAGAGGAAGCAACCACTATAGCTATATGTCCTTATACTAGAGACACTATAATTTTTTGTTTCAAGAAGCAACCTACCAAATTTTAATGATGGGATTAGGGGCTCTTCAAATATCTTTCATTTTCATTTATGCATCAACCTTCTTTGAGCTTAGGAGATCCATATCTTAAGTTTGGTCTATACAAAATTAAA
Organism: Cupressus sempervirens; assembly: GCA_028749045.1. NCBI lineage: Eukaryota > Viridiplantae > Streptophyta > Pinopsida > Cupressales > Cupressaceae > Cupressus > Cupressus sempervirens. The sequence goes on from CM053785.1 coordinate 1,089,339,199, forward strand.
TTTGTGACTAAGCACTAGAAGTGGTAGTCTCCCTTGTTAGGAAAAAGCCTTTCACTTGAACAAAGTCTCGTAGCTTCATCATGTTGTTCTTAGCAAACTACAAAAAAAAGAACATGTTACATTATCAACATGCCATGTTGGGTACCCATATACAGATATAATGAAATTTCTCACTAGACATAATTTCTTACATATCTCTGGAAAAATTGATGTAAATCAAAAGATAAAAATAAAATATAGCCACAAAGAAAAATGAGAAAGATAAAACTCCATGTGAGAAAAAAGCCTCTCCCTCCCAATTAGACGGTAGGTAATAGACCATATAGCCCCTCTTATAAATGTAGAATGTACACCAATAATAGATATGTTGTAAACAAGATGTAGTAGATTGTCCATAAACATCAAGCAACATATGTCCCCTTAGGAAGAAACAAAACCAAAGGTGTATGCATAAACTCTTTCCAACGCTAAATATAATTTTTAGGAAGAAATATCAAATAGTATGAAGTCTCTAAAAGCGTTTCAAGTATCACCATGAAAATTCGAAAAGTTGTCTTCCAAATCCAATGTATTGGGATACATGTTTGAAAGAGAAAATCCAGCTCTAGTGAAGATTAATGAAGAACAAAACCCAAACACTCTTGGGAATCACCTCTAAAGATAAAGATACTTCCTCCAAATGTTCTTCCAAATTGTCCATACTTGTACCAAACTACAAGGAATGATCATGTAGAGAATGAAGAAGAGGGTATAAATGTCCCCTTACAACAACAAAATAATGACCATCTCCATCAAAGAGAACATGTATATTATCAATAGTACCTCCAAAAAATTTAATGTACGAGTCAAGGAAAACCTACTTTGTGTCCATCAAAGAGTTATGCCAATAAATTTGTGATGCAAGCCTTAACAATTGGATCCCAGCCCCCTACAATTCTATGGGCTCTCTTAATTCTTACACTTTTTATAATCAATATACTAATTCTAAGTCCTATATTATAACAAAATGGAAAACAAAATTAATAGAAAGGAAGAGGAGCAACAAGCAAAAGAGAATATTCCAATAACTCAACTATGAACCATTCTCCCTTATCCAATAAAACCTAATTGGATCTTGTAAAAAATTACAGCTGAAATGTTCTTTTATAATTAGGAAATGTCCTTTTATAGTCAACTATACAAGACATAAGTTTTTAGGTCTACATATAATAATAACAATAAAGGACCACCTAACTATGCTACAAGCAAAGCATACATATCTTATTCGTGGAGTACTATTTGTACTCGTAAACCATCTTTCAAGAATACAAGTTCTTCACCACTAAGCCAATTCATATTGTACAAGCCAACTCATGTTGTACTGTGATTACAAGTTTTATGCATTTAATTATAAATTGAAAATCACAATTCTAAATCCTATACCATAACAAAACAGAAAACAAAATTAAATCGAGAATCACAATTCTGATTTTCATTTTGATTAATATGTAAGGAAATTGACTGATAAGGATGCATTCCATATGGTGCATGGATGTCCCCACTACAGAGCCTTTGAAAAGTTCACAGCTGTCACCGACCATATATAGGTAAATACAGGATGCATTCTAGATTCTTTTGAGGTTTAACCCTGTTACACATTTACAACATGAATTCACAATGCTCTGCGGACAATTCACTGTCGGTGATGTATGTGAACTTCATAAACAGTAAAACGTCACATCTATCGTGCAGACTAATGATTCGGCAAATCTCAAACTACTATTTGGACAAGCTATCTTGATGTGGACAAGACTCCACAGTCCGTGATTCCATCCTTCAACCTCCTTCCTACCCTTCTCTTATATCTACTCCTTCCCCATTCAATATGATTTCCAAAAGCTCACTTCAATTGGTCTGTAAGGAATCCTACAGGTAGATAGACCAATCAAGAATGGCACCAATAAATATGAAGTTGAGACTACTTTCTTGCTCGGACTCATTTAGTACTGAAAATGAGTCAAATCCATATATTCTTGCAGTTATAGCATCCCTACTCCAAAGACTAGTAGCGAGAAATGAAAGGCTTATGCTTTCTTCAAAAAAAAGCTTGTCTAGGGAGGATCTATGTGCTTTTTCCGCTGTACAAGTTCCAGCAATGGACATTGGAAGGTTTTTAGAAAGAATCTTCAAGTATTCTCGCTGCAGCCCTTCTGCATTTGTTGTTGCATATGTTTATATAGATCGCCTACTTCTCAACAATCCCAACTTTAGTATAACATCTCTCAACATCCATAGGCTTGTCATCACCAGTGTTATGGTCGCTACCAAATTTCTTGATGACTTGTAAGTTGATCATTTTTTACATTATGTTATTGCTATCAGAATAAGATTCAATATTTTTTGAATAATTTGAGTTTAGAATTTTGAATAAAAGTCATTGTAGTGTGATTCAAAACTTAGTGGATCATGTAGTATAATTCGAAACGTTGATGGTAAAAATTTCTACACAATCAAATCCAGAAACAAATATATTATGCAATAGATTGTGGAAATCTGATCTCTTTAAAGTCATTGCCCAAATATTTTGCGAATAAAACCTATCTCTCATCTAAATGAATAATGCAATGAGTATTAAGTACATCACTTATTCTCATCTTTAAGATGGATAGTTGTGAACAGCTGATGACAATACACAAGTGAATGAGTTTAATAAATTTGATCCAAAACCTATACAATGCTTATGATAGTATATGGCTTTGAGATCATATATTTAATCTTGACAACAATATATGTATATGACATTGAGTTTTTATATTTTCACTAACTTATTGTTAGTTCTTATTTGAATTGTTTTGCTCTGATAGAATGTGGTGCTTCTTTGCTTACATGAATGTGGTGTTTTTGGATCAGGCATTGTAACAACGGCTATTTTGCAAAAGTGGGAGGCTTAACGCTCAAGGAAATGAACGTTCTCGAAGTTGAATTTCTCTTCATGTTGCATTTTAGGTTAAATGTGTCAGTGAGCGTGTTTGAGAGCTATTGCTCACATTTTGAGAGAGAGGTGGCATTGGGTGGAGGTATTCAGATTGAGAGAACTCTTCTCTGCATTTCCAGAAAAGAAATGCACAGATTGTGGAGAGAAGACAGTTGGAAGAAGGCCAAGCAGAGATTTGTGGCGAGCTCCTGATTGTTGGCGTAGCGACAATATCTTCGATGAGCCCTCTCCACCACCAGTATGCATTTTTGATGTGATGGCAAAATCTACATGATATGCAGAGTGCAGATCATCGATTCTAATCCCTCAAACTCCTTTGACCCTTCGCCCGAGTGATGGCAAAATCTACACTGATGTTAAAGCAAACTCAGCGAAGTCTAAATCGACTCTTTAGAGATGTTTAATAACTGTGTAATTATGAGTACATTGTAAGGAGATGGGTTTGTTAGTTATTTGTACACCAATCCTAATTAATCTCTGATGTGTATAAATGTATTATTCAAAAGCAGTTCTCTTAATATTAGAATTGCCCAAATTTAGGGCTTGTAGCTCTGTGGATTGAATTTTAGTTCACTTGGTCTCAACTTAAACGAAACGTGGGTAATACTGGTAAACCGTTCGTACATTCTCACAGAAATGTCCGGCGTCGAAAAAGCTTACCATTTATTTGTATATACGATTAACTTTTAAAGCTCTGAAATCACTGCGCTGGGGACCGTGTGTGTATGTTAATTGCAAAACTGTACCGTCCCCACCTTTTTTGTCCCCACCTTTTTTGGAGTGTCTTCTGTGAACACAAACGTACCCTCGGTTTATAAGAAATTTCAGTCCATACTGTTAAAAATAATAATACTCTTCTTTCTTGCTCCTCCATTGGATTGTGTTAACCTATTTGCATTTTATTAAATTTATGAGGAGAAGAGGTTTCAGATACTCGTGGGTCAGTATTGGGTTTCTAAATCTTCAAGTGATGGCCTTCGCTGGTTGGTAGTTCCGAGACCTCGTGCCTCGCTGGACTGTCTCCCAGGTTTGAACCCTCCATCAAAAAAAAAACTTATGAAGAAAAATAATCTGTAATATTGTTATTAGAGTTCAATTTTTGAAATTTATAAATTAGGTCTTATAGTGTGAAGTCTCCCTCAGTTTGATTTTATTTTTTCTTAGTAGATCATTTATATTTCAGATGCTTCCTGTTAGCAGGACACTGATTACTTAGCAGCTAAGTTTAGAGACTTATAAATAGGGACAATGATTTCAGTTAGCAGAGGAAGAGAAAGTGCAAGCATACGCATCCAAGAAATAGCTCAGAACAGAGCATGCTGAAACATGGCAACAGTAGATTGTACCTGTCGCTTAAATTGGTCTTTTTTGTATTCTATTTCAACATAGAGGATTTAATATTAAGTTTCTAATGCTATGTAGAGCAGTGATTGCTCTAGGCATATAAACTTTTTGATTGCAGTCTCGTACATGTTTTTTGTAACAACAATATTGTTTACTGTAGAAGTTTATTTTTCAGGTTACCAGTTGCATCAGTTTGTTATCAGTAGATAGATAGATAGATAAAATTTTAACGTCCACGAGGTCAAAAATAGCCTATGGGACAAAATAGAAAGAAAGATCATACTCCACTTCATTTCAGTTATTATCTCAATATTGATTTGATTTGAATTGATTCGCTGGGTGGTTGGATACAGAGATTACAGAGGAGTAATCTTTGTGCATCCACCACTCTACCCTGTTTGGGTGAAAACATAATATGGTTTTGGAAGAATTATTTTTGTATTAGCTGGTCATTGTGCTTTCAAAATCTTAAAATCAATTATGTTGTTCAGTCAAAGATTCATGTTTCATGATTTTTTATGAAACATTTAGTATTGGTTTGTTTGAAGAGATGAAACACCTAGACTTAATTATAGAGTTGTCTACAAATCATTTTAATTGCAACCTCATTTTTAAAATCAAAATAATTTGTTGAAGACCAAAATATTAAAGAGAAAAATAGAAAGAGACTCTAAAAAGTTGATTCATCAATTACCATTAACTTTTACAAATGATGGGTGAAATTGTATATTAGTTAATAAATTATAGTCCAGAAATTTAAGTGGCTCAAACAAATTGGACTTCAATGAATGCCATATAAGTATGAACTAAATAATAATTTAATAATAAAGACTATTAAATGAAAAATATTATTAAGAAAACTATTCTACAGTCAAAATTTAAAAAGCACTATTATCTTAAACATTAACGCAGAAATTATTATTAGATCAATTTCTATTTCATCGAGTTGGGTGTCTCGCATCATTTCCGATTATATTCTACATTACATCTGTACAATTTTAAATTTTAATGACATTTCACTTATTAAGAATAATTTTTAAACATATAAAAAATAAAATGTACCATTAGTTGTACTTTTCTTATATTTATTAAAAACAAAAAATATGCAATCAGAATTGCATTTGATTCTGATAGATATCACTCAAATTTATTACACCAAACTTTAGGAAACTTCAAAGTCGTCAAGGCGTGGACAAAAAGTAGTCTCAAATGAGAGTCACGTCAACCAGTTCATTAATGAAGACAGCAATCCAAAAGATGGCGTGGAAGATTTTGGAATTTTAGGAGTACGATTGGTCAAGACATTCAATGAATCTGGACGGCGTCAACGAGGGAGGAAAAAGGATACGCCAATGGATACAAGCAGAGAGCAATAATTGTGATGAGCATATAAAATCTAATAAATTTATTTGGAATGCTATATATGTAGTTCGAGCATGTTTCAATACTTGATATAACATTTGATATAACATTTGATGATGTAATATCTAATATTTAAATTGATTTGTAATAGGAGTTTTGTGGTGCTTAAAACTATTACTGTTGATTATGAGTGAGATTATTTATTTCTTAATATTTAATTATAAAAAAAATTTGATTACAAATAGAATAAATAAATAGTTGTCTGAGAAAATTAAGATCGAACAAGATACTATTACAATGTTTAGAAACAATTATCTATGTAGCTTTTCAAATTTATGGATTTTTTTTAGTTTGGTAAAAATCAATCTAGTGAAGAACATGACAAGATGTAACACCCCGCTTGGGAACCCAAGAGAAATAAACCTAACATGCTATAATGTTTACTGAACTATTTTCTTTCTTAAGTGTAAACAACACAATATAGCAATAATGCGGAAGCAATACACACATGCACATCAATTACACGTGTGAATACAATACATATTTTATTTACTCAAGGGTTCCTTCATGTTGAGTCACATTTTAAAAAGTTTTATTAATTAGTTTGTCTTAAGTAGATCACAAGGAAATAACATATACAACATCTAATAAGCAAACACATAAATACAATCAATACAATGAAATATATCTAGTGAATAACATTGACTATACATATTGCAAGATATGCAAGAATAGATACAAGTGCATCAAAATACATGATATATATATATATATATATATGAACTGAATAGATGTCTCCAAGATAAAAATAAGAATGACAATGGTACAACTGCATCAATGAACATCCAAAATATGTCAAACTAAGGGGGACCCAAATGGTAAGAAGACACTCCCTTAAGATTGCATGGTCACCTAGTCAAGCTTCCACTTCCACTGTGTAGGGAAGATAATGAATGATCCACATACGAATAATCAAACCACAAACACAATCCTAGGCAAGGAATCCTGAAAGCCAAAACAACCTCAAGGGTAGACAAACTACTGAAGAAGGAAGATAAACAAAATTGAAAAGATACTCAACCAATACTAGCACCACATGGGTATGTGCACCAAGTTGTGCCAAAAAGGTGACACCCTTTTTTTCAATTTTCAATAGTGTGTACATGCATTTAAAAAAGAAAAATATTATAAATGGGCTGCATACCCGCAACCCATTCATTTTCACTTTTTTTTCTTACCTCTCCTCATAGCAGCGCATACGTGAATTGTAAGAAATCAAACTTTTGACCACCCGCCTTGCCAATATGCCTCCTCGCCGGTGAAGTTTGAGATCACGAGCACACCGTATGTTATCTAAATTTATTTTTGCATTGTTTGATATGTTTTTTATATTGTTTTGTAGGGTTTTTACAAAAAAAATTTAGACTTGTTTATTTATTTATATTCCAATTGATTTCTTATAAGAAAATATCAATAATGAACTAGCAAATCCCCAAGAAGCTCAAAACCCTCAAGAAAATCAAAACCAAAACCCTCCACAAGAAGAACAAAAAATTCCGCAGCTTGAACCAATTGCAAGACCTCCACCTAGTAGACAAGAAAATATAATAAATGAAATAGAAAGAGGCAAAACTAAATTATAAGGACTCATTGGTCAGTTGAAAGAATGTGGACAAACCAATCCAATGAGAGCTCAATTGGCATTGTCCCTCGAATCCATTAAGACCTAGATAGCTTCTCTTAGTGGTTAGTTAGATGTTTGGCGGGTTAAGAGGGATGAACAAAAAATATTTTATGCAAATAAATTGTCATATCAAGATGCTAAAAAAATAGAAATACCAAAAGTTAGAATATGTGCATTATTTAGAAAACCTAGTGAACAAAATATTGTTAGAGAGGGTACTAAACAGTTCCCCGTCCGTTGGTGCATACACGATGTTATTAGAAATAATTTTTGGAATAGATGGTGGATGGCTTTTGATGCCCCTCCTTGCAACAATCATGAGGACCCCATGTATTTTTAAAAAAAAATTTGTATTGTGAGTTTGTCCTTGAGGAGATCCCCAATTATTTTGATATATTAGATTCCCAGGGTAGAGGTGGGGGGTCATCATTTGAGATGTCGGGGGCACATCATGACCCTAATGTAGTTAGGGCACCTGTGGTCAAGCCATAGGGTGAGCATGTGACTATCCTTCAGTTGTGAAGGAACATGTAGAGGCCAGTGCTCTAGGGACCATTAATGCTTTGACATAGACCCTCATCCATTGCACAAGTCCATTAGTTGAGGGGGAGCCTTTTGTGCATTGCGGTCACATGTGCACATCATGCGGATCCTTATGCACATTTGGCACTCATGTTGGACATGGTGCGGATGATTGGCTTGTCATTGATCAATTCCTGAATGACACATTTGGCATTGAAACACAGTTAAATTACAATTAGAATTTACTAATTTGATCACATTTCATATGTATAGTGAATGATTAATTAATTAGTATCTATTGACATTGTTCAAAATTCAGGGTCAGAGTGTTGGCGGGCCTAGTAGCGATCCCTTGTCCCCATTTTTTGCCTCGTCCACAAGTCCAGAGGTATGTATCAATTTAATCATTTAAATTAATACATACATTTATTAAGTAATCATATTAAGGACTGACAAAAAAAATTATGCATGTGCATCAATTCTCTACAGGACAATCAACATTTATTATGGACTCGAAGCATAGACATCATACGAGCTTCGTAAAGGTACATTTTTTTCATGTGAATTTAATTCATTTGATTATATTTGTTCCATGTTTCATGTTACATGTAACATGTATTGTATGACATGCAGCTCATGACATCGGACACTCCTCCTCATCTTCGACAGTCCGTTGATCATGGAGTGGCTACAACTATGGCTAGTTCATAGCCATTGACTAAGGTATGAGAGAATTTTCTTGATTTTAGTTATTGTTTATAATAGTTAGTATCAAAATTTCTAATGTTAGTTATAACTGATTATATTGATTGAATTGTTGTAGGGTCTTGTTACACCTGATCATCCACGAGCCTTCAAGGTGGACCTTCAGAGCGACTATTTGATGGCAGTAAGAAAATAATTAATTTTGTTTGTACATATATTTGATTTCAATGTATAATAATTATTGATTCATATCTACTTTTTTTTGTATCAGCTCAAGTTAGAGAAGAGCCTCAACAAGAGGACGAGTGAGCATGTGAGGAAGACCCCATCATCTCCACCATCTCCCTCCACATGGCAATAGAAGACCTCAAGAGATTTGTTTCCTTCCCACGTTTTATATTTGATGTATGACATTTATTTGATGCATAAAATTATTAGACTTATGACATTATTGGTTAATATATGATATGTTTGTTCATGTACGACATTATTGGTTATCATAATATATTATGTGTTTGTTAATGTACATGACATTATTGGTTATCATTTTATATTATATGTTTGTTCATGTATGACATTAAATTAGATATGTTCATGTATGATATTAAATTAGATATGTTCATGTATGACATTAAATTAGATATGTTCATGCATGACAAATTCAATACCTAATTAGTTCAAAACTTTGATAGAATATTAATTAACAATAAACTTTATCACTGTTTAAGCATAAGTTTATCATTTCCGATATGTCATCATCATATGATTTATGATCGTGTTCATGTTTAAAGTTTTCCTTCTCTATCATTTTTTTATCAAGTTTAATTCAATACCTAATTAGTTTGAATTTTTGATACAATATTGATCAATAATAAACTTTATCAGTGTTAAAATAGCTATATTATCCCCCTGCTTATGTTTGAACTTGGTGTGGGGCCTTGTGTTATCTCCTAGCTTAGGGGAGTGGGGTAGTAAGGCTCCATGGTTGGGTGGAAAGTCTTTTATCCATTGAGTATTTTTCCAGAGTTTTTTAAGAGCTTTGGATGATCTTTCTTCACACATTCCAATTTTGCATCATTTATTGTCTGTGACTAGATGTTGCAACATCATATTTTTGTATTATGACTGACTATGATATAATACTTATGTATCCATTTTGTATAGAGATCATGTTGGAGGAGAAAAATGTTAGAAGTATATGAAAACATGATATATAATGATTACTTGCTCCTTGTAATATGTATATGTACACATGCTTAGTTGCAATAAAGAAGAATGGGTATATCAAGATGATTGTCCTTGGTATGCTTATGTGATTTTTACACTATCTAATTTTAATAATGGATTCAATTATTTATAATGAAATCTTTTTCATATATTTATGATGGTTTTTACTTATGGGAACTTATGTATGCGTTTCTAGTAGTGATGTTTGGGAACCTATAAGAACTTGGTTGTTGAGTTAATATAGAATATTCATATATTTAATCAATGAGATATATCAAAATATTTAATGTTAGAAGAATTGAAAATGAATAGTATGTGCTTCAATTTTGTGTTAAAAATACAATAAAATTTATTCCACTTTTACCCTTATTAGTTATGTGATCTCTTAGGTTCCCTGTTAGGGGGATACAAGGAAGAATTACTCTCTAGATTTCTTAGATTACTGGATGGATTTCTTGTAATATTGTGGTTATTGAAATTGAGACTTGTGATGCCTTTGATTCTTTATATATATATATATATGGTGCAGGGTACTCAAGGTACTCAAGGTCTTTATGAAGCATGTTCAAGGACTCTGCATCATACCACCTTTCTAGGTGTCTCTTCAACAAGTTGATAAGGTTTTTAGGTATTAGGAATAAGATCATGTCATAACAAGCCCATTTGTAAAGGTTCAAGGTTCATTTGGTGTTCATATAAACCATGAATCCTTAGAGATCTATAAGGGAAAAATTAGGTTTAGAATAAGGAATATACTCCAAAGAAGGTTGAAAAAACCTTAGAATAGGTTTAGGTAAGTCTTAGGTAGGTTTGAAGGTCTTAGGACTTCTTGGTTTGAAAATTGCAAAAATGCAACAAAAGTTGCTATGCAACTTTTTATCAAAAGTTGCTAATTAGGGAGGAAGAAGTTTGAACCAATTCCAACTATTTATATGGTATTTAATCAGTCAAGAAAGCATATAAATGTAACACCCAACCTTCCCAAAAGAACAGGTTGGTCTGATGTACAGATTTTTGCAAGTTCTAATGAAATTTATTGGTTTTTTGGCTCAGAATTGCTGCATTCTCGCTTCCACACATGCTGTACAGATTGGGATAGGAGGTTTAATGGTCAAAGGAGAAAATTTATTGAGTCCTCTATCCTATGTACTTTATTTGAGGTTTATTGGTGATTTCTAAGAAAAGTTAGAGCATTTTTTCTAAAATCAGTCCAGAAACCCTAGGTTCAGGAGGGTTTTGTGCAAATGGACCTATAGCTTTAAACTGTACGGTTCAAATGGCACAAAAACCAATGTAAATGAAAGCCCTAGGAGTGTTCTTATAGATTCAAAAAGTTGGAGTTGAAAAATGAAGGGAAGGTAATTTTACTCGCAAGCCCTAGGCCAAATATTTGCATGTATTTGGTCCTAAATTGTAGGAATTTGAGTTGTTAAAGTTGTAGGTGAATGAAATCAACTAAGTAAAGGTGGATTTAGTGTTTAAATAGTCCCTAGAAGAGATCCTAAGTGATACACCTGATTCATGAACCCATTCTTTTGGTCCTCCTTTGAAAACCAAGCCTTTTAGGGCCCTATTAAGTCTGTGTACTTTGGTGGATCCTTGGAGTGCTGGAGTGGATCAAGTTTTGGTCTTGGGATATGTTGTTAGGGGTATTAAATCTCACAAAAATCCACTATACCTTCAGTGATTGCATAGACTATTCAAGTGAAAACCTTAAAATTTCATGTTTTGCCTAGTAGCCTTGCTTTTGCAAAGTTGTTGTTTGGTCACCATTCTAAATTGTGGGATGTGTTGAAAGGATTATTTTGAGGTGAGAAGCCCTAGAAAACACCTCTAAGTGTTAGAACTCTTGGTGAGTCCTTAAGGAGATTGTTGGTGATTTAAACCTAGTTGCCTAAAGGGTAAAGGAATTGTATCCTTCCACTATGCCACTCTGCATACATACATACATACATACATACATATATATATATATTAGAAATAATAATACTTCAAGAGTCAAAAAAAAATTATTACATATAGCCAAAAATTTATCATTTGCAATTTATGTCATTGTCATATTGATTTATGATCTTCTTGCTCATGTTTAAAGCTTGCCTTCTATGTTATGGATCTAAACATTTATCATAAATTATTATTACAAATATATAACAATTCTAAAACTGAAAACAATAAATTACATTAATTCCAAGGTTTAGTTATGATGTAGAGCCTAATAGGATTCTCAAGGTTTCATTAATTCCATATGTTAGATCTGCAATCATAGAATACCAATCTTAATGGGCACTCACATGTATTCCAATGCATATATTTACTTATATGCACAATTGGTCAATGTTGTACCTTATAGAAGATAGAATTTTATAGGTAGAATGATGCAGAGGTTAGGGCACAATAAGCACAATGCTGATGTCAATCCAACAAGACAAATTATACACCCAAACTTCTACACCTTGACACAACAATAACACTAAGGGATCATCATTAATCCATACAACTTTGCACTAACAAACTTGGCTTCATACCCATGAATGGTGAATTCTCACAAATAAGGTTGATCAACATATTAAGGGGTTCATCACAACACTAAAACCAAGGAACCATGGCCAAACAACAACCCAAACATGAATTTCATAACTTTGTCCTTATAATGCAGCATCTAGGCTACTAGCCCTTCCAAAGAAAAATTAGGAAACAAGTACCATATCTTCCAAAAGACCTTAGGAACTAATTAGCATTCCAAGTACCCTTTATTGGGTTTGTTATGTCCCCAAAAGGGCGAGTGTTGAAGCCATTTACAAGCCTTCCAAAACTGGACTGTTATACAGGCCTAATTGCCTCAATTAGGTCACCTTAACAAAGTAAGTACAAAAAATCTAGTGAGAAAGACCAAACCAATGCATCCAAAAATTAGGTTAGGACAAGGGAAGGCAAATTCCAAAGTTTCACTTACTAGTTCAAACCTGAGGCATGCAAATTAGCAAATTCCATAATGCAGCAGAGTTGTCACATGGTAATGCCAACTCATTTGTGCAAATTTTGTAAAGTAGATCAAATGCATAAGATAATCTTGTCAAAACGTAAGAGACAAGGAAAAAATCAAACCCTAGTACTACTCTTTCTTGAGCACACTTAACTATAACGTTTCCTCTATGGTTAAACCCACTCTTCCTACAACACAATTTGCAAAACCTTCACCAAGTGTTGTGCCTTATGAACCATTCATTAGAATTCCCCTTAAGATCATTGATTGATAAGTAGGAGACATTTCTACAAGAAGTCAAATTGTGATATTGCTATCAAAATTCAACTGTGTAGTGTTTGAGACAAATTCATTGACCCATGTTTCATGAGTAGTTGTTTACAAGAACTGATCTCTCATGATAATGAATAGAACACTTAACACTCATTGAATCTAATTGATGCTTAGAGAGGTGAAGTATCAATAGTTCTTGGGAGTTCACCCATCCTAGTACTACTCCAACTCAAGTGCACTTAACTAAAAAGTTTCCCCCATGGTTAAAACCACTCTTCTTGCGACTCCATTTGTAAAAGCTTCATCAAGTGTTGTGCCTTACGAACCATTCATTAGTAATCCCCTTAAGCTTGTTAATTGATAAGTAACATATATATTCCACATGTCAAATTGTGATATTTCTATCAAGATTCAACTACGTTTTTTCTAAGTCAAATTCATTGACCCATGTTGCATGAGTAGCAGTTTGCATGAACCCATCTCTCATGAGAATGAATAGAACACTCAAGACTCATTGGAATTCTACTTATCAATTAACACTTGCCAATCCAAACAATACACTACACCATCCCGTTAGTTCCTAGAAGTAGTAATCTGTACGCCACACATTATCAATCATCACAACACAAACCAAATGAATTGGAAATCCCAAATCATGCAATATTCGAAGTCTTCTACCATGCTTTATGCTATGAGATATTACCCAATCAAAGATCGTAGGTCTATGGCATTTAGTGACCCTTACGGACATTCTGGTTCGAGATGCCTGAGAACATTCGAGCATTGAACAGGATGAGAGGAGGTTAGGGATAGGGTTTACCTAACCACCAGAGCTAACAGAGCAGACAATTCGATCCCACGATGAAAGGTGAGAGATTTGACAGTTGGTAACTTTGTACTGACCAATACTACAAGTTTTAGCATCACCCAAGATGGCGTTGCAAAATCAAAACGAAGTATGATCTCTAAAAAGAGAGAATTTTTATTGTAGGTCTCTGCAACATGGTCCTATAGGAATTGGAATCACATCCATACCTCGCATGAGCTCTGAGATATACCCTGTCAAAGATCACAACTCTATGGCATTTAGTGACCCTTAGGGACATTCCAATTTGGCATGCTTGAGAATGTTTGAGTGCTCAACAGGATAGGATAAGGTTGGGGATAGGGTTTACTTGGCCACCTAGAGCTAACAAAGCAGACAGTTTGATCCCACGACGAAAGGTGAGAGAGATTTGGAAGCTGGCAACTTTGTAGTGGCCAACACTACAAGTTTTAGCATCACTCAAGATGGCGTCACAAAATCAAAATAGAGTATGATCTCTAAAAAGTGAGAGAGGTTATTGTAGGACTTCGCAACACAGTCCTATAGGAACTAGAATCACATAGATACCTCAATGAGCTCCGAGATATGCCCCATCAAAGATCGCAGCTCTATGGCATTTAGTGACCCTTAAGATGTTTCGGTTCGATGTGCCCGAGAACTTTCGAGCACTCAATGAGATGGGACAAGGTTGGGGATAGGGTTTACTCGGCCACCCGAAGCTAACAGAGTAGACAGTTTGATCCCACGATGAAAGGTGAGAGAGATTTGGCAGTTGGCAACTTTGTACTGGCCAACACTACAAGTTTTAGCATCACCCGAGATGGCATCACAAAATCAAAATAGAGTATGATCTCTAAAAAGTGAGAGAGGTTATTGTAGGTCTCTACAACATAGTCCTATAGGAACTAGAATCACATCCATACCTCACATGAGCTTCGAGATATGCCCCGTCAAAGATTGAAGCCCTATGGCATTTAGTGACCCTCAGGGATGTTTCAATTCGACGTGTCCAAGAATGTTCAAGCACTGAACGAGATAGGATGAGGTTGGGGATAAGGTTTACCCAACCACTTGGAGCTAATGAAGTAGATAGTTCAATCCCACGATGAAAGGTGAGAGAGATTTGGCAGTTGGCAACTTTGTACTAGCCAACACTACAAGTTTCAGCATCACTCGAGATGGCGTCACAAAATCAAAATGGAGTATGATCTCCAAAAAGTGAGAGAGGTTATTATAAGTCTCCACAACATGGTCGTATAGGAACTAGAATCACATCCATACCTCGCACGAGCTTTGAGATATGCCCCATCAAAGATCACAACCATATGGCATTTAGTGACCCTTAGGGATGTTTCAGTTTGGCATGCCTGAGAACATTCGAGCGCTCAACAAGATAGGACAAGGTTGGGGATAGGGTTTACCTAGCCACCCAGAGCTAATGGAATAGACAGTTTGATCCCACGGCCCTTTTTCCACTAAGTTGCAAATTTGAGCAACTTTTACAACTTTCAACAATGCAACTTTGCACAAAAAGTGCAATTTTTACATTTTTCATTTGATTCTAATTCTACGACTTGGAAAAAGTTTGGAAATAGTAAAATAACTTATTTCCAAATGCTCAGCCCTTCACCAATTCCCAAACTCCTTCAAAATTGTCAACATTTTTGCAATTTTTCTTTGACAACTTTTGCAATTTTTTACAATTTTTGACGTCTTAACTCCTAGATGCCTAAAAATTAACCTAATGACCCTGAGGACCTTTATAACCTTCTAAGAAACCCAACCACTACTAGGAATCCCCAATCACAAGGAAAACCTATCACAAAGACAACTAATCACTAGTTTCTCTTAAGGGCATCATAGGGCTTATTTGACACAAAACCCCACAAATACATATAATGACCAGGGGTGACTTCCAAGAATAAAAAAGGTTTATTTAGTTCCAAACTAACATGAATCCAACATTAGATTCAAACTATGCAACTTTCATTGGCTAGTTGCTTCACAAACTCAAGACTAGGCTTGTAGCCTTGAACATGGAAAATCACAAACATCTCCTCACAAACCAAAGAAAAGAATCACTGATTTGGATACCCTTTTTGGTTTTATACAACATAATAAAGCCTTGGGATCTCAAGAGTAGTATGCAACAACTGAGTTTTTTAAGGCTTACTTAGGAATGTAGGCAATTAGGCATCCATTAACAAAGGAAGTACCCTACCCCTTGAGAAAAAATTCAATAAATAAATTGGAACATGAGGGGTATCATGTAATATGATCACATTCCAATTTTCAAGCCTCAAAACCTTCTTTGTAGCAAGTTATGTAAGATGTTGCTACAAATTTCTAGCACGCACATGATCTTGCATGCCTAGGGCATCAAGTTTTTCTCTCCAGCCTCATTCTTTTGATCTAAAACCAAAAGAAACATAAAAAAATAGTTCTAACTTGGATTCCACCAAGGGTTGTTAATTTCCCATGATGGAATCTCAATATATGAGGGAAAATAGATGAAACCCTAGGTAATGGCACAAAATGGGGATAACAGTTAGTAAAATGGGAATATCTTGAGTTTTAGAGAGAATTAAAACCTCATTCCAAGTGCAAAAAAATGAAGATTCACAAAGCTATCCAACCATACTAGATATCTATACTTATATATGATCAATTTGACCAATGAGCTAGTGTTTTTCATGAGTTCGAATATAATAATCTATCTTTTGTTATGATTGAGCTTAATATTTTAGTGTTCTTGTTGATTAGTGTTGAAAATTATTAGTGTTGGTGTTTATAAGTGATTGTGACTATTGGAGGACATCTATTTAAGGTTTCCACAAGAGGAGAAACCCATTGTATGGACGGGTGAACAATAAACATTGAATAAAACTCAAAATTTCTACCTTTTTCTCTGTTGTTTCAATACTCTATGGCCTACACGGATTGGCAGGAGTAAAATTTTGGTATGGTTGGATAAAGGATTGAGTTAGTGTTCCATTTCATTTGGTTTGAACTCTCTATCTTATCTAGAACAAAAGTTACATTAGTTTTTGTAGAGGTTGGTCAGATTTACCCTAAATCTAAGGGTTTCTTCAAGATGGCCTCCTAACTTGCAATTCCACTGTGGGATTTCAATTCCACTTTGGGGAATGTAATTTAGGAGAGGGTACTTCAATATGGAAGATATTCAAAACTATAGGTGTAGGTTACCTATTTTTACCAGCAAGCCCTAGACTGAACATTGCTATATGTCTAGTCTAGATTTGAAGAAGAAAGAAGGTTCAGGCTTCCAAATTGATTGATTTGACCTAGGTGAAGGGTTTAGGAGGATTAATTGGATGTGGAGAAGAGTTCCAAGGGGTGGAGTCAAGTCTATGAATCCATTTACTCATACTTCCTTTGTAACCCAACCTAATCTGGCCAATTAGGTCTATGACTCAAAGTGGGTGTTAGTTGGTGTTGGAACAGAGTTAGAGTTTGATCTTTTGGAATATCTAAGAGGTGGTTAAAGGGTGTCTAAAGAGGTTAAAATATAGTGTGGCCCTTTGCAAAGTTTGGGAGTTTGACCGAGAAAGCTAGGATTAACCTTATTAGAAATGTTGGTAACAATTATGCAAATCAATTTTTGGGGGTTTGAGAACTTTAAAGTTGGGTGTTTTTGAGAGATTAGGTCCATAGAAACATTTTCTATCAAGAAATTTGAGTTCTAAACCCATCTAGGGAGAGTTTTCCTTTTTAGGCCTATTGGAGAAGAGGAGTCCCTAAGAAGTAGTGATTGATCTAAGTCAGTTGAGAACCCTAGTGGTGCAGGGCACCTAAAGCTCTTAGGCATGAATTCAAGGTGTTTAGTAGGTTATAATCATTAGGAAAGAAGTTTGATCCATACTTGTAATAAAAGACTCAATTGTAAGGTACAATGGCACATTGGTGTGGTTATAAGCCAAGTGACCATTTGTAACCAAGGAGTCATAATAGGTTTGATTTTGAGTATTTTGTTGTTTTTAGGATGTTTTAGGTGGATTTGAGTCATTAAGACACCTTTGGATTAAAGGCTTGTAAAAAAGTGCAAAAGTGCAAGAAAGTTTCAAAATGCAAAAAGTTGCTAAAGAGCAATTTTTGCAATTTTTGTTGTCAAACTCAAAAAAGGAAGTTTTATAGTCTTCCAACCATCCAAATGGAAGTTTTAACAATTGGAAGGCACTTATTTAAGGTCTCCACACATGGGGAAGGTTATTGTACGGATGAGTGGACAACATTTGGTGAATAAAACTTAGAATTTTTGCCTTTTTTACTATTTTTTCAATTCTGTATGGCTTGTACAAATTGGGAGTGGCACAAGATTCATATGGTTGGATAGAGGGTTGAGTCAAGATTATATTTCATTTGGTTTGAAGTGTTTATCTTATCTAGAAAAAAATTTATAGCAGATTTTGTGAAGGTTACCCAAATTTACCCTAAATTTGAGGGTTTCAGCAAGATGGCCTCCTAACTTGCAAACCCACCATGGGATTTCAATGCCACTTTGTGGAATGCAATTTAGGAGAGGGTTATTTAAGATGGTAGAGTTTCATGGTTGTAGGAGTAGGGCACCTATTTTTACCGGCAAGCCCTAGACTGAACATAGTCTTATGTCTAGTCTAGTTTTCAAGGAAAAAGAAGGATCAAGCTCCCAAGTTGATTGGTTTGACCTAGGTGAAGCATGTAGAAGGAAAAATTAATGGTATAGAAGAGATCTAAGGGGTTGAACCAAGTATTTGAACCCATTTGTTTATGTTTTCTTTGTAACCCAGCCTAAACTGGCCATTTAGGACTATGACACAAAGTGGGCATAACTTGATGCTGGAGTAGAGTTTTTGATTGATATTTTGGAATCTCTTAGGAGTATTTGAATTATTTTTAGTGATGTAAAAATATTGGATTGTCCTTTCTATGGTTTGGGAGTTTGACCATTGAAACTAGGAATTGTCCTAATAAGAAGTGTTGGTAACAGTTTTTGCAATTTGATTGTTGAGTGTGAGAAAATTCAAAGTTGGGGTTTTATTATTGGTTTAGTCTATAAAAAAACCATTACCATCAGAAAAGTTGAGTTTTGGATCCATTTAAGAAGTATTTTTCATTTTAAGCCTATTGGTGATAGGGAGTCCCTAAGTGTTGTGGTTGGTCCAAGTTGTTTGAGCACCCTAGGTTTGAGGGTTGGGCTTGTGAAATGGAGTCCACTTAGAGGTAGAGTTTGCCTATGTTAGAGGTCTAGTGGATTAGTCATTAACCTTAGATTAAGGTCTAGTTGTTGTTTAGAGGTTGAAAGCAAGGTAAGGTGCTGATTGGAGTTTGGAAGGGTAGTTTGGTGCTTTTTCTACATACTCTGCATCACCTAGGTTTGAGGGTTGGGCATCTAGAGTGGAGTCCACTTGCAGGGTAGAATATGGTGGATCAAAGGTCCAAAAATAAACTCAATCAAATGCACAATTGAATCTAGTGACCAAAAGTTCCTTCAATAAGTGAAATGGTAAATTATCCACCAACAAGTCTTATGATGTGACGGGCATGTTAAGCAATCTGAGAAGTTTCCAATACCTATGCATGTTCTTCATATATTTCTGAAGTGAAGCTTGACTCTGAAAGTCTACTAATCAGTGCATGCACATGATCTCCATGACTTCCTTAGCTCCCTTAGATTTTCTTCCACTTCCATTTGTAGGTGTGTTTGCAGATGCAACTTGTTCACTCTTTTTCCTTTGTCCTCCTTAAGTTACAAACCAATATTACAATCACATTAAATGCTAGAACAAAATCAAGAAATATAGTAAAAGTTGTTAACGCAGGAACCATTTTATGGAAGAGTAAATTGATTGTCTATATACTATATATGATTAACATACAATGGTACTTGAACAAAAAGCACTAATAAACATTGAGGATATGAATTGATAATACTGTTTCGCAGATGATTTTGGCTTCTCACCCTTTATCACCGGTGCTTCAAATTTATTAGCCCTCTTCTTTGGTGACTTGTAAATGAAGAATTAGCACAATTTATGTAGAGAGTGAATGATATAGTTTGTTCAATTATAAGTAGAGTTGGCACCTTAAGTGATGTAGAGTTTAGTGGTCAACCAATAATTTGATGTAGAAACAACTAACTATCCTTTTGCTTTGAAAAAATGCCCTTATATCTTCCTCAAGTGTAACTAAAACAATGACCCAACCCACTCAATCTTTTATTAGAGGATAATCATTCAAAAGACTTAACCCATTGAACTCCACACTTTTGGATCCACAAGACTAACTCCACTTCCAAACTTCTTTAAGCAAGCAAGTTATCCAAGTTGCCAAAAACACCTACAAACTCCATATGACTCAAAATAACTCCAAATATGCAAAGGACTTAACCAAGGGTTAAATAAGACTTTTATGAGTTATATAATGTGTATTCAATTGGATTTAACCATCCACATGGCTAGACTCAACTCCCAATGCCTAATTCTTCCAAGGTGTCTTGAGAGACCTAATTGACAAATTGGTAGCCCTCCAATAGCACAAAAGTCATGATGGGGCATCATGGGGCATTCCATAAGGATCCTGCACTACACCACCTTCCTAAAGGATTCATGAGAAAGACAATAAGGTTTTAGGATGTTAGGAATGATTTCATGATGTTATAAGCTGATGTAGAGGTTAGGGTATGTTAAGCACAATGTTGGTTTCAATCCAAAAGGACAGACATACACCCAAAACTTCTACACCATGACACAAAGACAATACTAATGGATCAACATTAATCCATATAACTTGACACTTAGCAACATGAATCAACACCCAAGAGTGGTGGATTCTCACCAATAAGGTTAATCAACATGTTTAAGGGGTTAACCATGGCACTAATACCAAGGAACCATGGCCAAATAGCAGCCACAACTTAGATTTCTTATTTCTGTCTAGATAATGCAACATTTTAGGCTACTAGCCCTTCCAAACACAAAATGTGCAACAAATACAATATCTTCCAAAGGACCTCAGGAACATTATATTTTTTAAATTTTACATTGAACATTCTCAATAGACCTCATCAATGTTTTAGGCCTATTACAATTTAGTTTGGTCCCAAACCAGCCACATTGTTGTTGGAAAATTTGATCCAAGAATCATGATAAAACATCTATGGTTTTCTCTTAACACTGAAATTTCATATAATATGGAAACAATTCAGCCCTTTTAGAGCCTAATGCAGATGATATGTAGTAATTTACTATAGCAATTCTAAGACGCTTAATCAAATTGTTGAATGGATTTCTCATATATCATTATAGCAAGTAAAGACACCAAATGCTGAAAAAATAATAATGAACCTTTTGAACACCATTGCACTCTTTCAATAGTTTTTACCTCCTCTAATACCCAAGCAAGAGAGACTATTTCTATTATAGATTCTAAAACAAAACCCACTAAAATCATCCATTTTTCAAACTTTGATGTTGGCCATAGGGTGAAGGGGAATGCATAATCTTTGTTTCACCGAGAGATGTGCAAAACAATGACTTTGATTAATTTTTAAAACATTCAAAAGGAATTGGAAATTGCTGCTAGGTTAAAAGTTAACAAATGCTCTAGTTAAAACAACAAGCGATCATGGGTAATTAAAAGAAACATTAAGTACGTAAAATAATGCAAGGGCGTTAAAAGAGAACACGTTTGGAGTGTGACAAAAGTTAAGGAACAGACCGTAGTCACATGGAAGGTGAAGAGGCGCTTAAAAGAGGGTACTCACGAGGTGGTAATATATATATTTATAAGGTTATGGCGAAGTATATAAAGGTCCCATGCGGCTAACTTCCCTTGATTGTTTCAACTATTTTTATTTTATTTCCTATTGGATTACTTTTATTTTTCCATCTCTTTCTTAGAAATAATAATAATAGTTGACATGAGTAGATTTGTACTTTGCATTATCTTTAGTGTTGAGATTGAGATCGCTATTAGAGGAATGAAGATAACTCAGAGAAAAAGATGTGTCATTTCTAGGTTCTCTTACTTGTTTTAGAATATGCTAACTATATTTCATATTGATCAACTCTAGAAAGAAATTGATTTGAAAATAATTATTTTCTATGACACTGCATCAATAATTTAAGAAAGGACACATGAGAGTGTCTTGTTTTCAAATTTGAACCCAAAACGCATAAGGCAATAAAAATTATAAGAAGGAACATAACCAAATAAATGTAATATCCTTGTTTGTTCTTTTCAAGTGATCTAAAGGAATAATGTTGTACTTGGTTACAAGTTAAGCACTTACCAATGAATAGACTAGGCCCTCTTCCACTAGACCTTCCTCTGCCATTGGATCTTTTGCCCCTAAATGTCCCTCTATTAGCAGAATCAATTTCAGCATTTGAACTACTACATTCCTCTTGATTTTAATTAAAAGATAAAAGCATGTTAGTCATAATATCATTATTGGTAACAATGTTCCAAATGCAAAGAATTATTTGTTTGAGCTTCTAGCAATGATCAAGTAGCTTACTAAACATGGCTTGATGAGTCTTGGAAACTTCTCCCATTGTATCCTTGCTTTTGCTAGTTTGAAGTTTCTGGTTACATGCACACAATCATGACTTTACATCACAAAGCATTCACATTCTAAAAATTTTCATGTTCTTTCATTACATTTTGATCTAAACAAAAAATTCTAAACTTTCACTTATTCAAATGACTAATCTGAAAATGGGTCCTATTAAAGAATCTAATATAAATTCAAATAATGTATCTAGATTCTAGGAATGAAGATTCTGAGATAACCCTAACCCAGCACCATCTTAGTTTATTAGCCATCCTTGCCGCCCTACTATTCAATGGGAGGTATGTTATGTATAGAATCATAGAATAGATTATAGAATAGAAACATAAGAATCTATGATTTAAACTTATCTCATCACTTACACATCATAACAATATGATTCACATTTTCATGTGGATAGTCTTGGGGGAGAGGTTGCAACATTGTATTTGGATCCAGTTGATCACTCTTTCTCTCTCTCCCTCTCTCCCTATTCAATATAATGAGCCAACTAGATTTGCTCTACATTTAGTTGTCTCAAGTATTGCCTCGTGGTCTAACTCATGAACTTTCTAAAGAATCTTATTATGTGGTTTTCCACCATATTTTATCAAGTGGACATTTTATGTGACAACAAGTTTTGAATAATGAAGAATCTTCCTCTCTATTTTCCAATCCTTAAATAACCACAAGTTAGGGTTCTTCATGGAATATCATCTAAGCCATGTGCCGATTACAACCACTGCACTAACATGGTACTCTACACCTTCACCATCCATAACTGAGTGATCCAATTTTTGATTGGATTGGACACAATGATACAAATAATAATATGTCCCTTCTTCATTGACTTCAGGTGCAATAAGAACAAAAACATGGCCTACAGTGACAAATATACAAAATGCAGTCATTAATTCAGAAAATACTTCGATAAAAGTTATAAAGTTACATATTGAAATTACAAAGACATATAAATATATATATTACCAGGTTGCACTAGATTAGACAAGTGGTCAAAGTCAATAGATGAATCCATCTGTACCATTTTTAGTGCTTGTGGGGGATGATAGGTGTCAGTTGGGTCCAAAACCCATAAATCCCATTTGTCCACCCATTCAGTCGACTCACAGTCATCCCAACTTTCCTCTGCACATGATGGACAATAGCATGCCATTTTTCATGTGTGGATACTCCATGAACCTACATCAGAGCTTCTAAAAGAGTGCAACTCACTGGATCCTATTAGTGTGCAACAATCTTGATATGGTGCAATGCTAGTATTATCTATCAACCAAAAATATCTATGAGCCATAGACTCACCTTCCTTACCTGGACCCATTGTAGTGTTACACCACTAGACAATGGATTTTGCATTTGTCAATATTGGTCCATCTTTGTACTTTAGTTCTTCACGAGCTAAGGCTCTTTTGATGCATGCGCCTACACCATCGTGCTCTCCCTTTCCACGACTAGCCTTTGTGAAATTGCACATATATTAAATTCTACACAACCTGTGCATCCTACTCAACCAACAAAACATCCATGCATTCTTGAATTGAGATGTGCAATTGTCTGACCAAATAATGTGCGGACAATATGTGATACCCTTAGCCAAATCTCCATAAAATAGTTGAAAATAACCTTGTAAAAACTCTATAGAATGTGATCGATCATCGCTGATGTAAAAATGGTAATCCCTCAAAATATTCCTATGATCCTCTGTACTTGTAGGTGAATGCATGAATGTTATGTGAACAAATATGGAAACCTTTTGAGAAGTATAATACTTTTCTTGCACCTCATTTTTTGGTTGTAGTGTATAGTTCTTTGTGAAGTCTACAACCGAAACAATGGTATCTAGTGGAAACGTATCCTTGCACAACTTGAATTGCAAATCCAACCATCGAGCTCTATGTGTATGCCTTGCATACTCGTAAATAATCTTTTCACAAATTTTTTTCATGAACTCATACATTAGAATCTTGTCAATGACTAAATCACATCTTTTTCCCTATTTCCCATCTTTTAGAGCATATGTCACTGTCTTAAATTTTATGTAATCTACTATTTCATTTCCAATTGCATGTGTACTATCCATATATTGACAAGTTGACAATAGTTGCAAAAGAACTACAAAATAAACATGTACCATCCAAACATGATGTCTTGTAAAATTGTTGGGCATCCCTTATTTCACATCAAATGTTGGATGTGAATTCCCTTGAAGATCTTGGTGGCTCATTCATGTCACAATCTTGCAAAACAAACTTAGAATGCAAAAACACACATATATGCCTAAAAACATCAAAATGGTTAGAAAATTCTATATGTATCCTACAACAACAAGTTGTGGGTGTGTGATTTATTTTGACATAAAAAGGTTTACCCATCTTAAAAAGTCTTTGACTTATTCAAATTTGAGGATGCATACCAATAAATTTTGCAAAAAATTGTGTCTGAGTTGAGTCCAAAAAATGTTTCGCATGTGGGTCACGATTTTGCCTACCAATCCTCCTTCTTACAACATCTCTTTGATTAGGGGAAACACGTGTGTTATTTTTTCAAAAATCATCGATCAATAATTTCAAAGCTTCACTAATTTCTTTATCCTTTCATGGTAGTCTACTGCTAAATGTCCATAACTCATTTTTTTTGGATCTTCCAATCTCTCACACCTTAGCATGACTTTCCTTAGAGTACCTCTACCAATTTTTAATTTTTTTCTTGTCTTTCTCATGAGTTGAGCTTTCTTCATTTGGCTACTTACTTTTGTCGATGTAAGTACTTGTATTGTGATATTACTATCTTTGGCGCATGATTTAGAACCCACTTTGTCATAAGCACTCATTAGATTCTTTACAATGCTTTTTTCATTTGAATTATCCATCATTCTTAGCCTAAGAATCTTCATGATAGGCCTAAATTTTGAATTCCTCATCATTTCAACAAATAATTGGCATTGACCTGTAATATTTAATTCTTCAAAAAATAATCTCCTCATAAGATTAACTTTTCTTTGATAAGTACGCTTGCTAATCTTGTTAGGCATTGATTTCAAAATGTTAGTATCAATATCAATCAAATATTTTGGTCTTCTAAGACGAATTCTAGAAGGTGTTATAATCTCTTCCATTCCCTCAACATTTTGAACATGAACATAAGGTTGAGTGTATTGCATACCTTGAACTGAAGATGATGTGCCTTGGAAATAAGATGCAAAAGATGGAATATCACCTACTTGATGTGTTGATGTTGTGTCTTCAACATGACATGATGGGGTGTGTACATCGTCAAATCTACAAATTAGTGTCTCTTCAACATGAGAGGATGATATGACTCCAACATTGGAAGATGATGTAGCTTCATAATTCAATTGTCTTCTTGAGCATAATAGTCTCATTCGTTCTCTTTGTCTTTCCAATTCTTGCTCTTTGTTTCTTTGTATCGGTGGTTCTTGATCCTGTTCGAAAGTCAATTCTTGATTATTGCTTTGCAATTTTCTTTGTTCACGTAGTAGTTTCATTTTATCTCTTTTAATTGTCAAATCTCTCTCCCTATCTTCATTTGTTTGAGTTTTTAGTTTCTTCCTTGGCATGATGATGATTTCTACATGTCAAATTATTCAAACATTTGAATTACTTACAATGTGTAAATTACAAATTATTCAAATACATATAAAAATTACAATTATTTCAATGAATAAACAATATATATCAAACAACTTGTCAAATTTCTAACCATTTTGAAATAACATTTCATTCAAACATACAAATTTCAATGAATTCACTATATATTAAACAACATGTCAAATTATAATCAAATTTGTATCTATATTTCAACAAACAATATTTAAAAAAGATTGTACTAACCTTTTCTATACAAAGAATATTCAAATAGTCTTCAAATCACATATCCAATGATTGAATTTGGTGTTTGCTACCTTCAAAAAGTCTTCAAATAGTGTTTTCTATGTTGAAACTTGTGATTTCTGTTGGAATAACATAATGCACAACAAACCAAAATCAGAGAATGGATGAAATGGGCCCCGAAGTTTCTTTTTGACCATTTTTGGATGATTTCACATAGGGCGTATGCACTATACCCCGTACGTCCTATAGAGTGCATATGCACTATAGTGCATACACATAATGTCAAAACACATCCCTCTCTATCCCACCAACTCTCTCTCTCTCTCCCTACTCTCCCTCTATCCCACCAACTCTCTCTCTCCCTACTCTCCCATCCCCTACTCTCTCTTAGTCTCTCTGTCCTCTCCCATCCCCTACTCTCTCTTAGTCTCTCTATCCTCTCCCTTCCCCAATTCTCTCTCTCTCACTCTCCCTCTCCCATCACCTACTCTCTCTCACTGTCCCTCTCCTACTCCCTCTCCCATCACCTACTCTCTCCCATCCCCTACTCTCTCTCTCTCCCCTCTCCCATCCCCTACTCTCTCTCTTTCTCTCTCTCTCCCACCACCTACTCTCTCTCTCTCATGCTCTCGCCTCTCCCATTCCCTACTCTCTAGATCTCTCACACACACTCCCATCCTCCTCCCACTGCCTAGTATCTCTCTCTCTCTCTCTCTCCCCCATCCCCCTACTCTCTCTCTCTCACACTCTCTCCCATCCCCTATTCTCACTCTCTCTCCCATCCTGTTCTCTCTCTCTACCACCTCCTACTCTCTCTCTCATCACCTAATCTCTCTTACACACACTCCCACCCCCCCCCTCTCTCTCCCTCTCCCACTCCCTCTCCCACCACATAGTCTCTCTCTCCCATCCACTACTCTCTGTCTCTGTCTCTCTCTCTCTCTCTCGGGCTACTCTCTCTCCCCTCTCACATGCTCTAAACTCTCTTTTATAGATACAAACTCCCATTCCCCCTCTCTCTCTCTCCTCTCCCATCCCCTACTCTCTAGATCTCTCACACACACTCCCATCCCCCCTCTCTCTCCTCCTCTTTGACTCCCTCTCCCATCGCCTACTATCTCTCTCTCAAGTTCTCTCTCCCTCTCCCTCTCTATCTCTCCCATCCCCTACTCTTACTCTCTCTCTCCCATCCCCCAACTCTCTCTCACACTCTCTCCCATCATTTCACTCTGTCTCTCCCATCCCGTACTCTCTCTCCCTGCCACCCCCTACTCTCTCACACTCTCACACTCTCTCACATCCCCTACTCTCTCTCTTTCATAGAAACACATACACAAACACTCCCATCCCCTACTCTCTAGATCTATCACACACACTCCCATCCCCCTCTCTCTATCTCCCTCCCCCTACTCTCTCTCACACTCTCTCCCATCCCCTACTCTCTCTCACCTTCTCTCCCATCCCCTACTCTCACTCTCTTTCTCCCAACCTGTTCTCTCTCTTTGCTACCTACTACTCTCTCTCACACTCTCTCCCATCCCCTACTCTCTCTTACACACACTCCCATCCCTCATCTCTCTCCCTCTCCCTCTCCCTCTCCCACTACCTAGTCTCTCTCTCTCTCTTAGGATACTCTCTCTCTTTTATAGATACACACTCCCATCCCCCTCTCTCTCTACTCTCCCATCCCATACTCTCTAGATCTCTCACACACACTCCCATCCCCCCTCTCTCTCCTCCTCTCCCACTCCCTCTCACACTGCCTACTATCTCTCTCTCTCTCTCTCAAGTTCTCTCTCTCCCTCCCTACTCTCTCTCTCCCATCCCCTACTCTTACTCTCTCTCCCATCCCCAACTCTCTCTCACACTCTCTCCCATACCCTACTCTCTCTCACACTCTCTTGCATCTTTTCACTCTATCTCTCTCATCCCGTACTCTCTCTCTGCTACCCCCTACTCCCTCTCTCTCACTCTCTCCCATCTCATACTCTCTCTCTCTCTGCCACCCCCTACTCTCTCTCACACACTCTCCCATCCCCTACTCTCTCTCTTTCACAAACACACACACACACACACTCCCATCCCCTCTCTCTCTCTTCTCTCCCATCCCCTACTCTCTAGATCTATCACACACACTCCCATCCCCCTCTCTCTATCTCCTTCTTTGTACTCTCTCTCAAACTCTCTCCCATCCCTTACTCTCTCTCACACTATCTCCCATCCTTTACTCTCACTCTCTCCCTCTCCCACCGCCTACTCTCTCTCTCCCCTCTCCCATCCCCTACTCTCTCTGTTTCATAGACACACACACTCTTATCCCCCCACTCTCTTCTCTCCCATCCCCTACTCTCTAGATCTGTCACACACACTCCCATCCCCCATCTCTCTCCCTCTCCCTCTTCCACTCCCTCTCCTACTACTCTCTCTCTCTCTCTCTCTCTCTCTCTCTCTCTCTCTCTCTCTCTCTCTCTCTCTCCTCTCTCAAACTCTCTCTCTCCCTCTCTACTCTCTCTCTCCCATCCCTTACTCTTACTCTCACTCTCTCTCTCCCATCCCCTATTCTCACTCTATCTCTCCCATCCCATACGAGTTCTCTCTGTCACCACCTACTCTCTCTCACACTCTCTCGCATCCCCTACTCTCTCTCTCTTACACACATTCCCATTTCCCCTCTCTCTCCCTCTCCCACTCCCTCTCCCACTACTTACTCTCTCTCCCCCATCCCCTACTCTCTCTCTTTCATAGACACAGACACTCCCATCTCTCCTCTCCCATCCCCTACTCTCTAGATTTGTCACACACACTCCCATCCCCCCCTCTCTCTCCCTCTCCCACTCCCTCTTGCATTGCCTACTATCTCTCTCTCAAGTAATCCCTCTCCCTCTCTACTCTCTCTCTCCAATCCCCTACTCTCACTTTCTCTCTTCCATCCCTTACTCTCTCTCACACTCTCTCCCATCCCCTACTCTCTCTCTCTCTCTCTCTCTCTCTCTCTCTCTCTCTCTCTCTCCCATCACGTATGAGCTTCACACTCTCTTCCATCCCCTACTCTGTCTCTCTTACACAAATTCCCATTCCCCCCCTCTCTCTCTCACACACTCCCTCTCTGACCACCTACTCTCTCCCATCCCCTACTCTATCTCTCTTACACACACTCCTGTTCCTCATCTCTTTCCCTCCCGCTCCCTCCCCCACTGCCTACTATCTCTCTCTCTCACTCTCTCCCTCTCTACTCCCTCTCTCCCATCCCCTACTCTCACTCTCTCTTTGCCACCCCTACTCTCTCTCACACTTTCACACTCTCTCCCATCTCCTACTCTCTCTCTTACACACACTCCCATCCCCCCTCTCTCTCCCTCTCCCAGTCCCTCTCCTATTGCCTACTCTCTTTCTCTCCCATCCCCTACTCTCTCTCTTTATCTCTCTCCCCTCTCCCATTCCCTACTCTCTCTCTTTCACACACACACCCATCCCCCCCTCTCCTCTCCCATCTCATACTTTTTCTTCACTTTCTCTCCCTCTCCCACCACCTACTCTCTCTCTCTCTCTCTCTCTTCACTCTCCCTCTCTCTTTCACTCTCACTCCCACTCTCTCCCTCTCTACTCTCTCTCTATTACACCCTACTCTCTCTCACATTTTCACACTCTCTCCTATCCCCTCCTCTCTCTCTCTCTCTTACACACATTTCCATGCCCCCCCTCTCTCTCCCTCTCCCTCTCCCTCTCCCATTTCCTACTCTCTCTCCCATCCCCTACTCTCTCTCTCAAGCTAGTCTCTCTCCCCCCTTTCCCATTCCCTACTCTCTCTTTCACACACATGCACTCCCATCCTCCTCTCTCTCACTCTCCCTCTCCCATTCTGTCTCCCACCACCTACACTCTCTCTCCTCTCAGTCTCTTTCTCCCCATCCCCTACTCTCAATCTCTCTGTCCCACCCTCTACTCTCTCTCTACCACCCCTACTCTCTTTCACACTTCCTCTCTCTCCCATACCCTACTTTCAATCTCTCTCCCCCATCCCATACTCTCTTTTTTCCACCCTTACTCTCTCTCTCTCTCTCACACACACACACACTTCCTCTCTCTCCCATCCTGTACTCTCTCTACCACCCCTATTCTTTCTCACTTCCTCTCTCTCCCATCTCATACTCTCTCTGCCATCCCTACTCTTTCTCACTTCTTCCTCTCCCATCCCCTACACTCTTCCCTCTCCCATCCCCTATTTTCTCTCTCTCTCTCTCTCTCTCTCTCTCTCTCTCTCTCTCACACACACACACACACACACACACACACACACACACACACACACACACACACACACAGCCATCCCCCTCCCACTCTCTCTTGCTCTTGCTTTGCATCTCTTCTTCCTTCTCTATGCACTATTTAGGTCTCAATAATGTGTGCGCACTATAGCACACACATGTTATTGAGACCAAAATTCAAATGCATTAAATAGCACGTATGCGCTATAGCACACACATGCTACAGGGCATATGCACTATTCAATGCTTTGCATTAAAACTAAGCCTAAGGCTTGGTTTTGCCTTGGAGATCCAACCCAAAGGTTTGGTGTTTATAAATAGGTCTGAGACGTGTTTTTCTGCTAACATATAAAAAATGATTGATTTTTCTTGTGTGCTCTCCTTCAAGATTCCTCGTGGTTGGGCATCGATAAGATCTGGTTACATGACATTGTAGATCTTTGTGCTAGCTATATAACCATATAATTTATTTTTAATTTGAACTATTTCAAGCCTTTCATCTATAATTTCTTTTGAATGTATGTTCATTTTTTGTCAAAAACCACCATGTACTAATTGGGTTGTAGATTTTAGCTCGTTTCTCAAATTTTGCAACAACTTAGTTTTTTAGAAACTAGATTCCATTCTACACACTTTGAAAAAAAGAAGTTTTGATTTTAGATTAGTTTTCAATTATTTCTAGGGGGAGCACACAGATATTTCACATTTTTGGGATGTGTCTAGTTAAAAAATTCATAAAAAGGAAATACAAATTATAAAATTACCCAAAAAATTTGGGATAAACTACATAGTGTTAAGTAACTTTTGACCATAGCGATTAAAGAATTAAAAAAAAAAAAGTTAAAATTTTAGGGGGGCCACACTTTGTACTGTGTTATATTTTTTCGGAATAAACATTACCACTTTCTGTGGCCCCCTTTTTTGAGGACCTAAAACTAAACCATTTGGAAAAAAAATTAGTAGTTTAGAAACTAGATTCAAAGGACTATGACTTTTGTCTTTGTCATATCTTAAAATTTTGATCGTAACTATCTTCAAATTCTTGTTGAAGTTCAAAAATTGCTTATTTCAGGAAAAAGGTGTCCACTTATACTCCCCTTTTGGCACCACAACTTGGTGCACTTACCCCTTTGTTTGTTTCCACTAATGAAGAATAGATTTATTTTGTGTTGTGTACTGATTACACACACAAGTCTTATTTAATTGACTTGAATGTTTATGTAATGGTATATGTTAAGAAAAGTACTAGTGCTATTGAATTACCCTATGGATGCAGGTGGAGGTTTGGGTAAGCCAAGACATGGATAGAGGGGGTATAAAGTGTAAACTATAGATTACATGTTGACATCATCCACTCCAACTCCCAAGTGATGGTAGCTACAAATTCTTCTACTCCACATCCTTGGGGTTACTAATTGAGATAAGCTTGGAAAATTCTCTATGGTTGACATTGTGTTGTGTTGATAGTCATTTAAAGTCCATTGCATTATGTTTAAATGTTGGCTATATTGCCTTAGTAATAGTTCATAGGAATAATGAAATAGAAAAATGAATGATGAAATTGTTGTTGTAAGTAAAGACCTTGTGATCTCTATTAATAATGCCTATGCATGATGTGTGTAAGAACACTTAGTTACTAGTTCTTGTGACTAGGAGTGAACCAAAAATCATACACTTTGGTCTTAAGGCTTCCAAATAGATAACATCTGAAAAATTTATAAGAAGAGTTTTATAAGTTTATGATTTGGATATAAATTTGTTTTGGAGGTTATCTTAAATAATTACAGATGACAAAACAAATACAAGATAAAAGCATGTTAGTCATAATATCATTATCGGTAAAAATGTTCCAAATGCAAAGAATTATTTGTTTGAGCTTCTAGCAATGATCAAGTAGCTTATTGAATGTCTTGATGAGTCTTGGAAACTTCTCATGTTGTATTCTTGCTTTCACCAGTTTGAAGTTTCTAGTTACATGCACACAATCATGACTTTACATCACAAAGCATTCACATTCTACCAATTTTAATGTTCTTTCATAACATTTTGATCTAAACAAAAAATTCTAAACTTTCACTTATTGAAATGACTAATCTGAAAATGGGTCCTATTAAAGAATCTAATATAAATTTAAACAATGTATTTAGATTCTAAACAAATCAAAACA
Organism: Cupressus sempervirens; assembly: GCA_028749045.1. NCBI lineage: Eukaryota > Viridiplantae > Streptophyta > Pinopsida > Cupressales > Cupressaceae > Cupressus > Cupressus sempervirens. The sequence continues at coordinate 1,089,371,951 of CM053785.1, forward strand.
TAAAATCTATGATTTAAACTTATCTCATCACTTACACATAATAAAAAAACCCACCTTGTCATGTGGATAGTCTTGGGGGAGAGGTTGCAACATTGTATTTGGATCCAATTGATCACTCTTTCTCCCTCTCCCTCTCTCCCTATTCAATCTAATGAGCCAACTAGATTTTCTCTACATTTTAATGTCTCAAGTATTGCCTTGTGGTTTGACTTGTAAACTTTCCAAAGAATCTTATTATGTGGTTTTCCACCATATTTTATCAAGTGGACATTTGATGCAACAACAAGGTTTGAACAATGAAGAATCTTCCTCTTTGTTTGCCAATCCTTGAATAACCACAAGTTAGGGTTCTTAATAGAATATCATCTAAGCTATGTGTCGGTTACAACCACTGCACCAACATGGTACTCTAAACCTTCACCATCTATAACCACATGATCCAATTTTTTTTTGGCTTAGACACAATGAAAAAAATAATAATCTATCCCTCTTTATTTCCTTTAGGTGCAATAACAACAAAAACATGACCTGTAGTGACAAATGTACAAAATGTAGTCATTAATTCAGAAAATACTTCGGTAAAAGTTATAAAGTTACATATTGAAATTACAAAGATATATAAATATATATATATATATATATTACCATGTTGCACTAGATTAGAAAAATGGTCAAAATCAATAGACAAATCCATCTCTACCATTTCTAGTGCTTGCGAGGGACGATAGGTGTCAATTGGGTCCAAAACCTATATATCCCATTTGTCCACCCATTCAGTTGACTCACGCTCATCCCAATTTTCCTCTGCACATGATAGGCAATATCATGCCATTTTGTGTGTGTGTGGATACTAAATGAACTTGCATCAGAGCTTCTAAAAGAGTGCAACTCATTGGATCTTGTTAGTGTGCAACAATCCTCATATGGTGCAATGTTAATATTATCTATCAACCAAAAAAATCTATGAACCATAGACTCACCTTCCTTACCTAGACCCATTGTAGCATTACACTATTGGATGATAGATTTTGCATCTGTCAATATTGCTCCATCTTTGCACTTTAGTTTTTCATGAGTTAAGGCTCTATTGATGCATGTGCATACACCATCGTGCTCTCCCTTTTCATGACCAACCTCTATGAAATTTCACATATATTGAATTCTACACAACCTATGCATCCTGCTCAACCAATAGAACATCCATGCATTCTTGAATTGAGATGCACAATTGTCTAACCAAATAATGTGTTGATGATATGTTATGCCCCTGTCAGCCAAATCTCCATAAAATAGTTGAAAAAAACCATGTAAAAACTCTATAGAATGTGATCGATCATCCTTGGTGTAAAAATGGTACTCCCTCAAAATCTTCCTATCATGCCCTATACTTGTAGGTGAATACATGAATGTTATGTGAACAAATATGGAAACTTATTGAGAACTATAATACTTTGCTTGCACCTCATTTTGTGGTTGTAGTGTGTAGTTCTTTGTGAAGTCTACAACTGAAAAAATGGTATCTAGTGAAAACGTATCCTTGCACAACTTGAATTGCAAATCTAGCCATCGAGCTCTATGTGTATGCCTTGCATAGTCGTAAATAATCTTTTCACAAAAAATCTTCATGAACTCATACACTAGAATCTTTTGAATGACTAAATCACATTTTTTCCCCTTTTTACCATCTTTTAGAGCATATGTCACTATCTTAAATTTTTTGTAATCTACTATTTCATTTCCAATTGCATGTGTACTATCCTTATGTTGAAAAGCTAATAAAAGTTGCAAAGAACCACAAAATAAGCATGTACCATCCAAGCATGATGTCTTGTAAAATTGTTGCCTATCCCCTATTTCACATAAAATGTTGGATATGAATTCCCTTGAAGATCTTGGTGGCTCATTCATGTCACAATCCTACAAAACAAATTCAGAATGCAAAAACACACATATATGCCTAAAAATATCAAAATGGTTAGAAAATTCAATATGTATCCTACAACAACAAGTTGTGCATGTGTGATTTATCTTGACATAAAAAGGTTTACCATCTCAAAAAATCTTTGGCTTATTTGAATTTGAGGATACATACCAATAAATTTTGCAAAAAATTATGTTTGAGTTGAGTCCAAAAAATGTTTCACATGTGGGTCACAATTTTGGCTACGAATCCTCCTTGTTACAATATCTCTTTGATTAAGGGAAACATGTGTGTTATTATTCTAAAAAAATTTGATAAGTGATTTCAAAGCTTCACTAATTTCTTTATCCTTTCATAGTAGTCTACCACTAAATGTCCATAACTCATTTTTTGTTGGATCTTCTAATCTCTCACGCCTTAGCATGGCTCTCCTTAGAGTACCTCTAGCAATTTTCAATGTTTTGCTTGTCTTTTCTTATGAGTCGAGCTTTCTTCATTTGGCTACTTACTATTGTCAATGTAAGTACTTGTCTTGTGATATTACTATCTTTGGTGCATGATTTAGAACCCACTTTGTCATAAGCACTCATTAGATTCTTTACAATATTTTTTTCATTTGAATTGTCCATCGTTATTAGCCCAAGAATCTTCATGATAGGCCTAAATTTCAAATTTCTCATCATTTCAACAAATAATTGGCATTTAACTGTAATATTTAATTCTTCAAAGAATAATCTCCACATATGATTAAATTTTCTTTGACAAGTATGCTTGCTAATCTTGTCAGACATTGATTTCAAAATTTTAGTACCAATATCAATCAAATATTTTGGTCTTCTAAAACAAATTCTAGAAGGTATTATAATCTCTTCCATTCCCTCAACATTTTGAACATCAACATAAGGTTGAGTGCATTGCGTACCTTGAACCGAAGATGATGTGCCTTGGCAATAAGATGCAAAAGATGGAATATCACCTATTTGATATGCTGATGTTGTGCCTTCAACATGACATGATGGATTGTGTACATCACCGAAGCTACAAATTAGTGTCTCTTCAACATGAGAGGATGATATGACTCCAACATTGGCAGATGGTGTAGCTTCACAATTCAATTGTCTTTGTGAGCGTAACACATTCGTTCTCTTTGTCTTTTCGATTCTTCCTCTTTGTTTCTTTGTATCAATGGTTCTTTATCCTCTTCAAAAGTCAATTCTTCATTATTGCTTTGCAATTTTCTTTGTTCATGTAGTAGTTTCATTTTAACTCATTTAATTGCCAAATCTCTCTCCCTCTCTTCATTTGTTTGAGTTTTTGGTTTCTTCCTTCGCATGATGATGATTTCTACATGTCAACTTATTCAAACATCTGAATTACTTACAATGTGTAAATTAAAAATCATTCAAATAGATATAAAAATTACAATTATTTCAATGAATACACAATATATATCAAAGAGCTTGCCAAATTTTTAGCCATTTCAAAATAACATTTCATTCAAACATATGAATTTCAATGAATTCACTATATATTAAACAACATATCAAATTATAATCAAATTTATATCTATATATAAAAAGAAAATAGTTAAAAAGGGTTGCACTAACCTTTTCTATAGAAAGAATGTTCAAAAAGCCTTCAAATAGCATATCCAATGATTGAATTTAGTGTTTGATAGCTTAAAATAGTCTTCAAATAGTGTTTGCTAACTTCCAATAGCTTGAAACCCTTGTTTTCTATCAGAACAATAGAATACACAATAGAAAAATAGTAGAGAATGGATGAAATGGGACCCAAACTTGCTTTGTGATCATTTTTGGGTGATTTGAGATAGTGCATACACACTATAAAGCGCGTATGCACTATAGTGCGTACGCACTATGTCAAAATTCATCTCTCCCTATCCCACCATCCCCCACTCTCTCTCTCCCTACTATCTCTCTCCTCTCCCATCCCCTACTTTCTCTCAATCTCTCTCTCCTCTCCCATCCCTTACTCTTTCTCTAACTCTCCCTCTCCTACTCCCTCTCCCATTGCCTACTCTCTCTCCCTCTCCTCCTCCCTCTCCCATTGCCTATTCTCTCACTCTCTCTCTCTCTCCCATCCCCTACTCTCTCACTCTCTATCCTCTCCCATTCGCTACTCTCTCTCTCCTCTCCCATCCTCTACTCACTCTCTCTCTCTCTCTCCTCTTCCATCCCCTATTCTCTCTCTCTCTCTCTCTCGCTCTCTCTCTCTCCTTCTCACATTGTCTTCTCTCTCTCACCCTCTCTCCTCTCCCATCCCCTAGTCTCTCTGTCTCACACACTCCAATCCCCCCCTCTCTCTCTCGGGCTACTCTCTCTCCCCTCTCCCCTCTCCCATCCCCTACTCTCTCTCGCTCTCCCTCTCCCACCACCTACTCTCTCTCTCTCTCCCTCTCCCACCGTCTACTCTCGCTCACCCTCTCTCCTCTCCCATCCCTTACTCTCTAGAACTCTCACACACACTCCCATCCCCCCCTCTCTCTCCCTCTCCCACTCCCTCTCCCACTGCCTACTATCTCTCTCTCTCTCTCTCTCTCTCTCTCTCTCTCTCTCTCTCTCTCTCTCCCTCTCTCCCTCTCTACTCTCTCTCTCCCATCCCCTACTCTTACACTCTCTCTCCCATCCCTTACTCTCACTCTCTCTCTCTCCCATCTTGTACTCTGTCTCTGCCACCCCCTACTCTCTGTCACATTCTCACACTCTCTCCCATCCCCTACTCTCTCTCTCTCTTACACACATTTCCATTCCTCCTCTCTCTCCCTCTCCCACTCCCTCTCCCACCGCCTACTCTCTCTCTCTCTCCCATCTCGTATTCTCTAGATCTATCACACACACTCCCATCCCCACCTCTCTCTCCCTCTCCCACTCCCTCTTCCACCACCTACTATCTCTCTCTTAAGTTCTCTCTCCCCCTCTCTACTCTCTCTCCCATCCCTTATCTCACTCTCTCCCCCATCCCTACTCTCTCTCATACTCTCTCCCATCCCCTACTCTCATTTGCTCTTTCCCATCCTGTACAAGCTCTCTTTGCCACCCCCTACTCTCTCTCACACTCTCACACTCTCTCCCATCCCCTACTCTCTCTCTCTCACACACACACATTTCCATTCCCCCTCTCTCCCTCTCCCACTCCCTCTCCCACCGCCTACTCTCTCTCCCCAATCCCCTTCTCTATCTCCCCTCTCCCATCCCCTACTCTCTCTCTTTCATAGACACACACACACTCCCATCCCCCCTCTCTCTCCCCTCTTCCATTCCCTACTCTCTAGATCTGTCACACACACTCCCATCCCCCCTCTCTCTCTCCCTCTCCCACTGCCTACTATCTCTCTCTCTCTCAAGTACTCTCTCTCCCCCATCCCCTACTCTCACTCTCTCTCACACTCTCTCCCATCCCCTACTCTCACCCTCTCTCTCCCATCTTGTACGAGCTCTCTCTACCACCCCCTACTCTCTCTCGCACTCTCACACTCTCTTCCATCCCTTACTTTGTCTCTCTTACACACATTCCCATTCCCCCTCTCTCTGCCTCTCCCACTCCCTCTCCCACCGCCTACTCTCTCTCCACCATCCCCTACTCTCTCTCTCTCTCTCCTCTCCCATCCCCTAAACTCTCTATTTCATAGATACACACTCCCATCCCCCCTCTCTCTCCTCTCCCATCCCTTACTCTCTAGATCTCCCACACACACTCCCATTCTGCCTCTCCCTCCCTCCCACTCCCTCTCCCACTGCCTACTCTCTCTCTCTCTCTCTCACTCACTCTCTCCCTCTCTACTCTCTCTCTCCCCCATCCCCTAATATCACTCTCTTTTCCACCTCTACTCTCTCTCACACTCACACTCTATCCCATCCCCTACCCTCTCTCTTACACACACTCCCATCCCCCTCTCTCTCCCTCTCCCACTCCCTCTCCCACCGCTTACTCTCTTTATCTCCCATCCCCTACTCTCTCTCCCCTCTCCCATTCCCTACTCTCTCTCTTTCACACATAGACCCATATCCCCCTCTCTCTCTCCTCTCTAATCCCCTACTCTATCTCTCACTCGCTCTCCCTTTGCCACTACCTACTCTCTCTCACTCCCACTCTCACTCTCACTCTCTCTCTACCACTCCCTAGTCTCTCTCACATTTTCACTCTCTCCCCCATCCCCTATTCTCTCTCAAGCTACTCTCTCTCTCTTTCACACACATGCACTCTTGTCCTCCTCTCTCTTGCTCTCCCTCTCCTACTCTATCTCCCACTGCCTACTCTCTCTCTCTCCCCCATCCCATCCCCTACTCTCAATCTCTCTCTCCCATCATGTACTCTCTCTCTCTCTCTCCCCATCCCTTACTCTCAATCTCTCTCTCTCCCATCCTATAATATCTCTTTGCCATCAATACTCTCTCTCACACTTCCTCTCTCCCCCATCCCCTACTCTCTCTCTTACACACATTCCCATTCCCCCTTTCTCTCCCTCTCCCACTCCCTCCCCCATCACCTACTCTCTCTCTCCTATCCCCTACTCTCTCTCTTTCACATACATTGCACACTCCCATCCCCCCTCTCTCTCTCCTCTCTCATCCCCTACTCTCTAGATCACACACACACACACACACACACACTCCCATCCCCCCCTCTCTCTCCCTTTTCCACTGCCTACTGTCTCTCTCTCATTCTCTCCCTCTCTACTCTCTCTCCCCCATCCCCTACTCTCTCTCTCCCCTCTCCCATCCCCTACTTTCTCTCTCTGCCACCCTTACTCTCTCTCATACTTTCTCTCTCTCCCATCCCATACTCTCTCTGCCACCCCTACTCTCTCTCACTTCTTCTCTCTCTCTCTCTCTCTCTCTCTCTCTCTCTCTCTCTCCCCTACTCTCTCTCCCCTCTCCCATCCCCTACTTTCTCTCTATAGCGCTCTCTCTCTCTCTCTCTCACACACACACACACACACACACACACACACACACACACACACACACAACCATCCTACCCCCCTCTCTCTCTTGCTCTTTCTTTGCATCTCTTCTTCCCTCTCTATGCATTATTTAGGTCTCAATAGTTTGTGCACACTATAGTGTGCACGCGCTATTAAGACCCAAATTCAAAAAGCTTTAAATAGCCCATGAACGCTATAGTGTACACATGCTTTAGGGCATACACTCTATTCAAAGCTTTGTATTAAACCAAGTCTAAGGCTTGGTTTTGCCTTGGAGATCCAACCCAAAGGTTTGGAGTCTATAAACTGGTTTGAGACATGTTTTGCTACAAACATATAAAAAATGATTAATTTTTCTTGTGTTCTCTCGTTCAAGATTTCCCATGGTTGAGCATCGATAAGATCAGGTTACATGACATTGTAGGTCTCTGTGTTAGCTATATAACCATATAATTTATTTTTAATTTGAACTATTTCAAGCCTTTTATCTATAATTTCTTTTGAATGTATGTCCATTTTTTGTCAAAAACCAACATGTACTAATTGGGCTGTAGATTTTAGCTCATTCATCAAATTTTGCAACAACTTAGTTTTTTAGAAACTAGACTCTATTCTACACACTTTGAAAAAAAAGAAGTTTTGATTTTAGATTAGTTTTCAATCATTTCTAGGGGGAGCACATAGATATTTCACATTTTTGGGATGTGTCTAGTTAAAATATTCATTAAAAAAAAAACACATTATAAAATTACTCAAAAAATTTGGGATAAACTACATAGTGTTAAGTAACTTTTGACTAGAGCGATTAAATAATTTCAAAAAAAAGTTAAAATTTTAGGGGGGCCACACTTTGTACTATGTTATGTTTTTTTTGGAATAAACAATACCACTTTCTGTGGCCCCCTTTTTTGAGGACCTAAAACTAAATCGTTTAAAAAAAAATTAGTAGTTTAGAAACTAGATTCAAAGGACTACTACTTTTTTTTTTTTGTCATATCTTAAAATTTTGAGCGTAACTATCTTCAAATTCTTGTTGAAGTTTAGAAATTGCTGATTTGAGAAAAAATGTGTCCACTTATACCCACCTTTTGGCACCACAACTTGGTGCACTTACCCATGAGCCAACTCTAAGGTTACCTTGGTAGTCTCTCATGACCCCAACCCCCTAATGATTCTATGTGAAACATAATACCCTCTCGTGAAGACAAGGAAACTAGCCATACATCTCAAGGTATCATCCCATTCTCATTCTTAGCCTATACAAGCACTCAAGGCATGGATGAGGAAAAATCTCTAACTTATCTTTTTAATTTCTCTCAAAGCATAGGGGAGGAAAGTATTTTAATTACCATGTTATCATTTGTTACACAACTTACAATGAGTTATCCTAGCAACTACTTTGGGCCTTGACCCCCATTGTAAGTCACTCCCACAAACATGCACCTAGACTACTTTCCCAAAACTCACAAACCACAATTGTGTCCCATACCATAAAAGTAATATTTATTGAATTTGGTTCCTTAATAGGCAACCCAAACTTAACATTTTTGAAAGATATGGTTAGTATGGCTAGAATTACACCCGTAACCTAAGTAAATTTGTGAGGTTTTTTTAATCCATCTGTTAAATAAACACGAAATACATGTAAAATTATCATTAAAACCATCATACTTACTGACCATCAATGGACTGATTAGATTAGCTAGCCAAAGTTCACTTCAGTCATTTGTATTAAATAGAGGCAAAAGGTTCTAGAATGGTGGGCCGATAGTAAAAAGTCATAGCAAAATCGGTAGCTACTTGTATAAAAAAAGAATCAAAATCCAAGTTCTCATAAATGCTCATAAAAAAAAATCTCAATTTAAATCATAAAGTACATCATGACATCCAATCAAATAATCATATAATAAATCTAAAAAACACCTGTCGTGCACATCCTAGCTTGGCCAACTAAACAACTCAAACAAATCCATTATAAATAAATTTCACCAAACCTAAAAAATCATAGTAAAATAAACATCACGAAAACACCACAACAATAAAGTACACATACAAAAAGGACTCAATATCTTAGAAATTCTAATAGCATTATTATGTTATTAAATAATTTTAAACCATAATTATCTTTAATTAACAAAGATATCACTAGATGAGCATCAATACTAATTTTATTTATAATAATAATAATTCTACTCTAGTCTAAATTTAATACCCATATTTGATTCTCGTTGAATTCATATCAAAATTATAACTAAACTAATTGCAATCTAAATTAAATTATTCTTTGATTATAGTAATTGATCTCTTAAAACTAATTAGAAATAAATTAAATTGAGATATTAAAATGATATTATATACAAATTATGTTATATTAAAAAAAGTTATGAACACATATTTTCAAATTTATGTAAACCCACCGATTTAAATGTATTGCTATAGGTCTAAATGTATCTAATCTCTAAAAAGCAATTGAATTTTTAAATAAAATGAAAAAGCCCTTTAAGACCCACATGTAAGGCATGGGCTTTGTGTCCCCACCAAAACAAATGCTCCCTACTTAAAAAAAGAAGAAAAGCAACCTCCCTAAAGTGAGAGAAAGAGAATGTGAAACATAGTTTAGGTAAAATGAAGCTTAAGTTTATTTATTTTCTTGATAGGTAAATAAAAAATTGGGAGTATGATAATATAAGGTGGCACATTATAATTACGAGGAGTACGATGACCTATCAAAAGTGGTGCCATATGACTACTATTTTTCTCTTAAAATATTTGTTGCAAGAACAACAAAGGTAATAAAGGATTACAAATCACAATCCTTATTTATATGAATTATTATAGATGTACATATAAGGAAGTGTAATAACCAAGCCTAAGAAAGAAACACCACCTCACAAAACAACAAAAATAAAAATGTGTAAAAGAATACCGATCACAATAACCATTGAAGAGTCAAAACTTATTCATTGATTATAACTCAATAAATAATACACTTAGCTTACTAACAACTTTAACATAACATTTGAATTAATGATTTTATTGCAAGAATATTACATCATGAGAATGAGGGATGAAATAATAATGTACATATAAAACACTTGATCATCATGTACATGAACAATAGCTCATAACCAACTCAAAAGCTACAATATCTGATAATCAACATTACAATAATAGAATAATTTTGTACATCATTGCTAAGATGAAGATACTAGTCCACATGAGAGGTTTTGTAATCTAACAAGTTCTCTGTAAAGTATCTGATCTCCAAGTCCTGCGGATGTCGTCCAATTGCTAACTAAGATGGTAGTGTGGTCCAGGCGCTTTTACCTTGCCAACCATGGAGTGTTTACTCCCCCAGGATTCTTCCTGACATGAAGAATACCCTAACCCTGACATGAGAAGCCTAGCTTCATAGAAAAAGATGGATCAAATGGATCTGGTGCAGCCGTGAAACATACTATGTGCATCCATGTGCCTAGTAGCCTAATCACATAATGTGGCAGGGAAAAGAAAAGAACACTACACATTCTACTTAGATGTAGTGAAAGAAAAAATGTAACATATCTACCCACATGTACATTTATTTTAGAAATAAATCATATTTACACATGTGCAAGATAATTTGAGCATGGCCATACACACCTATGCTACATGTTAGAACAACATAGTTAAATGCAAGCAACAAATAGCTTGGCCAAGTACCTAATTTGTCATCGTTACTAAAAGGAATAGACAAAACATCATGAATCCTACTTTTCAGAATTATGATAGGTTGGAAGAAGCAAAACATAATGCATCCATTCCCACGCTCCCTGATGCCACATTACATCCAACCATAAGGAAGATAAAACCCACACAGCCTCAAAGAGAACAAGTTTCAAAACCAAACCACGATGTTTTGTGAAAACATAATCATATACTCATTGCTGGTTAGATCAAAATAATAATGTGAGATAACCATTTCCTATTCACAATAGAGCATCAACATTGCTTTTCAAGTAGATTTGCTTGGAATACGTATTAGGTGCTTCAACAATTAAGATTTAAGGCTGCATTTCTACATGAATAGCCAACCTACAACCCAAAATTTACTATGATAACACTTCTAGCACATCACACAACATCTATTTTTAAAATCTATCCTCCACTATTGTATTGACTCGGGGTTTCTCAATTTTTGCAGATATTCCTTACAAAGTTTATATAAATAAAAAATAAAAAATAAAAAATAAATAAATGTAATAGGCTACAACAAGTATGGTCCATGGAATATGTCAACACTAATTCTAGAAATGTGTGCTTGCTTGCATTAGAGAGAAGTTCTAATTTATGTTCTTAAAATGTCATACAATGTGGAGGTTATGTTTACCACCTAATTTCTTTCATCAAGTTATTGCATGCTCATAAAAAAACTAAACAAAGGTAATAGATCTATGTTTTTAATTTTTTAATTTTAGAATAGCAATTTAGGTTCTTTATAGTCTGAACTAGCATCCAAGTACCATGTTGCTAGAGAAAAAAAAAAGAATCCTATGAAAGGAAAAGATGTAGTTCACATGGCATTCAATTAAATAATGAAACTAGGAAAGAATGAAATTATAACCATTATCTTGAAGTATTCAACACTATAGAAGTCACAACTATAACCATTATCTAGAAGTATTCAGCACTATAGAAGTCACAACTATAATGATTATCTGGAAGTAATTTACTTGATAAATGTCATGTCTATATTTATGTTTGACATGCATTTGTAGTAGGACGATAATCAAATGGAACATACAATAGAGAAAATTTTGATAAGGCCTCCTACACTCCACTACAACTTCTATGAGTCTGTAAAAATTAAAATAATAAAATGACACAATTCCACGAATTATAGAATGGCGAGAATCATCAACAAGATGAGTATTGAAAAAAGAGTATCTAGAGTATATATTTTTAAAACGATATGGGCTTGATGAACATCAAATCTCTCTTTCCCTTTCATTATTAAGATTGTGCTTTAATAATAATATCAATTAGGTACTACTCTAATGCAGGTCAAAGAGAAAGAAAAGAAAACAAGAAAAGAATGGAAATCCGAGTAAAATGGTTTGGAATTATGTTTTTCCCCAATAAGATTTGTGATAAGAGAAAATCATTTACACCCATTGCATATTCATCTGTTAACAATTAAAACTACTAACAAAAATTCAAACTACAAGATTGGAACCTGATAAGTTGTACTTCATGTGAAATTTCCTGGAGCGTTACTCTGTTAAACCCAAATTCCCACCTCTATTGTTTTCCCTCCTTTCTTCTACTGCTTCTTTCCTCCCTCCACACATCTCCTTTTCTCCTCAAACTTCCTTTCCCTCCTTCCACTAATTTTCTCTCCTTCTACGTTACCTTTGTCTCCCCCTTCTGACTGTTGCTCTCTTTTCCCTTCTAACTTCTACTGCCAGTCTCAAATTTTCTTTCTGCAAGATCAAATCTGACAAGAAAAATACAGTTTTTTTTTTCTTCTTTGAATCACTGCTTCCACCTCCACAACTCTCTTTTTCTCCCTCCTTATTGAAGAGGAATAATCCCTAAATAGTATGAGATGTCTACCTTTTGATCCATACCTCCCCTCCAGACATGAGAGATTCCCCATTTATGATTCAGTTTCTCTACTCTGTAAAATCCCCCAACTACCCTCAATTCCCTCATCATGCTTCTCCTTATCTGAGGGATGTCACTTAAGCCATTCTAGCCATCATAATGAAGAAAGGAGACAAAAACACTTTTTTATTTTAGCATAGAAAGAAACACCTCAAACATTTTTAAAATTACCAATCAAAGATCAAATAACAACTAAATATTTCTTTTTGTTAGATCTCCAAAGATTTACTTTTATATAAATTATTATTGCTAAATTCATATCTCAACCAAAAAAAACACCTTAATACTCACATTCACTAAATATATATACCTATCATAAACAAGTAATTTAAAATTACTTCTATCCGATCTAATCATAAAGATGCTCTTTAACAAAAATAACATGACACATTAAATAAAATCATCATAAAAACTAAGTGTATACATGTGTGTGGCTACGAGATCATTCGAGGCATCCCATTTCGACAGGCTAACCCCCTCTACCTCAACTACACTCTCATCTTGTCAACCCTGCATCCACTCAAACACTCACAACAAAATTGAGTCAATATCCATTAAAGATAAACAATTCATTATCTTAAGCATCGTAATAACAATGTAATCATTTTTGCACCAATATCCATAATGCATCATCATCATGAAACGTAACTTATAACATCATCATGTATAAATCTATACTTCATCATAAAATAACATTATAAGCCTAATCATTTCTAACATAGAAAATATAAACACCAATTCCAATGCATTAATCATCCATTTAATCCCACCAATAATGACTTTGTAAGCAGTAGTCAACTTAATCATTACTTAAATCCAATTTAAATTTTAAAGTTTGATTATTTCAAAATCAACAAGTTTTCCACATGATCACCACATAGAATAAACAAAGTAAGTCACAAGACAAGTCATGACAGGAACAGATAAAAATATTTATTTAAAAAAAATTAATTATTATATATATAGATATGTATATATATATAAAATAAAATAAGGATTCATATTTTAATTTATTTTTATAAGTAGACATGTAAGTCTTTTCTTATATATATATTTATATGTATATGGACCAATAATGTGCTCTTTTTTTTCTTTTAAATATTGAATTTAATTAAAAAATTTAATGCATAATAATATTCAAATGACATTTGATCTTCAATTTGAATAAATCTTAAATATTTTTATTCAAGCCCTAATTGGTTGAATTTCCTACTTTCAAAAAAGGGTTTTCAAATGCATCATAATTTAATAGTTCTCTCTCCTTTTTCTTTCCCCATAATTTATTCTACAAGTTTATCAAATCATAGAAAATTTCAAGCAATAAAATCAACAAGTTTTCTTTCTCTAAATCTTGGAACAAGATTTTTAATCCAATCAAGTGCAATATTTAAACAACAATTGCAAACACCCAATATACTCAAAGTGGATAGATCTTTTCAAATACATGTATTACTATGTGTTTCAAACCCTACCTTAACTTTGTGTTAATAATTTGTACAATTTGGTGAAACACTTGTTGATCTAAAACCCTTCCAAGCTTTCAAAATTCCTTTTGCTCAAATCCCCAAAATTCGCTCCCCAAAATCTGTGTGAAAATAATGAACCGAAATCCTCTAATATAGAGCCCTAACTTCTCTTTTGGGCTTCTATCTCTAAAAGCTCCAAAATATAATTATTTTATTTAATTAATCCATTCATGAAAATTTAACTCCCTTTTTAATTAAATAAACTCTTTTATTTTATTTCCCACTTTATAATTTAATGCAAACATGTTAAAAATGATTATTTATTATTTTAATCAATAAATATAATTAAAGTGCATTCTTTAAATGCAAATATAATTTTAATTAATATTAATTAAACAATCACACTTAAAGAAATATTCAATTCTTAATATTTAATCTTTTAATTTAATTTTCTAAATTAAGACTTTAAATTGAATCTTTTAATTTAACCAAATATTCAAATAATTCCACAAATTAAATATTTTTTGATTTAATATTTTCCCTCTTTAATTAAATAACATTTAATAATTCAAATATCAATGATTAATCCAATAATCATAAATAAGCATTCTACCAGGAAAATCACAAAGTCAAACCACATGAAAAGCATAAGGAAAATCAACTAAAGGAAAAAATAAACCGCATGTGCACCAAAAGAATCATGGGTTTACAAAAGGGTAGACAGCCACTTACAAGTCCTCCTAGGACAAGTATTTAGAGTATGGCTAGGATTGGATCTGATAATTATCTTCCCATTCTTACCATTGAGTTATTGCGATAGGGCATGCTCATCCTAGCAATTCAAGGAAGTCAATGCCTGACAGCTGCAACCTGCATAAAAGATGAACATGTACATATGCATATATATCTAAACTAAATAGGCAATGACATGGAGTGATACATCGTGTAGATCTTGACTAGTAGGTGACTACAACTCCCTCCCTTAACCACATTAGAAAAAAAAGTAAAATAGACACACACACCATACACATGCAAGTATGGGGTAAGTACCATAATAAATCACAAATCAAATCATCAAATGCTTAAATATAACAATGCATCACTATGAATATAAAATAATTATCATTAGAGACATATCATATCACATCATCAAGAAAGAAATCACATTCACTAACTGATAATCATTAAAGCATCATTAATGCACAAGTAATCATAATCATTAAACAACACGTGAAATATACTCAACTAAGTAATCATCACTAATATATCTTTAATCCCAATTATGAAACAATATCATATAATAGTAAATCAACTATTTATAAGACTAACAAATACATGAAATAGGCCTAAAAGAGTTTGACAATCAGGACATAATAGAAAGCTATGGGTGGGCATTACACAAAGAGATCTACAATTAGTTGATAGTAGCAAGGTACATGTACAACATTGAGAACTCACTTGTGATATTTATTAGACTTGAAATATGAAGAGTTTGTATGGTTTTTTTGCATATTTAATCTCTCCATCTTGAAGCTACAATAGTTGATATTTAATCTCATTGAAGTGTCTGCTATATCATTTTTCAACTGTTATTATAAAAAACAATTTGGAACACGATGACTAAATAAAATATTAGAGTATCTAGTTTATGATGTGAAATCTTATTAGAAAATAACATTTGAATTATGTGCATGCATGACAAACTTGTTTATATAATACAAAACTTTAGTGTCATGTCTCCCATTTTTATATACCTAGTTTTCCTACTTATGTGGTGATCATGTTGACTTTTGACTCGGTCAACTATGTTATGAACATTGATTATGGAGATAACTACAGTTAATTATATTCATCTGGCATTTAATAAAACTATGCAATGCATTAATTAATATGGTTAACATGTTCTGTTAAATGCATAAATGTGTATGTTATGATGATGTTATATGAACATGATGCTAATGAATACTTGAATTGGTTATTTAATGTTATCAATTTTTATTATGTGGACACTAACTCATTCATTGTTTGTGAGTCTCTGAGTGGTTGATGACTCAACAAGATGGGAGTGTGGTCGAGGTAGGGGAGGCTAGCTCTTCAGAAGGGGATGGTTGGATATCTGGACAACCCACCCACCACTTAGATTCAAATATGTGTTTTATTTCTACCCTACTCCCTGAATGGTATTGTCTATTAAGTTAAGAAATTTAAATTGGAAATACAATGTGCAGTGCTAAATTGGTAGGTGTCTATGGTATTTGGAGATAATGAATTTGAAATGCTTGCATTTTTTTGAATACAAAAAAGGAACAAGATTTTTTCATGTGGATTAAATATTAGAAAATATGTGTCAAATTGGAAACACTCATATGATTAATGTGATTCAATTTGATGTTAGATATTATCAATAAAATTATTTCATTCTTTTACAAATTGATACAAGTGGGAAGCTTCAAAATATTAACCTACAAAAAATAAAGAATAAGTTGTTTGGATATGCTCAAACTTTGGGTTAGTTACAATTGGGGGTTGGTATTTTATTAAAAGATGGTTACGGAGGAGGGAGAACACACAGGAAAATGGAAGCAAGAACATAGACTTAGAGACTACAAGATGGTAGGGAAAACAATCAATAATATGTGTTGGCAACTTCATTAACTAGGTTCCTTGTTATTTTTAACTACAATGTCTTTGGAAATTAGGTCTACTGGAAGTAACTTGTTTAATAAATTCTCACTAGTTAAATTCTTTGTATTCAATGTGCCTATGATCATTACATATGGGTCCCATTCTTTTTTGCCAAACTGTGAATAGAAGACTTTTGAAATGTGTTGAACTTATTCAAACTAGGATCTATGTAAAGAAATGTTTATTGTTTCTAAGAATAAAGTTTTGCAATCGATATTATTGGATTGGGTTTATTCATTACCCCCCTTCTTTTATAACAATGTCAAGAACTTGCATGGAAATCATATGGTAATGGATGTAACAACCAAGCAACAAAAATCTTAATCCTAAGAAGAAAATAGATAACCTAGTCATCATTTTAAGAATAAGGTATGGGAATTTAATCTTTTCTCCTCTACAAACCAAAGAATGGAGTTCAATCCACTAAAGTAGTTACATTCCACTTTGTGTTATGTTAAACTATTAAGACTATGCCAAATTCAGTGACCCCCATTGTCTTTGTCAATCCTGTGAAGGCCATATTAAATAACTCTAGGGGAGGGGTGGGGGCGGTGGGGGGGAAAATAAGATATCTCATAAAAAAGAATTTAATTGACCTTATTAAGTATAAAACATATAATCAACAAGTGCAATAAGCACAAGAAGATAACCATACACAATAACACTGGATTTGTTAACTAGGGAAACCCTTGATCAGAGAGAAAACTGACATAGTGCAAGGTAGGATATTCCCCAAAGGAGAAGTCATATCAACCAATAAACAACCACATAGTATAATATAAACAATAACATAGAGATTTCAACCCACACAATGTGAATTCTCATAATAAGATTTTCATCCAACATGCCTGATTGTAAGGTCTTCTGGGTTATGGCCAAATACATCAATAATTAGATTAAAAGTTCAACAAGATCTCACAAGATCCAAACCACTAGCTAGCCTAGATCCACAACTTAGTAGAGAAGAATCTCAAATCATACTCGCAAGCCACTGAGCAACCTTCTTGTTTCCCAAGCCACACTTAGCTACTAGCTTTGTTCAAACTTCACTTCTCTGAGCTACTCATCTTCTCCATGTTGAATGAAAATGAATCTAGACTCCAAAAGATCCTCTACTTATGCTAAACCAAGCCACAAGTTGGCCTAGCACAATAGACATTAAATAAACAATCACATTAAATACACCCTCAAATCACAAGTTGGCTTGGCTACAAACATTAAATACATAAGATGAATTAAATACTTAGGACATGCCCAAAGTTTACAATGCATAACTAACTCATAAGATCATATAAAAATACGTGCACTTAGACATAGGTCCATGTGCCATCTAATGATCCAAATCGAAGAGTGCACATGCCAACTTTCATAGATCAAAGCTCACGAATACAATCTCCAAATCTCTAGTAGTAAATAGGAACACATTACCAACAACCACTAAAATGGCTCTAACTCCAAGATGATGACTCCAAACATCACACACACTTAAGGAAAGGTTCCGCAATATGCCTCAAATAGATCCCCTATTGTGTGAATCATAACTCCACAAACTCAAACACAAAGCCTCTGCATATAGGATTGTTGACTTCCCTAGGATGCTCCTACATCAGACACCCTAGGTGAGAAGAAAATATGTTCTTAGTAGCTGGAAGAACATATTTTAGGGTTCAATGCGTAAAACCCGAATTGGTTCTTCACATACATGTCCTCCACCACATCAACTTGTACACTCTTTCCTTTGTTCTTCTTTTGCAACTTCTATTCTGCAACTACCATCTTCACATTTATCTTTAGTGCATAACAAGATTTCTTTTCACACTAATCTCTAACCCTTTCAAAATCCTTCAAATTAGCTTGACTACCAATACTCAGATTCCTCCTACAAAATTCTTCATTTTTCAAAGGAATCATGGAATGCTTCTTGCCACCTTTCTCAATAGTAGTCACATTCTTGACACAATCATTCACAACCTTGCAATCATATTGGAAAGGTCTACCAAGTAATATGTGATAACTATTTGTGTCCACAATATCACACAATACTTTATGCTTATACTATCCAATCTAGAAATCAACAAGACATTGTTCCCTCACCTCCAAAGCATGATCATCTTGTAACCAACCAATCCTATAAGGACAAGGATGTCTCACCCTCTTGAATTAGGTTATTAGTACTACCACCATCCACAAGCACATTACAGATTTTACCTCTAGACTTAGAATGAATCTTGAGAAAATTCATCCTTTGACAAGGTTCTAGCATCCTCTTTCTAAGCAACACTCTTTGAATCAACAAATTCTTCCCATCCTTCTCAAGTTCATTCACCAAGTCTTCAACCTCTTGGACCACAAAAATTCTTTTATCACTAGCCTTAGGACATTCATAAGCCCTAGTCCTTCTTCACCACACTTATAACAACTACCCTTAAATGCACCTTTGTCTATTCTATTCCTCTATTGTTCAACAGGTTTTGGTTCATCTTCAACAATTTGTTTGTTCTTCACCAAGTGATCTTGCTTTTCCTTCCCTCAAGGATTACCTTGATATGTCCTCTTCAACTTCTCTTCTTCTCTCAAAGCATACTAATAAGAATCCTCAACCAAAGAGATATTCAACATACTAATGTCATCCTGAATATTAAATTTCAAGTCATTAATATATCTAGCTACCTTTTCTTTAGACAACTCTTAGTGCCTAGACCAAATAATCAACTTGTAAAACTCCTCAGTATAATCTTTTATAGACATATACTTCTGCTCCACATTTTGCAACCTCTTAAACAACTCAAGTTCATAATCAACATGAATGAACTTAGCCTTTAGTTTAGTCACCATCAATTTCTATCTAGTGATCATCATTTCACTTTCCTCTTCTCTATCTTACTAGAATTCCTTCAAGCATAAAGCATCATATCCTTTTAACTTAGTTTGTGCCAACCTTACTTTGAGTGGATCTTCAATATCCTCTAACTCAAAGTAGTCTTCCAATTCACCAATCCAATCAATTAGGTTTTTGGGATTCAAAGCACCTAATAAATTAGAAACCTCAATCTTATGCTTTCACTTCAACTAATATCTAGATCTATCAAATTGACCAATTCTATTTCCCATAGGTCTCTCAACTCGATCAATTTTACCTTCACCACTTGATCCAACAACCTCAAAGTCTTCAACAATTTCCTCATAACCATCTTTCGTATCCATATGCCAAGGTACACCACCTAAAACACTTATGATCTCAATAATGATATCACTCTTCATTAGTGCCATCTCAAATTTGAATACTTCTTTAATCTTCTCTAAGATCCTTTCTACCTTAACATCACTGAGATCTTCAATTTCCCTAGGGTCCAATTGTCTTAGAGGCATCTTCCAAGAGCTCTACAAACCCTCTACAAAAAATCAACCAGATCCAACCTTCACTCTGATACCACATGACATAGTGCAAGGCAGGAGAGTCCCTAAAGGAGATGCCCTAGCCCCCAACAAACATCCACATAGTAGAATATAAATAATAACATAGAGATCTAGATACACAAAATGTCAATTCTCATAATAAGATTTTCATCCAACATGCTAGATTGTAAGGCCTCTTGGGTTATGGCCAAATACATAAAAAATTACAATAAAAGTTCAACAAGATTTGACAAGATTCAAACCACAAGTTAGCCCAAATCTGCATCCTCTTAGAGAGCTCAATGAATAATCTCAACTCATGCTCACAAGCCACCAAACAACCTTCTTGTTTCCTAAGCCATACTTAGCTACTAGCTTTGCTCAAACTTCACTCCTCTTAGCTGCTCATCTTCTCTATGTTGAATAACAATGACTCTAGACTCCACAAGACTCTCTACTTATACTAAACGAAGCCACAAGTGAGCCTAGTATAATAGATTTTAAATAAACACTCACATTAAATATACCCACTACAAAATTTGGGGTCAAATTGCGATGACAATGTAATTTGTGGTGATTTTCCTGTTTTGTTTTTGCAATTGTCTCTGACCCCATCACAATATAGACATTAGCATCATAATTGTGATACCCTCATAAGCATAAACAAAAAAAATAAAATACGACAATCATTTTCCATTTGATTTTGATTGTGGAGAGTTGCACATGAAAGAGGTGGAGTATTGTGAACGTTGTCATTGCCCTTGTGATCAATGCATTTGGTTTTCGTGCCCTCCTAATCTGTACAATCTTTTGTCATGCCCTTGATCTATGATTTCATTGTCATGTCATGCCCTTGCTCTATGATTTCATTATCATATCATGCCCTTGCTTTGTGATTTCATTGTCATGTCATGCCCTTACTTTGTGATTTCATTGTCGTGTCATGCCCTTGTGATCTATGTGCTCTTTCTCTACGATTTTCTTCTAGTGAGAGAAGAGATATGTAAGTAAATGCTCTTTTCCTTTACTTCTAAACATGCATGTCTTTATATCTCCTTGTAAACATGTATGTCTTTATATTTCCTTCTAAACATGTATCTCTTTATATATTCAGAGATATCTTTTGTAAGGTGCTTATTACATATTATCTAAACACAATAGAAAAAATGATCCAGTTGCATACATATTCCAAAATACAAATAATAAAACAATAAAAATCTCTCAATCTATGCTAAATGACTTACCTCAAGATCCTGCACAAAAATAATGCAGACCACAAAAAATGGGTAGAGTTTGCAATAAATTTTACAAAAACATATCATAGCATATATCACAAAATACATAGAATGATTTTTTTACTATAGAAAATCTTCGTATTTTTTTGAATAGAAAAAATAAATAGAGTTGAAATCATGAGCTATGCAATATTAGTTCAATTTTAACAACCCTAGACTCTTTTCTTAGCTCCACCAAATGCTAGGTAATCTTATACTTCTAAGATATACTCCATTTTTTGTTCTTAAGCCTTTGATTTTGTCAGCAATTTTGGGGTATGGATGAGTTTTTAATATCTAGCCCATTGATGTTGATCAAGAAATACATTTAATCCAATAGTTTCCTTTGTAATCATAAAAACTAAATTCTACCATTAATAAAAAGAATTGCAATGGTCTCAATGCTAAATGTAATTGAGTCTTGAAAGGCATGTGGGGATTAAGTCTTTTTGTTGATTTAATCAAAGGAGAAATAGAATGTACTAGTTGACATCCAGGATAAGATAAGGCTTAGGATTCTCATGGGTTTAGCACCATAACCCAAATTCTTCTATGATTATTTGAAACAGAGAGATCTAATGGTAGTTGTTGGCTCCTGATTTAAGTATGTTTGAACAACCAAGTATGCAAGGCAAGAATGCATCTATGGGCAGCTATCTCAAATAATGGACACACTTCACCAAGAACCTGGGCCAACTATAAGGCTACACTCCTTCTGCACTTCAGGCTCTGCAAAACCTAGGTGGGTATACCTATAGATTCTTTATATGGTACCAGTTATCAAAGCATACATTGAATATAATGTAAAGTAGATAATAACCCCTAAATCTTCTATACTTAACTAGGAATCACCAGCATGAAATAGCTAAGAACATAACTCATGAAGCTAGCAGAATTAGTCAGACCTCAAAGTGGGTATGGCTAAAAAAATTTCGTTGCTGAACAATTGACATAGAAAATTGATCCACCTGACCTTATTGAATTGATTGGAAATAAACTTTATCACAAATTGATCATTAAAAAATCCTTTTAAACCACTTCCGCACCACTATGAAACTTGTGTTTGGAGGGTTGTTACCTGACTTTAAAAACTGCTTTAAACATTTGATCAAACCCTGAGACTCTGGATCTCTATTCTCTTCGACACATTCAACAGGCCTACAAAATCTCATCGCATGATGACATCGGGGTCAAAAGATATCAACCTCTGAAGTTGTCCAATTAAAATTGCCTACAGATAAAACAAGTCAGAAAACCACAAAGTGTGTTTGGTTTGAGCTTCGAAAACTGAGTAAATGAGCAATTGAGATTCAAAAAACTGGGGCATTGGTACTTTGTCATGAGGAGAGTATAATTCTATGATTTAGGCTCATGAAGAATCACAGGGCGCATTTGGTGAGCGTCTAAAGTTGGCTACTCAGAATTGTAGGACAAGAGACAATAACAGAAGTGTTTTTTTTTTTTTTTTTTTTGTGAAAGAAAAGGACCTGGAAAAGTGTGCAGACAGATTTGTCAAGGTTTATAAACTGGCACACTTGAAGTATTTTTAGATTAGAATATAGGGGAAAAAACCATTCGATCCAGGATATCACAGAGTCAAAGATATAACATCACAAACAGGGGTCCTGACAAATTTGCAAATGCTGACACTAGTAAAAGATAGAAATTGCATTTGGAATCACATTTGAAAACTGATCAAATAGATTTGTCATAAGATGAAACTTGAAACATAACAAGTCTCTAATGTCTACACTGCAACGCAACAAGAATTTCAACATTTGGGTCAACTAGGTCAAAGTTATAGCACGTCAAATAGGGCTTCCCAAAATTATTAACATTTTGCAAATGTGTGAAAATAGTAACTGACCAACTTTGAGGGATTCAAAACCTAGTCAAACAGAATTGAAACAACTCAAAATTTGAAACATAGGTTTTTGGATATGTGCACTAGATACTTCCAAAGCAGTTTATCACAAAACATTTCTGGGTGCAAGTTATTTGATGACAAACACGACCTCCTATTGCTGTTTGACACTTGGGGTAAAATTGCAGATTTGACATTTGCTCAAAACAGGACTTCGCCAAATGGCTCAGAATGACAATTTAACTTCATGAAATAGGTAGACCCACTAAATGGAAGGTGTTAGAAGCATTAAACACCTCTTAGGCCTCAGACTGATAGCCGGCTACAAACTCATCAAAAAGCGTTTAAGGGCTTAATTTTTCTCTAATGATGCTCAAAAGCAGGACTACAATTTTGAGCGCCACTAGTGGCTCTATCTGGGGATGCATGTCCCTTGTGGGCATGGAAATATTTTAGATCTCTAAGAGAAGTAGACCACACAACTAACAACAAAAATTCTCTCGAACAGCTTTATTGAAAGCAGGAAAACAACTACACTACTATGTACAAATGATGGCCCCGGGCCACCAAAAAAGTTTTTAGAACTCCTTACCTCTGTCATACACCTAATTCTCATCACCATCTTTATGAGGTAAGCTGGAGTTATCTCTCTCAATTTTACTAATCAGATTAGCATCTTGAACCACATCACTTGGGAAAATAAAATATCTTTCTTCATTCTCATAGTGCATATACAAATCAAGGACTATTCCATCATCATGCTCACTATGAGAAAAAACATCAGCATGCTCATGACTACACAAACTGAACTGAGAATCAAAATCCAACAATAATTCATGCATTCTGATCAGAAACACAAAAACTTCATAATCTACATTATTCACCAAGTTGCAAACACCAAAAACTTGCAACTCACCTTGTGTCTTTGGCTGCAAAGAGTATTTGGAATATGTTTGTTGCCTATTTGCAGTTGTATAATTCACTAAATTAGATTCATCTTTTGCTGAAACTTCTTCACATTCTTTAACCAACTAATTAGTTACTAAGCACGAAAACTCATTCTGAAAGTGATGATCTACATTATGCTGATCACAATCATTTTCTTCATCTAATTGAAAGTTGGAATAGAGCTTGAACTTATCTTTACAAGACCTATCAGCATATAAAGAAAATCTATAATCGGACTGATAACCTTCACTGTTTTCCTCTTCATCACATGAAATATCAAAAGTTATTGTAGCATAACCAGCATGAAAAGAATCTGAAACAACATTAAAATTCCCTTCACTAACATAATCAGCATTCAACAAATCCTCATGTGCAAAGACATTTGAGGTACTATCATCTAAACCTCCAAAATCTGATAAGGATTGTTCAGATTCTAGATCTCTTTCTACATCAAACTTTGGGGAAGTAACTTGACTGAATGAAGAAACATTATGACGGAAAATATGAAGATCCTTAGAGACACTTGCTTTTCAAAATCATGAGCCAACAAATATGAGATTTCATCAAGGCTTAAGAAGACTGCCTCACAAATCTTCTCCTGGTTGTGACTGTCATCCAGATAACATGAAGAACTTACAACAACAAGATCATTAGTATAACAATCTAGAAAATTAGAATTCTTACAACATTCTTTCTTATCATAGCAATCATTACCCTTACTATTGTTACAAATTTCTTCAATTTCATATTCACTATAACAAAATTCATTTTCACTTTCATATCCATCTTCATTATGTTGATTGCAATTACTTGATTCACTAACATTTGAATCCACCTCTTCACATTCGGAAGAAAGATATCTTGCTCTACGGACTCATTGTATTCATTACTTCCTTGTCTTTCAACACACTCATTATCATTAGAAGATATGTCATGAAATCTATAATCACCACTTTCCATCTCCTCAATGAATCTTTCAATTTGCAAAATCATTTATAATCTTATAGGTGCTGGCCAATTGATTGAATCAGGTACTAGAACCTCAAGGAAAACACTAGGCAGGGAAGATTCCTAAGGTCTACAATGAAAAGGCATCTTATTGATTGCTAATTTAAGCCTTAAATAACATTGTTTGACACTTAAACCTCGAGTACTTCCCACCTCAATTCTTATAAGATTGACAATCCTTTTGTAGACCAGTCTATTCAACATAGCAATGTTATTATTCACAATTTCTAAACTCTCAAAATTTGGCAAACTAATCTCAGATCTGACATCTGATTTCATTATAAAACAAAATTTCTACCTCTTCTTTCTAGTGCTGAAAATCACTTAATAGAAGCAACCATTTTTTCTTAACACTTGGCTTTCATGAAAAGAAAACATGAAAACCAAAATACCTCAAGTGTTGATGCTGAACTTCGATCTGCTGATTTGGCATAGGAACAAGATTAAAAATCCTTTACACCACTAATCAAACCTTGTAGACTCACCACCTCCTTTCAAGAGGAATAAAATAATCACTGCTGTGATCTACTTTTACACTTCCATTTCTTATGACAACAAATTGCAAACAACACTTAAAACTTATCAAGAATATAAAATTTATTTTCAAGAAACTACCAAAAGCTTTAGATCTGCCCATACAACTAAAAGTACATCAAAATTTTTCAATGAAATCAACTAGGAACAAATTGGTACAGAGATTTGAGAGTCACCACTCACACTTTGTGAGAAATAAAACATAATTTGTTACTTGATAAATCTAAACCAGACCTTCAATGTAGGATAAACTTGTAGATCACTAACACCTTGAAAAGAAAATATACTTTATAAATGGATTCTTGACTCTGAAACTTTTTCAACAGCACTTGCAAAGACTGAACTAGTTGAAGATAGGCTTATAACAGTCATAGAGCACAATTTTCATCCAATCTTACAACATACTATTGATTATGAATAAAGCTTAACTGGGGAACATGAAACTTCAGCAAGGAAATAAGAAACGCCTCTTGCTACATATATGCTATATTCAATCTATTTCATGCTAATGATTTTGGTTCTTTCTGAATGCAACTCCCCAACAGAGTCACCATTTTGTTGGTGACTCGAATGGGCAAAACCCAACTGAGAGTAGGACTAAATTTTTTAATTTATATACTAGAGATTCTTGTCCTTTTAACAAAATGGATTTCCATCTTATCTCCCCAGTAGAGCCGCCATTTTGTTGGCTTCTGATTTAATATTATTTAAACAACCAAGTATGCAAGGCAAGAATGAGTCTATGGGTAGCTATCTCCAATAATGGACACACTTCACCAAGAACTTGGGCCAACTATAAGGCTACACTCCTTCTGCACTTTAGGCTCTGCAAAACCTAAGCGGGTATACCTATAGATTCTTTATATGGTACCGGTTATCAAATCATACACTGAATCTAATGTAAAATAGATAAAACCCCCTAAATCTTCTATACTTAACCAGGAATCACAAGCATGAAATAGCTAAGAACACAACTCATGAAATTGGTGGAATTAGTCGGACCGCAACATGGGTGTGGCAATTTTTTTTTTGTTATTGAACAACTAACATACCAAATTGATCCACTTGAGCTTATTGAACTGACTGGAAACAAAATCGATCACAAATTGATCATTAAAAACTCCTTTTAAACCACTTCTGCACCACTGTGAAACTTGTGTCTGGAGACCTGTTACTTGACTTTTAAAACTGCTTTAAACATCTGATCAAACCCTGAGACTTTGGATCTCTATTCTCTCTGACACATTTAATAGTCTTGCAAAATCTCATTGCATGATGAAATCGGGGTGAAAAGATATCAACCTTCGAAGTTGCCCAGTTAAAACTGCCTGTAGATAAAACAAGTCAGAAAACCACAAAGTGTGTTTGGTTTGAGGTTTGAAAACTGAGTAAATGAGCACTTGAGATTCAAAAAACTGGGGCATTGGTACTTTGTCATGAGAGAGTATACTTCTCTGATTTAGGCTCATGACGAATCACAGGGCATGTTTGGCGAGCATCTGAAGTTGGCTACTCAGAATTGTAGGACAAGAGACAACAACAGAAAAGTGTTTTTTTTTTTTGCGAATGAAAAGGACCTGAAAAAGTGTGCAGACAGATTCATCAAGGTTTATAAACTAGCACACTTGAAGTATTTTTGGAGTAGAATACAGGGGAACAAACCATTCGATCCAGGCAATCACAGAGTCAAAGATATAACATCACAAACAGGGGTCCTGACAAATCTGCAAATGCTAACACCAGTAAAAGATAGAAATTGCGTTTGGAATTGAGTTTGAAAATTGATCAAACAGATTCGTCATAAGTTTAAACTTGAAACATAACAAGTCTCTAATGTCTACAATGCAATACAATAAGAATTTCAACATTTGGGTCAACTGGGTCAAAGTTATAGCACGTCAAATAGGGCTTCCCAGAATTATGAACATTTTGTAAATGTGTGAAAACATGAACTGACCAACTTTGAGGGATTCAAAACCTAGTCAAACAGACTCAAAACTACTCAAAATTTGAAACATAGGTTCTTGGATATGGGCAGTAGATACTCCCAAAGTGGTGAATCAAAAAAAATTTCTAGGTGCAAGTTATTTGATGACAAACATAGCCTCCTGTCATTGTTTGACACGGGGTAAAATTGCAGATTTGACATTTTCTCAAAACAGGACTTTGCCAAATGGCTCAGAATGGCAATTTAACTTCATGGAATAGGTAGATGCACTAAATGGAAGGTTTTAGAAACATTAAACACCTCTTATTCCTTAGACTGACAGTCAGGTACAAACTCATCAAAAAGCATTTAAGGGCTTAATTTTTCTTTAATGGTGCGCAAAATCAGGACTACAATTTTGAGCGCCAACAATAGAAACTTTTAAATTGTGTGTGCATAAATATCCACTGGGTGTATGAACAATAATCCTAGGAGTTGTTTATGTTTTTCTTGATATTACTTGGATGAAAAACATGGTATGCCCAATTCAAGGGGATTACTTCCCAAATTAAGATAAGAAAAAGGTTATTGAACAACAAAAAGTTTGTATGGTAAAAACAAGGTTATTGATTTTGGTGTGGACTAACAAAATACACAGAATGATATTACATTGTAAACATGGTTGAATTTAATATTATATTTAATTCATACTTATAGTTAGGTACTATATGACTCCCTATTTGAATTTTTTTTCCTCTATTTTTTGCTGAAATTTTATGTACCAAGATCTTACTTTGTGCATGCTTTGATTGTTATAAGTATATGATGATTAGATGGTTTAGTATTTCATTGAATAGCATTATTAAATTGAACTCCTTCTTGAGTTCTCTATTCATATATTTGTAACCAATTTTCGTAGTGTTATCCTAGGATGATATGGGCTTTTCTATGCATCATAAAAACATGGAGAAAGAAATTGAAAATCTATTATAGAATATATAAAAATAGATAAATAATACAACTGGGAGAAGCAAGGATTTAGGTTACTTGAATATGGAGAAATAATTTTTCAATTGAACATGATTTAAACAATTAATTGTTCCCAACTAGCAAGATCAAATATAGTTTATCAAGCTGATAAATTTATATACATGCAAATGCATCACTTGCATGCTAGGCATGAAGTGCATTCCTCAACTTATAAAAAATGGTTAGATATAAAGGCATCATACACTAGCCCAACAATGGAATCCAAGGATGTAACCATGCATGTATTGGCATAGTCCCTCTGTGAGGATCCCAAGTATCTATTGCTGCTATTAATTTGGGCATCACTATATGATCCAAAATGTTATAAAGTACTAAATCTGATAGTAACTTCTCCCATATCTCCAAAAAATGTAGCATAGCTTCAAGACCCCTTAGCTCTCAAGAATTTTTAGTAGCTATTCTTGTTGCTAGAAGAATAAATTTAGTGAAGAGTTGAGTGAAAGGAGTTGAAGAAGAAAGTTCTACTTCTGTGTAAATGCCATAATCACAAGGCTCATTCCCTTGTAGAAGCCTCTGCCGCAATGATATTACCTCTAGTCAAAGGATGTTGAAGTGGTTTCCAACCTTGAAACACTCTTATAAGCAATGCAAAGAAAATGTAGATGTAATACATGACAAATTCCAAGGTGATCATGACAAATCCTAATATCTTAATATCTTAGATGCAATAAATTGGAGGGTAAGAATCTTGTGAGAAGTATGTTTTCTTTAAAGATCCCATGCATGAAAGCTTTTAAAGGAGAAAGTAGATAAAGAATGTACACAAAAACCAACAAAATGTTTCAAACAAACAAATCTAACAAACCAACATTTAAGATATTAGGATATGCTAGTTTAAGCAAATGTAGATGCTATTTCCAAGGAGATTATGACAGAACAAGAAATTTAATTCTTACTATAGTTTCATCAAACAAAGATGAAGTTTTTACATAGTAATGAATCATTTTTAACACCATTCACTCACACATGGATAAACCAATAGATGGCTAAGTTGAAGGAAATAAGAATTCAATTGAAATATGAACTAATGAGTAATCATGTGAACAACTCCCTGAGTGTTTAAGAAAACAAGAAGGCCAAAAAATGAAGAAGAATGGAGAGGGTTACAAGGAGTTACAAACAACAGAAATGAAGAGGAAGGGGATAGAGGAGAAGGGGAGTAGGTGTTTGATCCTTAATAGCTTTCAAATTCACATTATGTTGTAACTCTGGCATAGGTGTTTGATCCTCGATAACTTTCATTTCAACCTTCAAGTTTTTAAGATTGATCAACACCCTCACTTGCGGATCTCTCATGTCAAGAAATTTCTATATTGTTTCAACACCATGTTCTTGCTTCTAAGCTGACACTTCTTCAGGTACATTTTCTAGTAAAAAACTAATTTTGTAAAACTTTTTGTACTATTTCAACACCAGATGTTTCTTTCAAAACCATATGTGTAGATATAAACATTGAGTACATGTCCAATATTTTTATAGATATACGGGTGAAAGTACAAAGCTGTGTCACCTTTTAAGCCGACTTATCAAAATGATTGAATTTGGGTATTTCTATCTAAAAATTAATTTCTTTTCAAAAATATGCTCTAGACAAATTCATTCTAGCTAAGTTACATATGGTCTCACACTTTTCCAATTGGAAATGTCTATTAAATGCATGTTTTATACTAGTTTGTATCTAATTACTAATTATTTTTTTAAAAAGAAAAATAATGTTTCAATAACTCTTACTATTTTTTATGATATTTTTTAAATAAAATATAAATACCATTTTATAGAGCTCAAAGTCAAGAATATTCTCATATAGATTTTATAGTGTTTTAATTAGATATAGTATATTGTAATTACAAAATTCTACAAGTATGTTTTTAAACACTCGAGGAGATGTCCATTTTGAGAAAGATAAAAAACTATTAAATGATATGAAAGAAATTTAAAATCAATACGACCTTCTAGAGGAGATAGTCCTGTTTTAGAATGTATAATTTTTCTTTTGGTTAGAATATATTTGTTTTGAAAAATGTGGCGGGAGTTGAAAACTATCAATTTCAGGTGAGTTGAAATTTGAATAGTTATAAAACATAAAATATACTCCTAAAGCCAAATTTTATTTTTGACAGTTCTATGTATACATGTTATCTATAACATAATCTAAGATCAAAGGGAAATAATTTTATTTCCATATAATTTTGTGGTGGGAACTAGACCCCTAATTTTCAACATTTTTTAGCAACTAAAAAATTGACTTTAATAATTAGGAAAATATATCAATTCTTATTGTAAATAATTATTAAAAATTATAATCCTAAACTTCATGTATTTCTACACATTTCATTCATTTACTTCATTTTCAAATTCTAAATAATACTGCTAGTTTTATGTCATTGAAGATGAACAATTATACTTTTGTTAGCCTTTTCCTTTATAAAAAGGTGACATAGGTTTGTGCTTTTTCCCATACACATTAATTACACCAAATGTTTTTTTCAAAATCATATGTGCAGATATAAACATTAAGTATAAAATATCTAATATTTTTGCAGATACACACATTAATTACACCAAATTCCTCCTTCAAAACCATATGTGCAGATATAAAAATTAACTTGTACAAAATGTCCAATATTTTTGTAGATATACACATTAATTACACCAAATGTTTCTTTCAAAACCATATATGCAGATATTTAAATATTTCTTGTACAACATGTGCAATATTTTTGTAGATATAGTCATTAATTACATAAAAAATTCCATATGTATAGATTTAAACATTAAGTACATGTCCAATATTTTTATAGATATACACATTAATTACACCAAATTTTTCTTTCAAAACCATATGTGCAAATATAAACATTAACTAAAACATGTCCAATATTTTTGCAGATATACACATGGATTACACTAGATTTTTCTTTCAAAACCATATGTGCATATATAAATATTAACTACATGTCCAATATTTTTGCAGATATACACGCTAATTACACCAAATATTTCTTTCAAAACCATATGTGCAGATATAAGCATTACCCACCTCAATAAGGGCACACAAATAAGTTATTCCTGTGAAGATGGATCATGTCAGATAAAATAAGGGAGTTTGATCAAAATAGGGAGATAATCACTAGATTGTTGTCTAACTCTCAAAGAGTAGGTGATGGCAAATGT
The DNA here is from genome assembly GCA_028749045.1 of Cupressus sempervirens. Classification (NCBI taxonomy): domain Eukaryota; kingdom Viridiplantae; phylum Streptophyta; class Pinopsida; order Cupressales; family Cupressaceae; genus Cupressus; species Cupressus sempervirens. Next base: position 1,089,403,792 of record CM053785.1, read on the forward strand.
TATTGTCCTTGCAAGCATTGCAATGGCTTAAAGACAAGAAGAATGAAAATTAAAACAACTAAGAGACATTGTTGGGAGGATGGTCACACTGAAGGGGGGTTTGATTATCATCAATTGGTAAGTTGTTTGTTATATTATTTTTAGAATTAATATACTTATCAACTATAAATGGAGGTTTGATTATCATCATTTTTATATAGGTTGATCTCTCCAGGATAGTATGTGATATGGACCAACACAACTAAAAAGAACATAGAGGAACATGGAGGTGTGAGTATTGAAGGAGAAGATCATGATCCCATGGAAGGTGAAGATCATGCACCAGAAAATACATTTTAAGATGATGGTACAAATGCATTGATCCATGACACATTTGGTATTGGTGGTGGTAGTGGTGTTGGTGTTGATGATGATGATGAGGATGACATTGAGGCCATCCATGATATACATCTACATATTGGAATGAAGTATCAATCAATAGATGCTTGTCCTCAAGATCATGTAATTTATCACAAAGAACATGAAAATACAATAAAATGCCCTAAATTTCGTATGAGAAGATATCAAGATGATCAAGTTAAAAGAAGTTCCTCACAAGGTTCTTTGTTACATCCCCATTATTTCGCATCTTAAACAATTATTGATGTGCAGTAGCTTGACACAATTTATGGATTACCATGCATGTAATAGAAGTTGAGATGACATTATTCAAATGCCTATAGATGGTTTAGCATTTAAGGACATAGAGGAAAAGTGGCCACACTTTAAAGAAGAACCTCAAAACCTTAGGCTTTCTGTGGCAACTAACAATGTAGATCCATATGGAGAGATGAGATCCATTTACTTGGTCTGGCCTATTTTTGTTATCAACAATAACCTTCCTCCATGGATGTCAACAAAGAGGGAGCACATTATGTTGGTAACGATTTTTCTAGGTATTTAATCATTATATTGTTACCTACGTGTAATTATAAGTCTTGGAGTGAAATGACCACAATAATTACCTGATGTTGTTCATTCAACTAGGTAAGTACCAAGTGAAAGATATGAAGGTATATATTGTGCCACTTATCAATGAGTTTTTGGAGTTATGGAATGGTTTAACTATGTATGATATCTCTAGACCAATTGGACCAAACATAATTTCAATTCCATGCAATGCTTGTGTGGATAATTCATGATGCCCCAGGGTTGACACATTTCTGTGGTATGTTATGCTAAAATCTAGTTGTACACGATAATACTAATTCAAAAAATGAACACATTTAATACAGTTGTATCATTATCTTCTAGGTCTTCAAACAAAGGGAAAATTTTCATGTCCAATGTTTGGTCTAAAGATGAAATCTTGTCATTCCAAAAGTTTAAGAAAGTAGGTGTTTGATGAGAACATGTATTTCCTCCACAAAACAACATAAGTTTCAAAGTGCCAAAAAACATCTTTTCAATGGGAAAGAAAAGGTTGCATCAAAGCCATGAAGAATGAAACCTCACCTACAAAAGTTGGAACATAATAGAATTTAAGGTCGTTAAGGAATTAGTACTGGCCACCTTTCAAAGGGACTAAAATGTTATCCTAGAGAATTCAGTAGGATGCCCTACTACAAGTAGCTACAAATTGTGCATTTATTTGATACCATGCCTATTGGAAAGATTGTAATAGATATACAATGAAAAATATTGGATGGAAGGCATGACAAAGAAAAATTTGCCAAAATTTGTAGTCATATTCATGATTCCAATCATGCAATGAAAAATATCAGTGAATCAAATAGCAATGGAGACTGGATTAATGCAAGTGCCCTTCCTTGGTTATTAATAGAGAAACAAAGTAATTCCATAAAAGAAGTCAATAAAAAAATGATATTTCCTATAGGATTTATTGTGAATATAAGCAATCTCATATCAAAGAAAAGTGATTTTGGCATAGAGATGAAAATGCATGATTGGCATACCTTTGATCAAGGTATGATGAGGGCACAATCCAGAACAAAAATGAACACAATAGGAAAGGGGGATATTATTATCAGAAATGATATGCTATTATATTCAGTGCAACAAAAATAGGCTCCTTGACATGCCCTATGGGCTTACAATGTTATCAAATTTTGGAGAAAACCCTTCTTACAGTACCTTCTTCCAAACTCCACCAAAAAATTGCCTTTACAATGAAAAAAATGTCCTTAAGTAAACCAAATTAGGTTTAGGGTTAGGAGTACATTTTAGAACATGCCATTTTCCATCCACTAAAAAAATAGAAGGTTCTAGAAAACACATAAGAAGTCAGTGTAAAACTAGAAGAATCTAGAAATGGTAGTCCAACTTTTGGGAGGCATAACTTTTGATTCAAGACTCTGATTGATGAATTGTTTACATTTCAAAAAATATCTCCAAGTTCTCTATAGCCCTATGGATTAGCTTAGCTTGTCCCCCATTTTTTGGGCTCGTACAAAGCCATTTAGTGTCTCAAATTTGAGTTTGAAATGCTCTTAGGAGGTTTCCAAGCAACTTGAAAATTGCAATAACTTTCAAACGTAAAGCCTTTTGACTTGATTCTTTTTTTGGAGTGCTTTAAATTAAAATTATAATCATCCCTCCAACTTACACCCTCTAACTCTTTATAATTATGTCTCAATTACAAAATAACCTTTTTGTTGCATTGGCATGTATCCCATGGTGCTCAAAAACTCTAACCCAAAAAACCAATAACTATGAGAGTTGGAATCTTTATTTGACCCAAATGGGTATCCAAAAATGAAAACACATTAAATAGACACTAACACTAAGCATATTTTTGGGTGATACAGGATTTTCCTTACACCACTAGATGCTCCTGCATCAGACACACAAGGTAGATTGAAAAGTGATCTTGTCACTTTATAGCTGGTAGAGGAAAACCCAAATGGGAAACCTCTATTGAAGATATCCAAGTTGAATCTTCTATTGGTCATCCTTTCCACTTCACTAGGTATTCTTCATACTACCTATTTTTGGTACTCTAGCCCACACGACTATCCATAATTTCTTCAATCTCTTCCTTCGTAAAAGTAGGAATTGGACATGGATCCAGCATCAACTCATCTATACCATCATCATGATATTTTGTTAAGTCTACAATATTGAAAATAGCAGAAATGTGAATCCCATCTGACAACTCCACCTCATATGCATTCCTCGAATCATGTTTCTTCAAAATTTTGCAGTGGCCAAACTTCTTCACCTTTAGCTTGTTATACATACCCACTGGAAATTGTTCCTTTCTTAAATATACCATAACCTAATCTCCAACTTGGAACTCCTTATGTCTCCTCTATTGATATGCCCTAGCTTTACACTATAGGTTCATCTTGGTAATATGTGCTTGCACCTCGTCATGTAGGTTCTTGACATGTTCAACCAAGAATTTTGCCTCAACACTTGTCCTCTTCCCTTTCTCCATCTTCCTTAGATCTGGTGCAATCCTTGGACTACTCCCATACACAATTTGGAATGGTGATCTACCAGTACTCCTATTCATAGAATTATTGTAACAAATTTTACTTGTGGTAGAATCAAATCCCATCCCTTGGGTTTATCTCCTACCAAACACCTCAACAAATTGCCCAGACTTCTATTCACTACTTCTATTTTTCCATCAGTCTACGGATGATGTGCATAACTAAACTTCAATTCTATCTTCAACTTCTTTCACAAAGTCCTCCAGAAATAACCAAAAAATTTAGTATTTCTATCAGAAACAATACTTTTTGGGAGACCATAAAGCCTTACCACCTCTCTGAAAAAAATATATGCAATATGCATTGCATAATGAGTCTTGTGGCATGGAATGAAATGTGCCATCTTCGAGAACCTATCAACCACCACAAATATTGAGTCATTACCCCTTTGTGTCCTTAGCAATCCAAGAACAAAATCCATACTTATGTCCTCCAAAGGCTTTTACAGAATAGGCAATGGCTGATAGAGTCTAGTATTATGACTAAATCCTTTGGTTATTTGACATACTTGACAACTCTGCTCAATTTTTTTCACATTTTATGACAATTGAGGCCAAAAATAATGTTCTCTAATAATGACAATTGTCTTATCTTGACCAAACTGTCCTAACATCCCTCCATTGTGCTTCTCCTTGATCAAGTTCTCCCTCATGGAATGCCTTGGAATACACAATTGACTTCCCTTGAACAACATACCATCCTAAATCATGTAATCTATCCATCTGGTCCTATCTAGAGTAATAGGTTCTTTACAAGCCTTTCAAGCCTCTACAAAGTTAGGATCCTCAGGGTATAGATTCTTGAGTTCATCAAACCCAACCACTTCAACCTGCATTACTATTAGCAACAACTATCTCCTACTTAATGCATTTGCAACCCTATTAGACCTTCCGCTTCTATGTTTTAATACAAATGTATGGCTTTTCATGAACTCTACCCATTTTAAATGTCTTTGATTCAATTTACCTTGGCTATTTAGGTACTGCAATGCCTGGTGATCAATATACAAAACAAATTCTTTTGGCAACAAATAGTGCCTCCATTTCTTTAAGGCCTAAACTATTTCATAGAACTCTTCATCATAAATAGAATACTTCTTCTTTACATCATTCAATTGTTCACTAAAATAGGCAATAGGTTTACCTTCTTGGCTCAACACAACCCCAATAGCATTGCCACTAGCATTGTAATCCACTTGGATCAATTTGTTGAAATTAGGAAGTGTCAACACATGTTGCTTTATCACATTCTTCTTTAGCAATTCAAAACTCCTTGCAACTCTTGTAGTCCACTTGAACTCTTTTCTATCCCCCCTCATTGTTTCAGTTGGGGGTGCACATATACTACTGAAATTCCTAATGAACTTCCTATAGAAACTAGCTAGACGATGGAATGACCTCATCTCAGTGGAAAACCTTGGAGTAGGCCATTCGAAGATGACCTTGACCTTCTTTGGGTCCATTTTGAGACCATCAGCTGATACAACAAACCCCAAATAGACTAACTCCCTTTTGAAAAAGGTACACTTCTTCAAATTAATCAACAATTTCTCTTCCCTCAACCTTTCAAGGAAACTATGAATATGCAATAAATGTTCATCCAAAGAAGATAGACAATAACAAATTTTGCCAAAGAAATTCTTTAGTACCTCATTCATAAGCTACATGAAGGTGCTTGGTGCATTGGTTAGTCCAAAGGGCATGACTAACTAGTCATATACACCCTTCTTTTTCTTTAATGCAATCTTCCACTCATCTCCCTCTTGTATCCATATCTAGTGATAACCACTCTTGAGATCTATCTTTGTGAAGTACTAAGCTCCACTTAAATAGTCCATAAGATCATCCATTCTTGGAAAAGGAAACCAATCCTTGATGGTTATTCTATTTATGGCCCAAGAGTTTGTACACATTCTCCACTCTCCATCCTTCTTTGGTGCTAGTAGTACATGTGTTGCACTTGGACTTAGGCTCTCTTGAATTAAAACTTTCCTTAGCAACTCTTGAAATTGTCTATTTAGCTCCTTAGTCTCATTAGAAGTCATCCTATGAGCAACCTTGTTAGGCAAAATAGCTCCAGGGACTAAATCTATTTGATGACTAATTTGCCTTATTGGCAACAACCCTTCTGGAACATTATCAGAGATGACATCTCCATACTCACTTAATAGACTTGAAACTTCAAGTGAAATTTCACTTCTACCATCCTTATCTTTTCTAGGAATTAAAGCATAACATATATGCTGATGCGTGCCATCCAAAAAGTTTCTTCCATGAACAAGACATACCCTAGCACTACTACATACCTTTTCATCCTCCTTTATCCAGGGCTTCAATTTGTGGCAAACTCCATCCTTTGTTAGAGAGTATGTATTTGCATGACCATCATGTATAACATGCCTATCAAACTGCCAGGACCTTCCCAACAATAAATGGTAGATATCCATGGGAATGATGTCGCAAAGAGCCCCGTCATGGTAACTCCCAATCTTGAAATTTGCCAAACATTTCTCACTAATCAAGACTTTATGATCATCCTACACCCAAGCAATCTGATAGGGTTGAGGGTGTTTCTCCCTCCTGAGCTTTAGTTTTAAGACCATCTCCTCTAACACCAAGTTATTAGTGCTTCCACCATCAATAATCACATCACAAAATTTACCCTCACACTTGCACCTGGTATAAAACAAACTCCTCCTTTGTCTAGGTTTAGTCTCACCATTCAGTAAGACCCTTTCATTAACTAGAACCTCTCCTCTTTCAACATCATTTGAATGTGATGACTATGCATCATCATCCACATGAGCAGCCCTTGCTTGACCATTAGCTCTCCTATCCATCCTTCCTTAGTATTGAGGGCATTCGAAGACACAATGACCTTCTTCATTGCAATGAAAATAGGTACCATGAAAGCCTCCTCTTCCTAAACCTTGTCCATGTTTTCTACCTCTTCCTCTCTAATCTCCAAATTTTTGATCATGGGAGTAGTTGAAGCCCTCGTTCCTCTAGTTTCAGCAAGTACCCACATCTTCAATTTTCTTTTGGTTCTCATTTCAACCTCCAAATGATCTGCCACTACCCCTTTCTCCTTGACTACACCCTCTTTGCCTTCCACCAAACTTTTTTTTAGCTTCTCCTCAACTCACAAGGCAAATCAGTATGCCTCTTCAGTGCTAGTCATTCTAACCAAAATTAACTCCTCCTGAATGCTAGGTCTTAACCCACTAAGGTAACAAGCAACCTTCTCTTTTTTTGCATTTTCACACCCTACCCTAATAAGGACTCAATAAAATTACTCTATGTATTCCTAGATAGATTTTCCCACTTTCTTTAACCCTTGCATCTTCTTGAACAAATCAAGCTCATAATCAACAAGAATGAATTGCTTCTTTAGTTTGTCCACCATGTGATCCCATCTTGTAATTTTCTCCTTTCCTCTTCTATTTCTTTCCAACTAAATCTCTTGGGCCACCAAATTTTAGCATGACCTTTCATTTTGGCCATCACAAACTTAACCCTATTAGGGTCCTTGATATCCTAATACTCAAAATATTCCTCTAGCTCATTGATCTAGATCAACTCATCTGGGTTTATATTTCTCGAAAATATGCTGACATCAATTTTAGGTCTTTTTCCAAGATTGGAAACGGCCCTAAAAGGCTTCTCCTCCACCTAGTTTAGGACTTCTCTATCTCCTTCCCCTTATTGCCCAATATTTCCTTCTTCTTCATTTTCTTCCTCACTTTCATCGCCTACAATAACATTCATCCCTCTGCGGATCTCCTCCTGCAATGCCTTGACTTGTCTCTAGAGGGCTCTAACCTTAGGAGTAATAACTCTGGCCCTTCCACCATGCTTCCTTCATGGATGTATCTTCTTATATCAAAACCTAGAACCACTCAATCTTGGTGCAAACAACCTCATGTTTGACACTCTGTCTACACACTTAGGAAAACCTGCTCTGATACTACTTGATGGGGGCATAATCCAAGACAAAATGAACACAATAGGAAAGGGGAATACTATTATTAGAAATGATATGATATTATATTTATTAAAAAAAAAAAATAGACTCCTTGACATGCCCTATGGGCTTAATATGTTATCAAATTCTAGAGAAAACCCTTCTCACAGTACCTTCTCCCAAACTCCACCAAAAAATTGCCTTTACAATGCCAAAAATGTCCTTAAGTAAACAAAATTAGGTTTAGGATTAGGAATAAATTTTAGAATATACCATTTCATATCCATCGCCAAAATAAAAGGTTCTAGAAAACACGTCAGAAGTCAGTGTAAAATTAGAAGAATCCATAAATGGTAGTCCAACTTTCAGGAGGCATAAGTTTTGATCCAGGACTTTGATTGATGAACCATTTACATTTTTGAAAATCTCTCCAAGTTTTCTATAGCCCTATGGACTAGCTTTTCTTGTCCCCCATTTTTCAGGCCCGTACGAGGCCATTTAGTGCCTCAAATTTGACTTTGAAGTGCTCTTAAGAGGTCTCCAGGAAACTTAAAACTATAATAACTTTCAAATTGTAAAGCCTTTTGATCTAATTCTTTTCTTGGAGTGCTTTAAATTACAAATATAATAATCTCTTTAACTTACACCATCTAACTCATTATAATTATGGCTCAATTACAAAATAACCTATTTGCTGCATTGGCACGTATCTAAAGGTGCTAAAAAACTCTAATCCAAAAAACTAATCGTGAAACTATGAGAGTTAGAATATTTATTTGACCTAAATGGGTATCTAGAAATGAAAAAAAAATTAAATAGAAGCTAACACTAAGCATAATTTTGGGTGATACAGGATTGCCCTTACACCATTGGATGGTCCTGCATCAAGGTTAGTCATGGTCTCTTGTATTTACAATATATAATCTGTGAAACTACATTCATTTTTCATTGTATTACATTAGAAAAGAATGTAATGATTAGTTGACAATTGTTGCAATATGTGCTACCCCTATCACTCCCAAAAAACTTCAAAAATAATATCAAACAAGTGATATATGATCTTGGAAAATAAATGAGCTAAGAAGAGATATTTGTTCAATATATCAAACAAGTAATATATTGTAAAGTCTTGTATTTATATGTCTTTGTGTCTTGAATCCCTTGTAGGTGGTTTTCATCTAAAAAAATCCAAAAAGAAGATATAAAATATTGGACGAAAAGAATTCCTCTACTAATGTGTGAAATGAAAAATTGTTTACCTTCAACTTTTTTCAATGCACAAGAACACTACCTCATACACCAAGTTGAGGAGATTGAATTGTGAGGACCTGTACAACCTAGGTCAATGTGGATGGTTGAGAGACACTTGAAATTTTTGAAGGGTTTGGTTTAACAAAGAGAATTTCCTAAGGGTTCTATGATTAAGGGATATATGGCATACTCGATGATAGTGTACATTACTCAATATCTTCCTAATCTTACAACAAAGACCTATATAGATTACATTTGGGATCTTGACCCCATTAATTTTTTTCAAAGGGAGTGCTTTGTCAGGAAAGGTAAATTTAGAAAAGTAAAAGGTAATAAATTATGAGATGTTATTGTAGTTAATTAATTCTTAATATTCAAAATAAATTTGTTCTAAGTCATCTATTTACGTTTGTACAACTGCTAAAGTGTGGGATGTAATACATTTGTTTATTGTAAACAATCAAAGATTGGATGTCGGTATGGATTGAACAATGTCAACATTCTAGTCATGATTTAAAATTGGAATCCATGTCTTCATTGGTTTAACGAACACATTTTAATGGAGATCCCAATGTTACACAAAAGGAAATAGATTTAGCATATGGTTTAAGAGATCTCTAGGTACTTATAAGTTTGTTAATCAGCCATATGTTTTTGAACTTGTGATGGAATAAATTATACATGTTTGAAATTATTCTAGATGACAGACCACAAGGCTATGTTTTGTAATGGTTATAAATTTTGCATCAAAGATTTAGATGACATGAAGAGAACTTGCAATTCTGGTGTAGGAGCATCCAGAGGTATAAGGGCAATCCTGTGTCACCCAAAAAAATGTACTTAGACTTAGTTTATGTTTCATGTGTTTTCATTTCTGGATACCCATTTGGGTCAAATAAAGGTTCCAACTCTCACAGTTCCACTATCAATGTTCTAGGATAGAGTATTTGAACACCCTGGGATACATGTAAATGCTGAAAAATAGGAGTATGTAATTGAGCCACCATTTTTGTGAACTAGGAGGTTTAAACTGGCCAAATGAATGCAATTGCAATTTAGAACATTCTAGAAAAAGAATCAGGTCAAAAGACCCCATGGTTTGAAAGTTATCACAATTTTTCAATTTTTGGAGACCTCCTAAGAATGCTTCAAAGTTAGGTTAGGGGCATTAAATGACCTCAAAAAGGGCCAAAAAATGGGGGATGAGCAAAGCTGGTCCATAGGGCTATAAAGCGCTTCGAGAGCTTTTCGAAAATGTAAACGGTTCGTCAATTGGAGCTACGGTTCAAAAGTTATGCCTCCCGAAAGTTTGGTTACCATTTTTGGATTCTTCTAGATTTGCACCAACTTCTAATGTAGCTTCTTGAGCCTTCTACTTGGTCGGTGGATGCCTACTAGCACTTTTTAGAATGTACTCCTAGTCCTTAACCCTCCGGGGTCTATTTAAGGACATTTTTGGCATTGTAAAAGGTAGGTCGGAGTGGAATTTGAGAGGAGGTACCAAAAGGAGAAATTATCTCCAGTTTTGTGCTATTGTAAGCCCTTAGGGCATGTTTTGAAGTCTATTTTCTCTGTACTGAATGTACTAGCTTATTTTCACAGTTAATACAATTTCCCTTTTCCTGTTGTGTCCATTCTGTGCTTGGGTTGTGTCCCCATTAGATTCTAGGATAAGTGCAATCTTTTCAGTGACCAATATTTAATCTGGAAATGACTTACATCCTCGACTATATCAAAATTGATACTATGGCATTTTGGTTGATATACTTGATTGTGATTTTAATTCCTTCAAATTATTTCTCTTCATTATCAAATGGTATAGACTATGACTCAATCAAAATGATCCTGATAGGACTATTATTGAGCATGAGAATGGATTTCCAATGATTAATACAAGGTTGTTTGAGCTAGTTGGGGATGAGCCCTATGTTCTTCAAAGCCAATGTGAGTAGTTATTTTACACAGAGGTTCCACATAAACTAGGTTGGTCATTTTTTTTAGACATGATCCAAGGGGAAGGCCGATAAAGTAAAATGCAATGGAAGAAGAAGATATCTAGGAAGAGGAAGAAGTGGATCATGATTGAGAGTTAGCCAATGATGCTCTTGAAGAAAATTATGCTGCTAAAAGTCACAATGATGATGCTTTTAATGATGATGATGATGATGATGATGATGACAATGATGATGATGATGATGATAATGACCTGGATAGTGGTGGTGAAAATGTCGATGACAATGATGATCTTGATGATGAGATAGATGAAGAATAAAATCAATGAATATACAAGTAAACATTTTCTATTTGATTATTGATTTCTAAATTACTAATAAAAGTAAACATTTTGAATTGAATTTGGTGTACTAATACAAATTTAACTATAATATGTGTTGGGATTAAGAAAAAATCTTGTATTTCATTTGTAGGGGATACATCTAGCAAGGCATTTGCGCAAGAGAATGCATTTTAATTATGAAGGTTCCAATCTCAGCAATGATACAATCCTAAAGAGGTACCAAGAAATTGTCTGAAATATTGCTTCTCCTATAGATGATGAATAATTTTTTCTCCACAATCCCTCTTCCTCAAATTCCTATTACAATGACAAAAAATTTTCCACCCAACTTATTTCAAGTCTCATAAAACTTCCATAGAAACTTCTCACAATACTCTCTTCAAAATGCTTTGTAAATTTGTGTAGTCCTTTATATACTCATAAATATATCTGTAGAAGCCTTCATAAATCTACACTTTATCTTTGCTAATAGTTCCGCATTAATCTTTTGTGCTTCTTTATTCATAACCTATGATCTTGCCAAGATCACAATCTCTTTTGTATCTTGACGCCTTCATGAAAGAATACATATTTTTTAATCAATAAAAGGCTATAACTAGTGTTTATATTATATAACTAGGAAAAAATGACAATAACAAGGATGATTTATAGTCTATATGAGTAGAACATTGCTTTAAGCATCTTTGGAGAATACTCATCTAACCTTATCTAGAAAAATTGTCCACAAACTCAATAAGTGATTATCCTTCAAAGAATAAGAGAAGGAAGAAAAATTTCAAATAGAGGATTATCATTACATGCATTCAATAGAGTAGAAACATTTTGTACTTCAAAAAATATAAAATTAAATAATATTCAATATTATTAATAGATTTTTCCTACTAAAAATTGTGTAACAATATTATAATCATGTATGTAGTAGCCACAACAAAGAGATGAATCTAGTTATTATCTCTATTGAAAGCAAAAAAATGAAGAGAATTTGAAACAAAAGAGTTTTAAAGTCATAATTTCTTAAAAAAGTACACTAGAGATAGATCAATCACATTTTCAAGAGGAATGATTGTTACTTGTGCTAAAACTATGATGACCATATAGCCTTGAATGAGGACATTCTATCTATGGCATTCACATTTTGCTAGCTACATATAGCAATTGGAGAAAGCTACCCATTAACTCACCATAACCAAAATGCATATAATTTGATCACAATGTATAAAAAAATAATTGCATGAAAAGAAAAAAAATATATGACCCAAACAGAGGATAAAAATAACATCAATAAAAAAGTTAGAGAAGTATTAGCACTTCTCAAAATTGAGCATACCACTAAAACTTCAAAACTGCAAATGCCTCATGGGACTTAGAGTTTTCTTCTTGATTGTTGAATCTTAAAAATTTCTTAATGGAATTGAAATTCTTAATTTCATAGAATATTTTGGTGTACATATATAATGAGAATAATCATTCTACTATATATCAAACTTCCATAATAGAGCTGAACACACACTAAAGATCGTTGATCACTAAAACATGACTATTCAACATAAAGATATAGCAAAATTGCCCAAACATTAAAAATGGAAAGAAATAAATGTGGTTGAAGATCTATTCTTAGATAGCATGTCATGCATAGATTTGAAAAATCAGGACCATTGCATTTTTTTTTGCTACTATAGAACCATCTTTAGTAGACCCAATGTTATTGTAGTTTTGAAATACATTAGTCAATTTTTCGATGATTTTCTAAGATTTTTCTCATGTCACAACTTTATATAGAAAATAAAACAATGGAACTTAGACCAAGTTGTGTATAGTATGATATCTATCTCTCTATCAAGTCAAATAATTTTTGTCAACAACTAGGTAGAATGGTGTGGGAAAAAAAGAAGGTGGTAAAGTGTGTAGAATTTAGATAACAACAATATCTAAGAAATTTAGGATTAGAGCATTGATAGTCATTCATTTTCTAACAATTTAGGATTATCTACTTTGTTGTGGATGGAGGATGCTATAATCTTGAAGAAGAGATGCACAACATTGTACCTGTGCCCTTTCCATATAATAATTTAGACATTTTCAATCCTTGGGATATCACTTTCTCCATTGCCTAAGTACTAAAATAAGAGTATTGCATTTTGATTTTTTTTTGTGATATGATTTTAGTTAACCTTTATTGAATATTAGTTTGATCTATGTTTTGTTAAATGAGCCTTGTCACAACATACTAATTTAGAGATGAAATATACATGCTTGTAGAGTTCAAATTTGAGCAACCATAGGGACAACCACACCAAAAAAAGTTGCAACCAAAACCATATGAGAAAGAGGAACCTCCAAGAAAGAGATGAGCAAGGAATATACAAATCCTCCATTGAAACACTAATAGGAGTGGACACAACATTGCAAAGACCAAAAAAAGGAGCTTTGACATTACCATCGACAACAAGAGGAACTTGAACCAAGATAGAAGCAACTGGAACCATCACAATGGGTTCTTGAATCAAACGATCTTCTACATAATGTAGTGAGTTACTAAGCATGATTTTAAGATCACCCTCACAATATGTTCGTATACACTATTTAAAGGCAAGTGATTCTTGGAAAACACTCACAAAATCACATTAATTACTTATAGATTATAGGGGATACTTATATAATGCTATGTATTAAATATTTTCCAATGAAATCAGCTATTATAAAAAGATAATAAAAGACAAATAGATTTAGATGAAAACAGTTAAAGTAGACCTTGTGCAATTGAGTATATTTGTAATATTAGTTAGACCTACAAGAAAGAAAATGGAGTGTGGTTTAGAAGGAGGAAATATTTGATACATGAATGAAGCTGCACCATGTTGAAAGGACTTTATAAAAGAAATTTTAAGAAATAAAAAAGAATGATAAATCCTTTGGGAGATGTGTAGATAATTAAATACAACACAATATCTCATCATGTGTTGAGACATGAGATATAACAAACATTGAATGATACCACAAGGAAAATATATAAAGAACATGTTAAAAAAAGATGTGTTCTTCTTTGTTAGAAATACATTTTACTATGTTGATCACATGTGTACGCTGTTTAGCACAAGTCATCTAGTTTTTTGTTTGGCCCCTCTCATGGCCCCTCTCACGAAGATTGTGTTGACATTGTGCTAAGTTGTCTGATTGATACTACTTCTGATAAATCATTCATAGAAAGTGTTGCATTTTCATTTCCTTTTTATATTACTGTAGAGAAGAAGCCCATAATCATGATTATTTCTCCATGGAGGAAGCCATGGATTCAACATACATTTTATGTGCAAAATTAGTTTATTGAGGACTTGACATAAAAACAGATGGACCATTGCCAAAAGGCCACTTGGAAAGTTTGGCGATGGTCCACCAATTTTCATGTCAAGTCCTCAATAAACTAATGCTGCAAAACAAAAGTATGTTGAATCCATGACTTCTTGCATGGAGAAATAATCATGACATTAGGCTTCTTATCTATAGTAATATAAAAAGGAAATGGAAATGAAACACTATTTGTGAAACGCATGAGCAAAAGTAGTATCAATCAGACAACATAGAAGAATGTCAAACACAATCTCCATGAAAGTGGTGAAAGAGGAAACTGCATGACCTATGCTCAACAATGTATGTGTGTGATCAACATAGTAAAACGCATTTATAACAAAGAAGATTTTTTTTTAATTTAATATATCAGCAAGCCATAACAATTGTGATGACAAGGTCCGATGGAACATCATTAGAACAAGACCACTATTGTCGCATATCCATCACACTTGTGATGGATAAACATGATAGAGAACCATCACACCCATGGTGTTTTTTCCACATACTATCATGGTTGTGATGGATATTTTTATGCTTAACTGTCAACCATACAATGTAAGCGTCGCTATTCTGACACCAAAGTGAAACTCTTAAATGTCGTACTTACGATAGTGGCTTGTCACAATTACAACAATGTGATGGTGATCTCTTGGTCTTGCCTTCTTCCAAATTGTGACATCTTTTGGTGTTGTAATTGTGACAGACGAGGTTATTGTCAAAATTTGTGATGCTTGTTGATGTTTTCAGATCTGTTGCAAATGCAATGGCATTGCCTGTTGAGGTATATGCTTTCCATATGCAACATCCTCTCATTTATATTGAGCATAGGTTATTGAATAGACATGTCTATTCAATAATAAAATAATTAATTTATATAAACTTAATTATTGTTATATATAAATATAAAAATATATATAAATACATTTCTCACATAAAATAAGTTTATATCTTATATAGAATTATATCTCATATATAATTACATGTATATCCATAGAGTTATCCGATAGAAGCCATAAAACATTAACACTCCTCTTAGCAAGGGAGGATAAACACAAGACAAATATTACACCATTGGTAATATTAAGGATATCTCATACATTTTCCACCATTTAATATAGCATACAATATCAAGAATATTGATCTCTAGAATATCAACATATGATATTCATCAATTACTCAAAAACAAGGTTTGATATCACATTTGATATCAAGAGTATTGGACTCCTAGAATATTGACATTAATTATTCACCAAGTACTCAAATAAGGTTTGATATCACATTTGATATCAAGAGTATTGACCTCTTAGAATATTAATGATATTCACCACTTACTCAAAACATTTATATATCACATTTGATATCAAGAGTATTGACCTCCGAGAATATCAATGATATTCACCAAGTACTCTAAGAGTAATGGCCTCTTAGAATGTTGAGATACAAGACATTCACCATTTACTCAATTTATTTTATCTCATAATAATAGTTTATTGTAAGATCGTCATCTCACAATAACTTCTCCAAATACAAGTGATGATCATTTGGAAGTTGTCACTTCCTCATGATGTACATAGGGGTAGGCCCATCAAAATCACATAGCCATGAGACAAATTCATGAATCATTGTCCTCTGAAGAATCCACCACAACATGATTTACTCCCTCTTAATCAATATGATTGAGATTACTAAAGGTTGATTGAGTCATATCATCTATCTGCTCCCTCTGTTTCAAAATTACCTTCATAAAAATAATTTAGTCTCCCTCTTAATCTAAATCTCCCTCTTTTTCCTGCAAGAACAATCTCAGAGGAAAAGATCAAAGCAAATCGCTCTTATAAAATTAAAATAAGAGATAAAAACCATAATAATAAAGGATAATAAATGATTATGCAAAATAATATTATTACCCTCTTACATGTTTTAATCACACAAATCTTCATTTTAAATTTTCAAAAAATAAGAAATAAGATACAATCTTCATTTTTCATACTCACATAATAAATCTCTTAACATTTGACAAATCTTATATCGGATTATTAAAGATCATATTGAATTTATATATATAATTCAAATATAATTATATATATAATTTATTGCCTCATATGTTTTCAGTTATGATATCTTATATAATATTTATTAAACATAATAGTAAAGAATATAAAATAGACATTACTCATAAATCATACCTTATTACTTTTCTTCGTCAGGTTTGATCGGGTTTGTGTCTGATGCCTCTACCTTCCAATGAGCATTATGTTTCACTTTAATACATTTTGTTTCACATTTCCTAATGCAATGCCTCATACCTTTATTTCATAGTCATCATTTGTATAATTTGGTATAATATGATATGATATCGCTTTGGCCATATATTATTCTTTGTAATTACTCATTTTAATTCTGTACTCAATGGCTTGTTCCATATGAAATGTTCTATTTTTTATTTTTTATTTTTCCTTATACCCTAACAAATGACTCGAGTAGTCCTGTCAAAGAACACAGGTGAGGTACTTGAAGTGGCAAAACATCAGGCATTATGAACTTCACTGTTGCAATGGAGGTTCCTAGTTATTGCAGAGGCAAGTCCAATGATCCTCCTCGTTTACTCCATATTTGCTAATTTTCTTCCTCAACCTTTGAATAGAAAAGTTTTGAGAGGAATAACAATTTGTTATTGATATTCCCTATGAACACCCTTCAACACTTATTAGGTATTTGTGTGTTATTCTGAATTTTTGAACCAAAACAAACATAAGATCTTTGTAAGGTCTATGCCCTTCATGGAGTAAACCTTTATCTTTTAAATTTATCTCTCTCTTTTTGTAGGAATTCTTTCCAATTTATGCTCTTTATAGTTGTACATCCTCTAACTTGGCTCTAGGATATTACCCTACATCATGATGATGACATTGCCTCCTCAGTGATTCAACATCTCTCATCGAGCCAACAATGATACTTGTTCTTTGACATTCCCTAAGCAGCCTTTTGTAGACATTAGACAAAACATGGGTTGAATATGCATAATATCTCCAGCTTGGCAATGTCTACAAGTTGGAACCATATTCCATACAGATTGAATGACATCTAAACTTGAAATTCCAACACATGTAGAGATTACAAACAATGATCTAATATTGGAATGTGATCAAAAATTGCATGCCAAGTAAAAAAATGGCATTGACCCTCCCCTCACTGAGCATTTTCAAAAAAAATTTCGACGTCACAGTTAAGCACTGACTTGGCTACATTTAGCCTTCAAGAAGTGTTGGGGAAACTTCAAGTTAGTAATAAAAAATTGCCCCACATAGCTTGCTAATTCCAATGACATTGTTGGCATACAATCTGAGATCATTTCTTCTTTTCCATACATTCGCAATCCTACTCTGATACCATGTTGATGTTTTTAGATCTACTACAAATGTAATGGCATTGCCTGTTGAGGTATATGTTTTCCATATGCAACATCCTCTCATTTATATTGAGCATAGGTTATTGAATAGACATGTCTATTCAATAATCAAATAATTAATTTATATAAACTTAATTATTTATATATATAAATAAATAAATAAATAAATAAATAAATAAATAAATAAATAAATATATATATATATATATTTCTCACATATAATAAGTTTATAACTCACATAGAATTATATCTTATATATAATTACATGTATATCCATAGAGTTATCCAACAGAAGCTACCAAACATTAACAATGCCAAAAGTTTGACGCCCATCTGACGAGAGCCAATTCTCGGTACTATCACTTGGGAAATGATAGGCTGTCATAATACAACATCATGCCATCACAATTTGGGTCCAAATGTAGTAGTGATCCTCAAGCCACAAGTCAACTTGGCTACAAACACTAAATAGAAATGAGTAAAGCCATAATAATGGTTCCCACATTTCATCACAAAGAAATCAGATGGAAGTGCAAAAATCATTTTCTAGGGTCTTTTAATGAAGCCTACACTTCAAAAAAATGCTCGTTAGGGCTTTGTTCAAAGTCATGGCCCTATGGATTTCATTCAAAGCCCTGGGATTCATTAGAAGCCCCTTTTTGCAATTGGTATGGAGGGCTTTGAATGAGGCCAATAGGGCCAATAAATGTTCAAAAAGTGGGCCAGGGGGCTTCGTTCGAACCTCCCTAGGGCCAATAAGAGGCCAAAAAGTGGGCCAAGGAGGTTCAAACTAGGGGTATTTGTTCAAACCCCCCTAGGGAAAACAAACACCCTTGGGGCCACCCAAAATACTCCTAGGAGGCTTCAAATGAAGCCCACTTTATACAAATCCTCTTTAAGGTCTTCATTCAAATCTTCTTTCATTCGAAGGTCTCAATTTTTTTTTTTTACAAACTTCCTAAATTTTCTATCAAATTTTGCCCTTTTGAGGGCTCAAACAAGGGCTAAATAGGTCCATTTTCTGAAACTAAATATATATCACATTGTTGTACTCTAAAAAAGATTTCTAATGACTATTCTTTTTAATATGAATTGTGTTTATTGTCATATTTTTAAAGTAATTTTGGTAAATAAAGGTTGTTTGGCCATTTCATAAATCTTTGTTGGAGGCTTTGGGAGAAATAAAAAATGGAAGAAAATATTTTTTTAAAAATATGTTCATCAAAGGTATGTGTGTAACCTTTCTAGAAAAACAAGAAAATATCCATTTCAATTTATACAAAATAAATTATATCAATCAAAATCAACCTATGTCTAATTTATCATTGATGTCAATTTATGATCAAATAAAATCTACAATTTTAAACAAAATTGAATGAAACCAACTGAAGTTGTTAGATATTTATGTTACCATTCTAGCTTTGAAATAATTTGTCATTAGCATGTTTGAAAAAAAAAATTAAAAAAATATGTTCATCAAAACAACCATCACTCTTCAAAAATGATGATTTTTCATACATACCACTTTTTGAAGGAGAAATAAAAATAGAATTCAATCAATTCAAAAATTAAAATAAAAAATATTTTTAAAAATTAGAAATAAAATTCTGCAAATCACTAGTTTACATGGTCTTCAAATTCTTTACATTTTTTTAGTAATAAGCATATGAAAGTGAGTTTTTTTTTATAAAATTGTTTCAATGTAAAAGTTAGCCAAAAAATATGAACTAGTGTTATGAGACCACCCTCCATGCAATCATAATGCAAAGGTCTACCAAGTAATATGTGATGATTACTCATGTCCACAATATCACACAACACTGGATTCTTATAATACCCAATCTAGAAATCAACAAGACATTGTTTTCTCTCCTCCAAAGCATGATCATCTTGTAACCAACCAATCCTATAAGGACAAGGACTTCTCACCCTCTTCAAACCAAGTTTTCAAACCATCTCTTCAAGAACTAGGTCATTAGTACTGCCACCATCCACAATCACATTAAAGATTTTACTTCTAGAATTAGAATGTAACGCACCACAAGGGAAGCCAAGAGAAATTAACCTAAAGTTTCACTAAGTTTGTCCAATAATTTTTTTAAGATAATAACAAAAACAAATAATATAATAGAAGCAATAACTCACATACATTCACCCATTATAAACATATTACATCTCCTAAGGGTCCATTATATTGAATCACATATATAAATAAGTTTATTAATATTAAAAATAACATTTAATGAAAATCCACATCATGGAATAATCATAAGTATGAATCCACTTAAATAATATACAATTATATAAGATGCCACTTGGCAATAATTAGAATGCATAATCATCCACTGTACAAGTCACAGGGTATGAAAAGCTCAAAGAATATACAACATAAATGAATACATCATCTCATAGTATCTCTAATAAATCAAGTACAATACAAGAGAATATAATCATCAAATATAAATACAAGATTAGAAAGAAAGGAACAACTGCATAGGTACATCTAAGAATGGCATCCAATGGATAGATCTAAAGCAATTAACCACTGCTTAGTCACATATCCTATACCAACCACATTGAAGGGTTTGATCTTGGACCTTTGTAGGTCCTTCATCTAAGGACTCCTGGATCTCCACCTTTCCTCATTCCTAGGACAATGCAATCCCTCTTAATTACCACCCCTTGGAGGAGGTAGGTGCTCTAAGATTATTCTCATCATCTGTCTCAAATTAGTCTCATTTGAGTCAACATGATCTTCTATATGACTCTCCTCTCTATTCTCGTCCTGAACAAGACTCTCTCCAAGAGTTAGAAGAGGACTATCATTGATGGAGATAGAACCCAAGCATAGAATGGACTCAACAAGAAAGGAGAAAATTTTATTAACTATGTAAATATGCTATTACATTCAGTACAGAGAAAATAGACTTCAAAACATGCCCTATGGGCATACAATAGCATAAATCTGGAGATAAATTCTTCTCCTAGTACCTTCTCTCAAACTCCACTCCGAACTGCCTTTTACAATGCCATAAATGTTCTTAAATAGACCTCGGAGGGTTAAGGATTAGAAATACATTCTAGAAAGTGCTAGTTGGCATCCATCGACCAAATAGAAGGCTCCAAAAGCCGCGTTAGAAGTTGGTGCAAAATTAGAAGAATCCAAAAACGGTAACCGAACTTTTGGGAGGCATAACTTTTGAATCGTAGCTCCGATTGACGAACTGTTTACATTTTTGGAAAGCTCTTGAAGCACTCTATAGCCCTATGGACCAGCTTCACTCATCCCCCATTTTTTGACCCTATTTGAGGTCATTTAATTCCCCTAACATGACATTGAAGCAATCTTAAGAGGTCTCCAAAAATTGAAAAACTGTAATAAATTTCAAACCGTGGGGCCTTTTGACCTTGTTCTTTTTCTGGAATGCTCTAAATTACAATTACATTCATCTAACCAATTTACACCCTCTAATTCACCAAAATTATGGCTCAATTACATACTCCTATTTTTCAGCATTTACACGTATCCCAAGGTGCTCAAATACTCTATCCTAGAACATTGATAGTGGAATTGTGAGAGTTGGAGCCTTTATTTGACCCAAATGGGTATCCAAAAATGAAAACACATGAAACAGAAACTAAGTCCAAGTACATTTTTTGGGTGACACAAGATTGCCCTTATACCTCTGGATGCTCCTGCATTAGACACCCACGGTAGATTGAAAAGTGACCCTGTCACTTTATGAATGGTAGAGGAAATTCCAAATGGGAAACCTTAGCTGCTAATAACCAAGTTGAGTCCTCTATTGGCCATCCTTTCCACTTGACCAGATACTCTTCATACTGCCTATTTCTGGTACTCCTACCCATATGATGATCTAGAATGTCTTTTATCTCCTCCTTCTTAGAAGTAGGACTTGGACATGGCTCTAACATCAGCTCCTCATCTGCACCATCATCATGATACTTTGTCAAGTTTGCAATGTTTAAGATAGGAGAAATGTGAATTCCATCTGGCAACTCCACCTCATATGCATTTCTTGAGTCATGTTTTTTTAGAATTTTGCAGGGGCCAAACTTCTTCATCTTCAGCTTGTTGTAAGTACCGGCTAGAAATCTTTCTCTTCTTAAGTGTACCACGACTAGATCCCCTACTCGGAACTCCGTATGTTTTCTCCTTTGATCAGCCCTAGCTTTATACTATTGGTTCATCTTGGTAATGTGTGCTTGGACCTCCTCATGTAGACGCTTGATATGTTTAGTAAATTCTTCAGCTTCAACACTTGTCCTCTCCCCTTGCTCTATCTTCCTCAATTCTGGTGCAGTCCTTGGGCTACTTCCATATACAATTTGGAATGATGATCTACTAGTACTCCTGTTTATAGAGTTACTGTAAGCAAACTCTACTTGTGGTAGAATCAAATCCCACCCCTTGGGCTTATCCCCAACTAAACATCTCAGTAAATTTCCCAGACTTCTATTTACCACTTCAGTCTGTCCACCAGTTTGTGGGTGATGCGTAGAATTGAACTTCAAGTTTGTTCTCAACTTCTTCTACAATGTTCTCCAGAAATACCCCACAAATTTAGTATCTCTATCAGAAACTATACTCCTCAGGAGACCATGTAGTCTCACCACCTCTCTAAAAAACAAGTCTGCAAAATGGACAACATCATGAGTTTTGTGGCATGGAATGAAATGTGCCATTTTGGAGAACCTATCAACCACCACAAATACTGAGTCATTACCCCTTTGTGTCCTCAGCAATCCAAGAACAAAATCCATACTTATGTCCTCCCATGGCTTTGATGGAACAAGCAATGGCTGATATAGTCTAGTATTGTGACTAAATCCCTTGGCCACTTGACAAACCTGGCAACTCTGTCCAAACTTCTTCACATCCTGTGACATTTGAGGCCAAAAATAATGTTCTTTGAGAATGGCAATGGTCTTATCTCCACCAAAATGTCCTGCCATCCCTCCACTATGTTTCTCCTTAATCAAATTTTCCCTCATGGAACTCCTTGGAATGCACAATTGACTATCCTTAAGTAACATACCATCCTGAATCAGATAGTCTAACCACTTAGTTCTGTCTACAACAACATGTTCTTTACAAGCTTTCCATGCTTTAGCAAAATTAGGATCCTCAGGGTATAGATTCTTGAGTTCAACAAACCCAACTACTTCAACTTGCATTGTTGTAAGCAACAATTGTCTCCTACTTAATGCATCTGCAACCCTGTTAAATTTTCCACTTCTATGCTTCAACACAAATGCATAGCTCTACAATAATTCTACCCACTTCATATGCCTTTGATTCAATTTACCTTGGCTATTTAGGTACTGTAATGCCCGATGATCAGTATACAAAACAAATTCCTTTGGCAATAAATAATGCCTCCATTTCTTTAAGGCTTGAAGTATTGCATAGAACTCTTGATCATAAACAAAATACTTCTTCTTCGCATCATTCAATTTTTTACTAAAATAAGCAATAGGGTTACCTTCTTGGCTTAATACAACCCCAATAGTGTTGCCACTAGCATCACAATCCACTTGGAACACCTTTCTAAAATCTGGAAGTGCCAACACAGGTTGTTCTATCACTTTCTTCTTCAATATTTCAAAACTTCTCATAGCTACTGCAATCCATTTGAACTCTTTTCTATCCCCTCTTATTGTGTTAGTTAGGGGTGCACAAATGCCATTGAAATTCTTAATGAACTTCCTGTAAAAACTAACCAGACCATGAAATGATCTTACCTCAGTAGATGACCTTGGAGTAGGCCATTCCAAGATGGCTTTTACCTTCTCTGGATCCATTTTGAGACCTTCAGGTGATATAACAAACCCCAAGTAGACTAATTCCTTTTTAGCCAAAGTACACTTCTTCAGATTAATTAATAGTTTCTCTTCCCTCAACCTCTCAAGAACACTATGAATATGCAATAAATGTTCTTCCAAAGTCTTTCTGAAAGTTAAAATATCATTCAAATAAACAATAACAAATTTTTCCAAGAACTTCTTAAGTACCTCATTCATAAGCCGCATGAAGGTGCTTGGGGCATTCGTCAATCCAAAGGGCATGACTAACCACTCACAAAAACCCTCCTTGGTCTTGAAGGTAGTTTTCCACTCATCTCCCTCTCATATCCGTATCTGATGATAGCCACTCTTGAGATCTATCTTTGTGAAGTACTGAGCTCCACTCAAGCAGTACATAAGATCATCCATTCTTGGCAAAGGAAACTGATACTTGATGGTTATCCTATTTATAGCTCGAGGGTATATACACATCCTCCACTCTCCATGCTTCTTTGGTGCTAGTACTATAGGTACTACACATGGACTTAGGCTCTCCTGGATCAACCCGTTCCTCAATAGCTCTGGAACCTGTCTATTTAGCTCCTCAATTTTAGTAGGAGTCATCCTGTGAGGAGCCTTGTTAGGAAAACTAGCTCCTGGGATTAAATCTATTTGATGACTTATTTGCCTTACTGGTGGCAATCATTCTAGAACATTATCAAATATGATATCTCCAAGCTCACCTAATAAATCTAAAACTTCAAGTGGTATTTCACTGCTACCTTCTTTATCTTTTCTAGGAATCAAAGCATAGCACATATGCTAATGTTTCATGCCATCTAAAAGCTTCCTTCCATCAATAAGACAAATCCTAGCACTGCTACATACCTTTGCGCCTTCCCTTTTCATGGGCTTTAGGTTGTGGTGAACTCCATCCTTTGTTAGAGAGTATGTGTTTGCATGACCACCATGTATTGCATGCCTATCAAATTGCCATGGTCTACCCAACAATAGATGGAAAAAATCCATTGGAATAACATCACAGAGAACTTCATCATGGTAACTCCCAATTTTGAACTTCACTAAACATTGTTCACTTACTAGGACCTTATGATCATCTTTCACCCAACCAATCCGATAGGGCTAGGGGTGTTTCTCCCTCTTGAGATTTAGCTTAGAGACCATCTCCTTTGATACCAAGTTATCAATGCTACCACCATCAATGATCACATCACAAAATTTAACCTCACACTTGCACCTAGTACAGAATAAACTCCCCTTTGTCCTGGTTCAATGTCACCACTTAGTAGAACCCTTTCATTTACTAAAGTCTCTCCTCTTTCTACATCCTCTGAATGTGATGATTGTGCATCCTCATCCACATGAGCAACCCTATCTTGGCCCTCAGCTCTCCTATTTATCCTTCCTTTTTGTTGAGGGCATTCAAAGGCACGATGGCCTTCTTCATTGCAATAAAAAATGGTACCATAGAAGCCTCCTCTTCCTTGTTCATTTCCTCTACCTCTTCCTCTCTGATTTCCAAAGTCTTGATCATGGGAGCAGTTGAAACCCTCGTTCCTCTGGTTCTTGCTATAACCCACATCATCATTTTTCTTTTGGGTTTCATTTCAGCCTCCAGATGACCTACCACTACCCCTTTCTCCTTGACCATGCCCTCTTTGTCTCCCTTCAAACCTTTTACTTAGCTTCTCTTCAACTCATAGGGAAAATTGGTATGCCTTTTCAACACTAGTCATTCTTACCAGACTTAATTCCTCCTGGATGATAGGTTGCAACCCACGGATATAACGAGCAACCTTCTCCTTATTTGCTTCTACATGCCCCGCTCTAATCAGAAGTCGATAAAACTCCTCTGTATATTCCTGGACCGATTTTCTTGCTTGCTTTAACCCATGCATATTCTTAAATAAATCAAGCTTGTAGTCAATAGGAGTGAACTGCTTCTTTAGTTTGTGCACCATGCGATCCCACCTTGTGATTTTCTCCTTTCCTCTTCTATTTCTTTCCAATTGAACCTCTTGCCACCAAATTTTGGCATAGCCTTTCAGTTTGGCCTCTGCAAACTTAACCCTATCTAGATCCCTCATATCCTCATACTCAAAGTACTCTTCCAATTCATTGATCCAGTCGATCAACGCATCTGGTTTCAAATTTTTGAAAAATACACCCACATCAATTGTAGGTCTTTTCCCAAATTTAGTAATGGCCCTAAAAAGCCTCTCCTCTGCTTGATTCAAAACTTCACCATCAACTTTCCCTTTTGGTCCAATCTCTTCTTCTTCATTGTCATCCTCACTTTCGTCACCTGCAGTAACATTTGTTCCTCTATGGAGCTCCTCCTGCAACACTTGTACCTGTCTTTTTCAGGGCTCTAACCTCCTTAGGATTAATAGCTCTGGCCCTTTCACCATGCTCTCTTCATGGAGGCATCTTCTTAATTCAAAACCATAACCACACAATCCTTGTGCAAACTGCCTCACAATCGACACTCTATCTACACACTCAGGAAAGCCTGCTTTGATACCACTTGATGGAGGCACAACCCAAGCACAGAATGGACACAACACTAAAGGGGAAAAAATTATTAACTATGTAAATATGATATTACATTTAGTACAGAGAAAATAGACTTCAAAACATGCCCTATGGGCTTACAATAGCATAAATCTGGAGATAAATTCTTCTCTTAGTGCAAAATTAGAATAATCTAGAAAAGGTAACCAAACTTCTGGGAGGCATAACTTTTGAACCATAGCTCCGATTGACGAACCATTTACATTTTTGAAAAGCTCTCGAAGTGTTGTATAGCCCTATGGACCAACTTCACTCATCCCCCATTTTTTGGCCCTATTTGAGGTTAATTAATGCCCCTAACCTGACTTTGAAGCATTCTTAGGAGGTCTCTAAAAACTGAAAAATTGCAATACCTTTCAAATTGTGGGGCCTTTTGACCTGGTTCTTTTTTTGGAATGATCTAAATTACAATTACATTCATCTGACCAATTTACACCCTCTAATTCACCAAAATTATGGCTAAATTACATACTCCTATTTTTTTTGGCATTTACACATATCCCAAGGTGCTCAAATACTATATCCTAGAACATTGATAGTGGAACTGTAAGAGTTGGAACCTTTATTTGACCCAAATGGGTATCCAGGAATGAAAACACATGAAATAGAAACTAAGTCTAAGTACATTTTTTGGGTGACATAAGATTGCCCTTATACCTCTGGATGCTCCTGCATCAATCATGTCTACCTTTCCAACGACCTCTTCCTCTGCTTGCACTATGACTTCTAACAATAGATCTAGTCTTAGAAACCATCCTCTTATAACACCTAAGAAAGAACAACAAAACACTCACAAAGTCAACAAAGGCATTCCACCTTAAAGTACAATTATAAGAAAACATGTTTGAAATCAACCTCAAGAGTTATTCAAGTTTTGTTTTTTTTGTTTTAATGTTTCAAGAAATCAAGTCTAAGGTTCAAAGTGTTCAAGTTGCAATAGATACATCTAACAGTTTAAGTTTTTTTTTTCCAGCTAACTAGTTAAAAACTAGTGGCATTTGAATATACATAGAGCTCCAAATATAGAAACTCTAGCTCTTATACCAAAAATAATGCCCCACCAAGGAAACCAAAAGAAATTAACCTAAAGTTTCACTAAGTTTGTCAAACATTTTTTTAAAAGATAATAACAACAATAGATAATATAGTAGAAGCAATAACTCACATACATATAATCATCATAAACACTAGATTACATCTCCTTAGGGTCCCACGATGTTGAATCACATATCAATAAGTTTATTATTATTAAATCTATTGCATAACCAAAATTCACATCATGGCATAATCACAAGTAGAAATTCACTTAAATAATATACAATTATATAAGATTCCACTTGGCAATAATTAGAATGCATAATCATCTGTTGTACAAGTCACAGGGTGTGAAAAGGTCAAAGAATATACATCATAAATAAATACATCATCTCATAGTATCTCTGATAAATCAAGCACAATACAATAGAATATATTCATCCAATAGAAATAAAAGATAAAAATGAAAGGAACAACCACATAGGTACATCTAGCAATGGCATCCAACAAATGGATCTCAATTGTATAAGAAAAATGCACTACAACTGGACCTCATGGAACCTAAATGACCCACTCCACCATGCTAAGGAGATAATCTCAAGTTCCATACAGATATCAATCTCAAAAGTCAAATGCAACATCTAGGTCAAGGAAAAATCTGAAAGTAATCTATCTCAAAGATAGCAAGATACAAATGACATCTAAACTTAGATGCAACAAAGACACATAAGAAATCTACTATGTAAGTAGGCAAGTGTCATCACATGAGCCAACTCTAAGGTTACCTTGGCAACCTCTTCGGAATCTAACCCCGTAGTGTCTATAAGTGGCACTAGTATCCTTTCATATAGACAAGACATACTAATGAAGCAAGGTCAAAAACAAGCATCCTCTCTACTCCCATCCTAGCCTTTACTAGCAGTCAAGGCATGTGCAAGGAAAAACATTGACTCTTATTAGTTCATTTTAAACCCATTTAATGAAATGTTATCATTTATGAAAACACCTTACAATGGGTTAGCTAGGCAACCACTTAGGGTTTCAACCTCCATTGCAAGCCACTTGCCAAGGTAGACATAGATTACCTACCCTAGGCTCATAAAGTACAAATCAAAGAATCACAATTTTCAACTCAGTCCTTTGCAAGCGATTGGAAAGCGCCTATAGATAAAACATAGTAATCACCTCAATCCTTTACAAGCAACTATAAAGCATCTAAAGGAAAATCATAATATTCACCTCAAAACTATGCAAGCAATTGGAAAGCACCACAAGACAAATCATAATAATCACTTCAGTCCTAAACAAGCAATTAAAAAGCACTAGAAGATAACCGATCAAAAGCTCAAAGGTTACAACAAGAAAGTAACCATAATCACCTTAGTTCTATATAAGAAACTAGAAATCATTAACAAACAATAGATCAAACTCATCATAGAAAACATGTGACTTCAAAACAATGGTCAAGTAGAAAAGATCATGACCAAAAACTAACCATAACATCATCATAGAACAAAACCCCTAAGCCTCTGGTAAACATCCTAAATGGTCAAGCATTAAGTCAAACTCATAAACCCAACATGAAATACAACATACATCTCAACAAAGTTTTAACAACTATTTTAATAGTTCATTTCATTTTCATAACACAAGGTTTCGATATACAAGCAGGGTTTCAATTTTCATTTTCTAAGTGTCATAAATATTAAAGTTTTCAAATTCATAATTAATCCAATTTTCCTTAGAATTAGGAATCAGTTTGATATATTAAACAAAAGCATCTAAACAAAAAATTCCATGTTTAATGAAAAAAATCAATTTTCCCAATAGAATTATAATTATTAGTTTACTTCATTAAAATATCATTAATAAAGTAATTAATAAAATAAAACTATCATTAAATCATTAATATATTTAAATATTATTGTCAACATTTAATAATAATGATTAATTATTATATACAATATTAAAAAAAAATATTAATAAAATAATATTTTAATATTAAATTATTAATAATAACAAATATTTAAATTTCATAATATAATAACTATATATTAAAGTTAATAATAACATCTTGATTAAATTACTTATCAATAAATAAACTAAATAATAAAATTTAAATTTAATAAAATAATAAAAAACTAAAATAAACCTACCCTACCTAACTTAACTAACTACACACAGACTGCTTTAAGCAGCCCCAGGTTGCCTTTGCGGGTGGTTCCCCCCACCCATCCACTCATCTATATATATATATATATATATATATATATATATATATATATATATATATAAAGATTTTCCTTATTAGATTTGATAGGAGAAAAATGAACAATCAATTGAATCTATATATAACATTCTTGATTTATTTTCCAAACCCTACTTGTATCAAAATGCAATTCTCTAAAAATTTACAAAATTAGGGTTTCTAATTTTCAATTCATATATAGATGATTTCAAAATGAAGGACAATAAAATTTGCAACAAGGGTTTCAACCCAATAAACACAGAGAAGATAAAGAAATAAAAAATAAAAACTACTACACAAAACCCACAAGATCCTACCTAGTTTTGATGCTAAAACAACAAATGCACAAAGCTCACAAGCAATTTCTCATTCTTCCAAAAACCCTCTTCTCAAAAATTGGCTCCTCTAAATCCATGTATGGAGAAATGAGCTC
Organism: Cupressus sempervirens; assembly: GCA_028749045.1. NCBI lineage: Eukaryota > Viridiplantae > Streptophyta > Pinopsida > Cupressales > Cupressaceae > Cupressus > Cupressus sempervirens. The sequence continues at coordinate 1,089,433,675 of CM053785.1, forward strand.
TTATTCCTTAATAAAGAGGTTTCTCCAATTAGGGTTTTAGTTTTGTAATCACGTGAAACCTTTTTGTTAATTATTTTATTATATTTTAATTTCATATGCAAGATTTTACATTTTAATTAAAATAAACTTTATTAAATCAATTCATTTCTCCATTTTATTAAATTACGAGATGTTTTTAATAAAATATTTATTAATTTAACAAATAATAATATTTATAGTTTATTATAAAAATAAAAATCCTAAATATATTATTAATAAATTACATAAATATGATTACACCAAAATTAGAACTTTAATTGAATCTTTTAAATTTAATTCTTTTACTTAATTAATTAAATATAATTGAATATTGAATTTTTTAATAATTTTAAAAAAAATTAAATCATTAAATTATCTTCTAATTTAATTTAATTATAACTGAAAATCACAACCGACCCACAAGACTAAATATGAAAAACTATTATAAAGTACATAATACTAAGAAAAACTCAAGGGTCAAAATCATGAATTTACATGACTTGATAAATTCGGAATGGTAAAACTAACTCTGATACTTATCCTACTTTCTAGGATACCTGGCTTAGGTTTAGGATTTGAACTCAAGAATCATCTCTCCTCTTTTCCCATTGAGATATTGTGATAGGGTACACTCATCTTAGCAATTCAGGGAAGTATTTGATGGCCAGTACCTGCAATCTGCATAAAATCTAAGCACGTATATACACATATAATCTAAACTAAATAGGTAATGATGGGGAGTGGTGCATCGTGAAGATCTTGACTAATAGGTGACTATAACTCCCTCCCTCAATCACATTAGAAATGTCAAAGATAAAGTAAAACATACACGTACACCATACACATGCAAGTATGGGGTAAGCATCCATAGAATCTGCATATAAATCATCCATCTATCGATCATCATGAAATAACTGAAATCACCATATGAAAATACATATATCGTCATTGATGAACACATAGAATAACTAAGTAATTCATCACATATATGAGTTGATTCTAAAATAACATTAAATCAAATGCAGTAACTAAGAACTTCTAATCATAAAACATAATCATAAAATTAGCCTAAAAGAATTTGACAATACAAATTAAAAATTAATCTAAGGGTAAGCATTCCACCCACCCCCCAAACTTAGGCTTACTCTTGGAATCCTACAAGAAAGATGAAATGAAAGCACTCACTTTGTGGTCCCATTGGACCCTCCCCCTTGTAGGAGGATGAGACTCCACTAAAAACACCCTTTGTGATCTAACCATATCTCCAACTGTAGGTTTTGAAGCTGTAGCTATCTAATCTAAGAACTGTGATTTCCATTGAGGACAATGGGATGACTTATGCCCATGTTGTCCATATGAAAAACATTCTTCATCAAAACTCCTCTACACTCTTGGTGCACTGGACCACTAAAAAGTACCCTCGCTAGCAAAAGAATAAGTACTCTGTAATGGTTGGCCATACTGGTTGCACTAAGAGTATTGAAAATCCTTAGAGTGTGAACCATCGCCACCACTTCATGCTGGAAGCTAAAATCTTCTCTACTGCTACTGCTAATTGCCTCCAAAAGAAGAAGGCTTCCTATTAATACCCACTCCCTCATTACCTTTGGACCCTAATGCTGTAGGTGCTCCTACAAAACTACCATGTCCCAAGGTAATGTTTCTCTCTATAAGGAAAGCCTAATGTACAACATCCTTGAGGGTTTTAGGTTGGAAAAATTTTACACCCCAGATGAGATGGTTGTTTAGACCCCAAATGAAGTGTTGAACCATCAGTGATGAACTATCATTGACCCTTGCATAAGGTATGAGCTCATAGAATTTTCACTCATACTCTACCATGGTCATAGTCTATTGACTCAGACTACGGAACTCATTGGCCCTCTGCTGGTGTCGTTCCTTTGGTAGGAAGTGTTCACAAAAGTTGTCAAGGAATAAGTCCCATACAATGGTGTTCATATTCACACCTAGTTTCTTCTCCTCAATGTTCCACCAAGCAGCCTCGAAGAACTCTAGGTAGGTGATGAAAAACCACACTTTGACATTAGAGTCAAATTCTTGCATCACAAAACATCTATCTAAGGAAATTAACCACTTCTCTGCCACTTATCCTATAGCAACCCCATTAAAGGGTTTGACCTTGGACCTCTGTAGGTCCTTCATTTGAGCGGCCTTAACTGACCTCTTTCTATCACTGTGGAGGTCTCTCCGACCACTCCTGGGTCTCTACCTTTCCCCATTCCTAGCATGATGCGATCCCTCCTGATCAACACCCCTTGGAGGATGTAGACACTCTAAGATCACCCTCATCATCTGTCTCAAATTAGTCTCCTATGAGTCATCGTGATCTTCTCTATGGCTCTCCTCTCTATTCTCCTCCTAAACATGACTCTCTCTAGGAGTTAGAAGATGACTATCATATCTACCTCTTCCTAGAATATGACCCTTAACACCAAATCTAGTGTCATACACCATCCTCCTACAACACCCAAGAAAGAATAACAAAATGGTGACAAAGTCAACAAAGGCATTCCACCTTAAAGTACAATCATAAGAAAACATGTTCAAAATCCAACTCAATAGTTATTCAAGTTTTTCCTTTTTGTATGTTTCAAGAAATAAAGTTTGAAGTCCAAAGTGTTCAAGTTATAATAGATACATACAACAATTTATGCTTTGTTTCAGTTAACTAGTTGACAACTAGTGGTGTTCCAATATACCCAGAGGTCCCAATGTAGAAACTCTGTTCTAATACTAGATGTAACACCCTACCAAGGAACCAAAAAGAAATTAACCTAAAGTTTCACTAAGTTTGTCAAACATTTTTTTTTAAGATAACAACAACAACAAATAATATAGTAGAAGCAATAACTCACATACATACAACTATCATAAACATATTACATCTCCTAAGGGTTTTATGATGTTGAATCACACATATCAATAAGTTTATTAATATTAAATATAACACATAACCAAAATCCACATCATGGAATGATCAGAAGTACGAATCCACTTAAATAATATACAATTATATAGGATGCTACTTGGTAATAATCAGAATGCATAATCATCCACTGTACAAGTCACAAGGTATAAAAAGCTCAAAGAATATACATTATAAATAAATATATCATCTCATAGTATCTCTAATAAATCAAGTATGGTACCATAGAATATAATCATCCAATAGAAATACAAGATCAAAAAGAAAGGACCAACTGCATAGGTACAACCAACAATGACATCCAATCGATGGATCTCAATGGTATAAGAAAAATATAATACCACCCAACCTTGCAAAACCTAAATGGACCACTCCCACCATGCTGAGGAGAAAATCTCAATTCCCATACATATATCAATATCAAAAGTCAAATCCAACATCTAGGTCAAGGAAAAACTTGAAAGTAATCTATCTCAATGGTACCAAGATACAAATGAAATTTAAATCTAGAGGCAAAAAAGATAGAAAGGAAATATACTATGTAAGTGGACAAGTGTCATCACATGAGAAAACTCTAAGATTACTCTAGCAGCCTCTCTAGACTCTGCCCCCCTAGTGTCTCTATGTGACACTAGTATCCTTTCATATAGACAAGGTATATTGATGAATCAATTTCACAACCAAGCATCCTCTCTACCCCCATCCTAGCCTGTACTAGCACTTGAGACATGGGCAAGGAAAAGAACTGACTCTTATTAGTTCATTTTAAACCCATTTAATAAAATGTTATCTCTTATTAAAACAACTTACAATGGGTTACCTAGGCAGCCACTTAGCGTTCTGGCTTCAATTGCAAGCCACTTCCCAATGTACACATAGATTACCTACCCTAGGCTCATAATGTACAAATCAAAGAATCATAGTTTTCAACTCAACTCTTTACAAGTGACTGAAAAGCATGTATAGATAAAATATGTTAATCACCTTAGTCCTTTACAAGCAATTGGAAAACACCTATAGACAAATCATAACATTCACCTCAGTCTTATGTAAGCAACTAGAAATTACTAGAAGATAACTAATCGAAAGCTCAAAGGTTACAACAAGAAAGTCACCATAATCACCTTAGTTCTATACAAGCAATAGGAAAGCATTAACAAACAACATATCAAACTCATCATAGAAAACATGCGACTTCATCACAATGGTTGGGTAAAAGATGATGACAAAAAACTAACCATAACTTCATCATAGAACAAAACCCCCGAGCCTCTAGTAAACATCCTAAATAGTCAATCACTAAGTCAAACCCAAAACCCCAACAAGAAATACAACATACATCTAGCAGAGTCTTAACAACTATTTTCATAGCTTATTTGTTTTTCAAGACACAAGGTTTTGATATACAAGCATGGTTTTGGTTTTCATTTTCTAAGTGTCATAAATATTAAAGTTTTCAAATTCACAATTAGTCCAAAGTTCCTTAGAATTAGGAATTAGTTTTAGATATAAAATTGAACCATCTAAACAAAAATCCAAGTTTAATTTAAATAATCAATTTTCTCAATAGAATTATAATTCTAAGTTTCCTTTATTAAAATATCATTAATAAAGTAATTAATAATTTTCTTAATAAAATAAAACTAATATTAAACCATTAATGTATTGAAATATTATTATCAACATTTAATAATAATTATTAATTATTAAATATAATAATAATTATTTATTAATAAAATAGTATTTAATATTAAATTACTAATAATAACAAATATTTAAATTTCATACTATGCTAACTACATATTAAAATTAATAATAACAACTTTATTAAATTACTTATCATGAAATAAACTAAATTATTAGATTTAATTTAATAACATAATAAAAAACTAAAATAAACCTATTCTACCTAATTTACCTGCACGCGAACTGCTTTAAGCAACCACAAGCTACCTTTCGTAGCCACAGACTACTTAGCTAGCCTCAGTTTGCCATAGGCAGCCGACCTATGAGAAGAAAGGAGAAAAGGGGGGTGTGGGGATGATGGCCCCCACCTACCATGTATATATATATATATATATAATTTCCTTTAAAAAAAATACTACCAAAATAAAGACTAGGCTCATCCCATCCAAATTTTGATTTTTAATTTATATTATATATAAATTTATAATTATCATAGTAATTACTAACTACTATGATATATATATATATATCTGATAGGAGAAAAATGAACAATCAATCAAATCAATATATAATATTCTTGATTTATTTTCCAAACCCTACTCGTATCAAAATAGAATTCTCTAAAAATTTACAATATGAGGGTTTCTAATTTTCAATTCATATATAGATGATTTCAAAATAAAGGATAATGAAATTTGTAACAAGAGTTTCAACCCAATTAAAATTCTAAAAATAGATCCACAACAAACACATGGAAAATAGAGAAATCAAAGAACAAAAACCACTGTGCAAAACCCACAACATCCTACTTGGATTTGATGCTAAAACAATCAACGCACAAAGCTCGCAAGCAATTCCCCCTTCTTCCAAAAACTCTCTTATCAGAAAATGGCTTTTCCAAATCTGTGCATGAAGAAATGAGTTCTAATTCCTTAATAAGGAGCTTTCTTCAATTAGGGTTTCTATTTTTCAATCACGCAAAACCTTTTTCTTAAATATTTATTTATATTTTAATTTCATGTGCAAGCTTTTGTATTTTAATTAAATTAAATTTTATTAAATCAACTCCTTTCTCCCTTTTATTAAATTATGAGACGTTTTAAATAAAATATTTATTAATTTAACTAGTAATAAATTTAGAGTTTATCATAAAAATGAAACTCCTAAATACACTATAATAAATTAAATAGATGTGATTACACCAAAATTAGAACTTTAATTAAATATTTTGAATTTTGAATTCTTTTATTTAGTTAATTCCTCAATTAATTAAATATAATTAAATATTGAATTTTATTTATTAAGTTTTCATTAAATTAAATCACTAAATTATCTTTTAATTTAATTTAATTATAACTGAAAATCACTAGCGACTGATAAGACTAAATATGAAAATCCAATTATAAATTACAAAATACTAAAACAAACTCAAGGGTCAAAATCATGGATTCATGTCACTTGATAAATTCAGAAGGGTAAAACTAACTTTGATACTTGTCCTACTTTCTAGAACAATTGGCTTAGGTTTAGGATTTGGAATCAAGAATTATCTCCCCTCTTTTACCATTGAGATACTGTGATAGGGCACACTTATCTTGGCAATTCAGGGAAGTCAATGCCTAGTACCTATAATCTACATAAAATTTGAGCATGTACATACATATATAATCTAAACTAAATATGCAATGGTGGGGAGTGGTGCATCATGTAGATCTTGACTAGCAAGTGACTATGACTCCCTCCTTCAGCCATATCAGAAATGTCAAACATAAAGTAAAACATACACATACACCATATACATGAAAGTATGGGGTAGTTATCGATGGAAACTGCATACAAATTAGCTATCTATCTATCATCATGAAATAAATGAAATCACTATGTGAACATACATATATCATCATTGAAATAATCATGAACACATGGAATAAGTAAGTATTTCATCACATATATGACCTAAGTTTGAAATAACATTAAATCAAATCTAGTAATCATAAAATTGGCCTAAAATAATCTAACAATATAATCTAAAATGTAAACTAGGGGTAGGCATTACATAGAAAATGTCCTAAACAAATTCATCATTTGACAAGGTTCCAACTTCCTCTTCCAAGCAACACTCTTCGAATCAACAAATTCTCCTCATCCTGCTTGGGTTCATTCACTAAGTCTGCAACCTCTTGCACCACAATAGTACTTCTATCACTAGATTTAAGACATTCATAAGGTTTATGTCCTTGTTCACCACACAAGCAACAAGTACCCTTAAATGTACCTTTTTCTAATCTCTTCCTCTATTCGACAAGTTTTTGTTCATCTCCAGTAATTTGTTCATTCTTCACCAGGTGATCCTACTGATCCTTCCTTTGAGGATTACCTTGATGTCTCCTCTTCAACTTCTCTTCTTCTCTCAAAAATAATTATAAACATCCTCAACCAAAGAAATATTCTAGATACCTATCTCATCTTGAATATTAATTCTTAAGAAATTAATATATCTAGCCACCTTTTCTTTAGACAGCTCTCTCTACCCAAATCGAATAGACAACTTGTATAACTCCCCAGTATAATCTTTTACAAATTGTTGATACCCAATATAAACTTGGTATTTAAAATTTTTAGTGTGTGGAATCTTGAACCTCTTTGAACTAAGGTTCAAAGCAATTCAAAGTGGTTCGGCTAGTTCAAAGCTCAAAGATTGAAATGGACAAGAAAACTTCAGAATCCATATTCATTTTAATACTCGAATTCAATCCTGATTTAATAGTTTAGTTTTAGATTTAACAATTTCAACATTTCAGACATTCTAGTGGCCCTACTTCATGGTTTAAATTCAAAGCTCATGGTTGAGATAAGTCAAAGAGTTCAGAGGTGCAGTAAAAATGCAAAGTCTAGATTCATGAGTTTTTTCCAAAGGTCAAACCCATTGTTTCTAAAGTTCAAACTCACATATAGAGATTGAAGATCTATAGTTTTGAATTGATGTCATTTACATGTGTCAAATCAACATCCTCTACATTCCCTTTCATATTATAAAAATACTCAATGGGGTTAATGAGTTGAGTATGGAAGTGAAATCCAAACATCCAACATTGAGCTTGGAGGAAGCGTAACATGCAATGTGTGTCAACACAAATGAAAAGCTTCAAATGGGTGAAATCTACAAACCAACCCATGGGAGAGTTCAGACATGCTACCTATAGAGCTCGAGAACTCTAAGCATATAGATATGAAGTAAAGGTAAACTTGATTTATGAGTAGATATAATCTCATCCAAAATGGGGAGAGTGATTCATAGCTTCCTTGAGCTATTTTAGTCTTGAATACAAGCATGTTATAGTCCATGTGGCAGGTCTCCCCTATAAATGAGTAATATTTTTGGTGATCACAACCTTATAAAGGTCTAAGTGGGAAATTCTTGAGTTGCAGATATATGAAATATGGGTTGGAAATGATGCATTGATGATAGCTTCGCCAAGATAGTGCATACATACAAACTAAATGAAGAAGCTCACAAAAGGTGCAGTTATGCATATGAATTATTCATGAAAGTGTTCGAACTCCTAAAAATATGAGAGCATGAGGAGGAACCCAAAAAGATCCCAGGTAAAAAACCATTTAGGAAAATGTCTAGATGTTTGGTCACAAAGAGAAAATGCTTTATTCCATGCAAAACTTACCAAGATACATTGAGTTCATGCTTTATGACCAAATATTGCATGCTCGAGTCCATCTAAAGTTCTAAGAAGTTTTGAAAGATCAATAAAATACTAATATGTAGGAGAATTGTCATCTCAATGATGGTCACATCATACAAAGGATACATATCATCCTTGGGTACTTGAAGTCATGGGAGTCCATGTGTTTATCTAATAGAATGTTAACAAGGATGGGAATAGGGTTGCAAAGGAATCTCTTGCACTATGAAACTTCCTTACAAGCCTAATATCGGTTTGATAAGGGAATTACACTTTGATTCACTCATGGCTCATCTAATTTTTTCATAGATGATCAACTAGTAATCCCATGACATAAGACAAGCATTGAGGCATAAAGACAAGAGAAATTCACAAGGTATAATGGTAGTGTGATATTAATGGCCTACCTCAATGCTTTGATTATCAATGTCATTGCTAATGGATGTATCCTAATACTATTTTTGATAAAATCGGTCCCCATAGATATTCACATGCCAACTAACATACATTAAAATGTGAATACAACCTCTCAGTCTTAGCATAAAGCCCTAAGAAAAGATTGGGTTCTTTTTTTTTTTTCTATGATCGAACATTCCAAATGCTTAATGCAAATTATAGAGCCACCATGTATTAGCAATGGGTTTGAAATGAATAGTGTAAGCTCATGTAGTTACACAATACATGAATGACTTATGACCTATATTATCTTATTGAGAAGTCCAGGGACATCAAATATGAAGAAAGATAGGTACAACATTGAAATCAAGCATCTATCTCACAGTCCAAAATGCAGGAGCATGGGGAGGAAACCGCTAGGTGTTCGGCATAATGTTTATGGTCCTCGCACCCAATGAGGATCAACATGCATGTGTCAGGAAGTAGATGTCTTCAGAAACATTATAAGACAAAAATTCCACTATCAAATCATATGCCTAGTAGCTGAAAGGAAGTGCATAGGTGGTTTGAGAAGACCTTCATTCCCATTGGCATTAGTAATTTGGAGCATGAAAATTCAATTTTTGACACATGATGTAGTTCAGAACACTAAAATTGAGACCATTTGAGTATGGGTTGAAAATATGCCAAGAATGGAGGGCAACTTGGCTTAATGGTTACAAGTGGCAGAATGATATGGTTGCACTTGTTTATTCTATGATTGACTAAGTTCAGTTTAGGGACAAGAAGGCACATGGTAAGCCATGATCTAAGAGTGATTCTACATAATCATAAGGGCATCCCCAATATTATCTTTATAAAGATACTTTTGAAAAAACATTAGGTCATGGGAAATGGTTTCTAGATATAATGAGGAAGTAATTATCACAACTAAAAGATCATTGTAATATAAGAGGTGAGGAAGAGATAGGATAAAGGCAGGAGGAATTGATGAAAAAGGGGTTCCAATTTTTTGGGGTAAGGAGAATGTCTTTTTTCTATAGACTTTGGCCTTCTGAGAGGAGGAGTTTTTCTGCTCTTTTCAATTCTGATTGTAATGTAGGGGAAGGGAAATTTTATTTTTAGATACCAATTATTGTACAAAGACAATAGAATATTGAATATTTTTCTGTGTTTACAGGGGATAAACAATAGTATATTACAACTTTGAGTTTAAATGCATGTTTTCTGAACAATATTCAACTTGGAGTGGTGTTGATTTTCTTTGGATGTGTATCTGTTATATTTGATCGTCATCACGAGTATCCTTTGGACTTAGTGCTATGATTTTTTGCATATTTGGAATGAATAGTTTATCTCTTCTTTGGGTTATTTCCTTAATGTAATGCTTGAATAAATGGACTTTGTGTCATTTATTCTTTATTTGCTTTTAGTTTCTTAGTTTTTTTGCATCTATATCTTATTTAAGGATTGTTTGTAAAGCTTTCTTTCTTTCAGATTAAAATCATTATCAATCATAGTGTAGTTGATTTATTATAAATCTTACATAGGGAACTATACTCAGATAAATTTAGAGGGCACTTACATGTTTCAATAGTGAAGTGACCCAACTATTAGTACATACTCAATCTTCCTATTTGGGCTTTTGGGGTTAATCTATATGTATTTCTTTCGAGGACAATTTTTTCATTAACACAAGCATATCCTTCTTCTTCATAATTTGGAACCTCTTAAAAAACTAAAGTTGATAATCAACATGAATGAACTTAGCCTTCAGTTTAGTCACCATCAATCTCCATCTGTAGTTATCTTCATTTCACCTTCCTCTTCTCTATCTCACTACAATTGCCTCCACCATAAACCAACAAGTCCTTTCAACTTAGTTTGTGCCAACCTTACCCTAAGTGGATCTATAATGTCCTCTAACTCAAAGTAGTATTCCAATTCACCAATCCAATCAATTAGTTCTTTAGGATTCAAAGTACCAAAGAAATTAGAAAACTCCATCTTATGCTTCAACTTCTACTAAGATCCAAATCTATCAAATTGACCAGCCCCATTTCCCATGGGTCTCTCATCTCGACCAGTTCTACCTTCACAACTCCATCCACCAACATCAAAGTCTTCAACAACTTCCTCATAACCATCTTTGGTACCCATATGCCGAGGTACACCATATATAACACTTATGATGTTATTGATCATATCACTCTTCATGAGTGCCATCTCAAATCTGAATTCTTCTTTAATCTTATCTGAGATCCTCGCTTCCACAACATCATAGAGATCTTCAATCGACCTAGGGTCCAATTGTCTTAGAGGAATCTTCGAAGATCTTCACAAACCCCCCACAAAAAATCAACTAGAGGGTAAAAGCACAAACCTGTGTCACCTTTTATAAAGAAATGTGATAGTTCAATATTAATGACAAAAAAAATGGTATTTGTGTTTAAAATATGAAGATGATGTAAACTGATGAAATGTGTAGAATTCTATGAAATTTATGCCCATAATTTTTATTATTTTTTTGACTAAGAATTTATTCATTTTATTTTATTTTTAAGTCCCTTTTTTAACTGTAAAAAATATAGGATGTAGTTCCCGTCAAACAAGTATGTGCAAATCATCTTTTTTTGTTCTGATTTGAAAATATTTTATAGATGACATGTATAGCTAGTGCACAAAAAAAGAAATAATTATTTTTGATGTATATTTTCTTTGTTATAAGTACTCAAGTTCGACCTTGTCAGAATCCAACAATTTTTTCCTCTCGTCAAAACTTCCCTATCAAATCTATACCTTCTTGAAAAAAAATTACATATTCGTGAAGATGATTCTCTCCTCTAGTGATAAATATATTTTTAAAATTTTTTTGATATGATTTACTATTTTTTTTCATTTTTTGAGAGAGCATCTTCTAAAATGTTGAAATATCAACTTATAATAATTTGAGATTATAACATATTATAACTAATCAAAACACTCAAAAATTTATATAATGATGATATTGAATCTGAAATCTATAAAAGGGTATTTTTAGTTTTTTTTTTAAAATTGAGTTTTGATAGAGAAATGAGATTTGACCAAAACAGATTTTTGTATCACAAATGGTAACACAGATCTATGCTTTTACCCTAGATCCAAACTTCACTCCGATACCACCTAACATAGTGCAAGGCGTGAGACTTCCCAAAGGAGATGTCTTATCCCCTAGCAAACAACCATACAATGCAATATAAATAATAACATAGAGATTTAGATTCACACAATGCTAATTCTCATAATAAGATTTTCATCCAACATGCTCGATTGCAAGGCCTTTTGGGTTACAACCAGATACATCAATAATTACAATAAAAGTTCAACTTGAGATCTTACAAGATCCAAACCACTGGCTATCCTAGATCCCCAACTTGGTAGAGAACTCCGAGAATAATCTCAACTCATGCTTGAAAGCCAACAAGCAACCTTCTTGTTACCTAAGCCATACTTAGTGACTAGCTCTACTCAAAATTTTCTCCTCTTAGCTACTCATCTTCTACATGTTGAATGAGTAAGCCTAGCATAATAGACATTAAATAAACACTCACATTAAATACACCTTGAAGCCACAAGTTAGTTTGGGTACAAACATTAAATAGATAACATGGATTAAATACTTAGGAAAGGCCCCAAGTTTACAATGCATAACTAATTCACAACACCACATAAGAATATTCACACTTAGACAGAGGTCCATGTGCCACCCAACAATCCAAATTCAAGAATGCACATGCCAACTCCCATGGATCGAAACTTACAAATACAATCTCCGAAGCTCTACCAGTAAATAGGAATGCATTACTAGCAACAACTAAAATGGCTCTAACTTCAAGATTATGATGTCGAACGTCATGTGCACTTAAGGAAAGGTTCCCCAATATGCCTCAAACAAATCTCCAATCCCACAAATCATAACCCCACAAACTCAAGCATGAAGCTTCTGCATACAAGATGTTGACTTACTTAGGATGCTCCTGCATTAGACACACTAGGTGAGAAGAAAAGATGTGCTTAATAGCTAGAAGAACATCTTTCAGGTTTCAACACATAAATCTTGAACTGGTTCTTGATATACATGTCCTCCATGACATCAACTTGTACACTCTTGCCTTTGATCTTCTTCTCCAACTTCTTTTCTACACTAGTTGTCATGTTCACATCTTTTAGCGCTGCATAACAAGTTTTCTTTCCACACTGATCTCTAACCTTTCAAAATCTTTCAAATCATCTTGGCTACCAATACTTAGGTTCCTCCTACCGAATTCTTCATTTTGAAAAGGAATCAGGGAATGCTTCTTGCCACCTTTCTCAATAGTAATCACATTCTTTAAAAAATCATGCATATCCCTACAATCATACTGCCAAGGTCTATCAAGAAAAAAGTGACATGTAGTGCCTACCCTCGTTCACATCTTTTCTGAACATATTGTTGCTAGTATTATCAGATTATGTTAGACTAGTTTTATGTTGATGGATTAGTGGTATTGTTTTGAGACTGTCAGACATTATGTTATGGATTCAGTGGATATATGATGAGATTATTTAGACTTTACATTTCATGTATGCATGATGATTATTACATTTCTTTCAGTTATTGTTGATGATTAGTCAGATGGTTTATTATTTTATGTGCTTTATTATGGATACTTACCCCATATTTGCATGTGTATGGTGTGCATGTTTTCTTATTGTATGACATTTCTGATATGGTTAAGGAAGGGAGTCGTAGTCACCTACTTAGTCGGGATCTACATGATGCACCACTTCCTACCATTGTCTGTTTAGCTTGGCATTATATATATTGTATGTACATGCATGGTTTTTTTCCAAGTTGCAGGTACTGGGTATCGACTTCCGTAAATTTGCCAAGATGAGCATACCCTATTATACTATCTCAATGTTAAGAGAAGGGAGATAAATTCTCAAGTCCAAATCCCAAACCCTTAAGCCAATTGTCCTAGTGAGGTAGGACAAGTATCTGGATATTTTACCCACCGAATGTGTTGGATGACATAATTCGTGATTTTTAACCCTTTAGACTGATTTTGTATGAATTGCTCTATGATGGGTTTTCATATTTTATCTTGGAGGTCTATGGTGAATTTTCTATTAATTAAGTCTTAATAAATAGATTTAATTAATTAATTATTTGAGAAAATTAATATAAAATATCATGATATTTGATATTTTGATTATAATTAATTAAATGAGAATTAATTGAGGAAAAAGAATTAAATAAAAGAAAATTAGAAATTAAAATTAATAATAATTATAAAATAATAATAAAGTAATAAATAAATAATAATAATAAAAGTTATAAAAAAATTAAAATGAAAGTTATAAATATTTAAATATAAATTAAATAAAAAGTAAATTGGAGTTATAAGCTTGCATGGGAATTAACACACCTTTTCATTTCTTATATGTCAACAACATGGGGGTTAGTGCATCAATTAAGCACATGGTGTCTACAACCCTATGGCTCATCTAAAAGGTTGGAAAAGACCCATGGTTAGTTGGTGACACCTTCTAGCTTTTTCTAGAAGTATTCTAGATGTTTTTTGAGAGCTCTTTATATTCAGGCATTCCTAGAAGCTTAGACATAGCGTTGGAGAGCAATTGGAGCATTGGAGGACTCAAGAACTCCGAAGAAGGGAGGAGTTTGCTCTGTGGGATTTTTGAGGAAGAGCGAATAAGCATCAGAATCTGGGTAGATTCTTATGATTTTACTTATGCTATTTCCGCATCTTGCATTCCCTGTCTTCTTCGTGTCTTCCATATGTCTTCTAAGGATTTTCCTATTTTAATTGTATGCATTCTCAATATGGGTAGGTAAATTTATTTAAAAATTTTATATGCATAGATCTGAAAAGAACACGGGGCTAGGGTTTAGATTCATAGTCAAACCCATTAGATTAATTAATGAAAAAAATTTGAGATCAAGGATTATAGAAAAATTCTAAGAATTGGAATTTATATATTGTGTATATATATGTTTATATTTTTAAATCTGAATACATATACGCATATATATACACACACACACACACACACACACACACACACACACACAATTATATATGTGTGTGTGTGTTTGTGTGTGTGTGTGTGTCTTGTGATATTTGATTAAACTCTATATACACACACACACACACACACACACACAGATATATATATATATACATATATACTTATATATATACATACATATGTATATATACATATATATTTAATTAAAAGTTGAATGACATATATTTCGCAGTTAGTGAATGTTTTAAAAATTACATCGCGATTCATCTCTGAGAAAAGCGTTTTAAAAACGCTATTGAAAAAAAATATTAAATATGTCTCTGGGCGGGCATATGACCCGTACCCAGTAAGTCGGGCAGCGACATCATACTTTCGGTCGCAGGTACTACAACTGCTGTCACAGGCCTGCGACGACAGGCATGGTGGCCGCACTGCTTTTATAGCTGGCAGTGACTGTTATTAAACAGTAGTACGAGATTAAAGTTTTAATATGACATCAATCAAAATTTTGTAATGCGATTTTATATTTCATTTTTTTAATATAAAATGCAACAATTATATATATATATATATATATATATATATATGTATGTATATATATACATACATATGTATGTATGTATGCATGTATGTATGTATGTATGTATGTATGTATATATATATATATATATGTATGTATATATATGTAAGTATGTAAATATGTTAATTAATAAATTTAAATTATTATTATTTGATAAAGAAATATATATTAAAGGTTCATCTTTTATAACGATGAGTTATGATTTAATTATAAGATTTAATTAATTGTTCTAAATTATTAAAGAAAGAATATGCAATTTAATTAATAATTTGGTGGGGGACATTTTCAAACAAAGATTATAATTGAAAGATGGATTTTAAGGGAAACTTTAATTCATCTAAAATAATACATGGATAAAATGTTCCTCTATTTATTCTCTAAACTTGGAAACATAAACTAAGACCTCTACATTTAAATTCAAGTTTGTAAATTTAGCAAAACCAAAACATGTGTTTGCATTGGGTATTCTTTATGCTATTGTTTTCGGTTTTGGGTTGACTAGTGTTGACCAGTATAGGACGTCTACCAGAGGCTTGGGGGTTATGTGATTGTGATGTCATGATGATGTTTTAATCTCGATATTTATAAACCCAACCATAGTTATGTGATGGAATTCTCTATGTATTGGTTGTAATTACTGATTGTTATAGTTGAGATTCTTATGTATGAGACACTTAACCATTTTTGGTCATCAATCAGTTATCCTTGGTTATTTTCTAGTTGCCATGATGGGACTGAAATATGGATTTATTCTTGATGATGTCATGTTGTGACATGTTTTGACTCAACCATTTTGGAGTCTTCGATCAGTATGATTGAGATATATTTTGGTTATTGAGAACCATTGGATACTTTTGATTATCAGTGAAACTTCAGTTGCCAATAGAGAGCTATTGTGATCATGATTTTCTATGGATATTTGCTCATGGAGATTTGATGCTTTTATGCATATTTGATGATTTCATTATGGATTATCTTTTGTGATTTTGAGATTTATGATTCCATGAGCTTAGGATAGGATATCTGCATGTAGTGTCGGGAAGTGGCTTGCAATGGGGGCCGGGGCCCTAAGAGGCTACCAGGGTAACTCATTGTAAGTTGGATTAATAAGTGATAACATTCACACCTAATACTAACTAAATGAACCTAAAAAGATAAGTGTTTTGGTTCTCGCCCATGCCTTGAGTGCTTGTACAGGCTAGGATGGGAGTAGTGAGAATGTATGGTTGCCTTGCATTCTATAGTATGCCTCGTCAGTATGAGAGGTTACTAGTGGCCACATGGGATCAATATGGACCTGTGGAGTTTAGCTAACTGCTACCTAGGTAACTTGTACGTGATAAATGTGATGACACTTTCTCGCTTGCATAGTAGGTTCCTACATGTCTTTGTGTGCCTCTGGGATTAGATGTTGGTTTTTGTGCTTGGAACCTTTGAGTTAGTATACTTTTAGGATTCCTGGACTTGCAGAGATTTATGTTATGTGTTTTGGATAGCCTGTTTGGGACTTGAGATTATCTCTTCAACACGGTGGGAGTGGACCACTTAGGTACCACGCGGTTGGGTGGTAGTGTATTTTCCACTCTTATCATTTGAGATTCATTGAGACATCGTGGATGATGCGTCCTTCGTGATGGTGGATATGTATCCTTTCATTGATGATTAGCATATGTTAGATGATGTTATCTTATGCTTTTATTTGCATGTTAGATTACTTTCTGCATATGATATAGTATATGTTAGGAGTGACATTCCTACTATGTTAATACCGATGATCTTTTTGGTGATTTTGGAATATTATGCACTGAGGGATGGCTAGGGCCCATGATGGTCTAATGATGCTATTAACGGTTGGGAGGAACCGTGCACTTAGTTTATTATGTTTGATTTTTATGATGGATGTATATGTCTTCTATGATGATGTATCATGTGTATCATGTGATTATCTTTACTTTGATGTATCATGGATTAGAATAGGATGATGTACCTTATTCTACATATGTATATTCTTTTGAGCTTTTCATACCCTGTGACATGTACAGTGGATGACTGAGCATTTGAAATGTAATGTATAAACATTGGACTTATCATTATTATTTCATGTAGATGTTGTACTAGATGGATTCATTAATGTTAGTTGACTTGGATGTAATTCAAAATTAAGGGATCTTAAAGAATGTAATCAGTTGTGTATGTTATGTTTACTTTTAGATGGACATTGCTATTGCTTCCGTTATGGTGCATGAGTTATATCTGGTATTTAATTTCATGTTAAAAAAAAAAATGCTACCAAACTTAGTGAAATTCTAGGTTAATTCTTTGGATCCCTTGGCGGGGCATTACATGACAACTATTCATGTCCATAGTATCACTTTTAAATTAAATATATTCATTTATTATTATATATTTACTTCTCCACATTACATTTAAAGAAAAATCATAATAAGATATTTAGTTATTATTTAATTAATAAGGATAACTTAAGAGCATTATTTAAATTTCACCAATTATTAAATCTTTATTAATTAAATAATAATGCTACACAATAATTAAAGTTTAATAATTTAATATTTAATTTTAAAATTATTTTAATTAATTTTCTAAATAAGGACTTTAAATTAAATCTTTTAATTTAACTAAAATACATATAATTCCAATAAATGTAAAATTGTCCTATTTTAACATTTTTCTATTTAAAAAATAAATAAATTATATTTGATAAATCAATATCAACTATCAATTCAAGACTCTTAAATAACTAGCCTATCAGGCAAATCACCAAGTCAAACCTCAAGAAATGCATAAGGAAAATCAACCAAAGTAAGAATCAAACCACATATGCACAAAAGACTCACGAGTTTTAAAAAGGGTAGACAGTTTGTTAGGAGTCCTCCTTACAGGACAAGTATTTAGGCTATGTTTGGGATTGGACTTGATCATTATCTTCTCATTCTCACCATTTGAGTATTGTAATAAGGCACACTCATCCTGGCAATTTAGAGAAGTCAATTCCTAGTACCTGCATCCTACATAAAAGATGAACATGCACATGTTTATAAATATATCTAAACTAAACAGACAATGGTAGGGAGTTGTACATCGTGTAGATTCCGACTAGCAAGTGACTATGGTTCCCTCCCTTAACCACATCAAACATGTCAAATAGAAAGATAAACTAGACACACACACCATACACATGCAAGTATGGGGTAAGTATCATAATAATCACAAGTCAAACATCAAATGCTCAAGCATAACAATACATCATTATAAATATTAAATAGTCATCATTATAAACATCATGTCACATCACTATGAAAGAAATCACATTTATTAACTACAAATCATTAAAACATCATTAATGCATTAGTAACCACAATCATTAAACAACATGCAAAATATAGTCAACCAAGTAATCATCATTGATATATCACTAATCCAAGTCATGAAATACTATCATAATACTGTAAATCTAGTATCTCTAAAACTAATTGATGCATAAAATCAACCTAAAAGAGTTTAGGAATCAGAACATAAAAGAAAACGGAGGGTGGGCATTACAAGGATGCTAGAACCTTGTTAAAGGAGTAGTTTATTCTGGAATTGTTCCAAGTCTAGAGGTAAAAGATTTAATTTGATTGTGGATGATGGTAGTACTGATAAACTAATTGTTGAAGAGATGGTCTTGAAACTTGGTTTGAAGAAGGCGAGACATCCTTATCCTTATAGTATTGGTTTCTTACAAGATAATCATGCTTTGGAGGTGAGGGAGAAATGTCTTGTTGATTTCTAGATTGGGCACTATAAGGATCAAGTGTTGTGTGATGTGCATGAAAGGAATAATTAAATAAAATTATTATAATTTTAGAGCCATGGAGATAGAAACCCTAAAAATGAATTAGAATTCTATATTAGAGAGTTTTTGAGTGATTATTGGACATAGGAATTGGAGAACAAATTTTTGGAATCAGAACAAACAAATCTTTGGAAGCTTTGAAAGGTTTGGGTTAGCAAGGGTTTCACTTGATTGTTAGCATTAGATCAAGGTAGGGTTTTGTGAACCATTGTAAAAATACTTTTGGATCTTTATCTTTTTTGTGCCTACCATTTCTATGAATAAAAATTCTAGAACAGATGTCTTAGCAAGTTTGATGAAATCATGATTGTAATTTTGAAAACCCTTGTGTTGAAAATAATAGATCCTTACTTTGAAAATTTCTATTAGAAAAGCAAGAATAGATTCAACAGAAAATAAGAAAAACATCCAAAAGTATTTTTATGTATTCTATTTAAAAGAATGTATTTGTATAGTATATATCTATGACCGAATTAAACAAGCTTACTATTTTGAATATTACAATTTTAAAATATCACAATTTTTAAATATAAATTTTTATTTAAAAAAAAAAATACATGCATTTTTATATAGATGTGCATATTAAAAATCTTCTGTAATATTTTTTAAAAAGGGGAAGAAAACACATCATTTATATTTATTTTTAAAATATACATAGAAATAACACTTTTCATTATTCCTATGATTTATTTCAATGCGGACATTTTGGTGTGCATTTTTCTTTATATACATATCTCTCTCTAGTCTCAAAACAAAGAGGGAAATAAATAACTTTTGATTCCATATTTAATCGCCTTAAAAGTAGGAAGACTTGATTTGATTTAATTACATCCCTATTATTATGTAAAAGCAAAAGGCAAAAATAGATCCCACTTTCCATGCTCATGCCAGAATGAGAAGGATGGGGTGGGACCACCATCCCTCCTAAAAGGAGAGTATTTATTATTTTTATATTAAAATAAAAGCAATTGTAATCTTTTAATATGAGATTAATACATGGTCAAGTTAGATTTTTTATATCATAATATTAGTGAGTTCTTATTTAGTGTAAATTTTTAGTTGTTATTTATATTTTAACTACTATTTGCTAATATTTATTTATTTATTATAAACAAGTTTAATTATTAAGATCTTATTTATTTAATTATTTTATAGTTTAGTTTATTTTAGATTATAATCAATTAAATCAAATTGATTATATGAAGAATGTTATCAATGTTTTATTATATGTATATACATGAATTTAGGAACTATAGTCTTCTTATATCAAATACTATTGTTTTTAATTATTATTCAAAAATATATATACTATTGATATCAAACACATCTTATGGTTCAAACTAAATTTGAGAAAATGATTTAATCAAATCGTACGACTAGAACCCTTTGTTTTCCATGTGCTTTAATTGGGGCTTGTGGTATTTATTTCATGATAATTTTATTGAGTTATTTAGTGGGCCAACTAGGCATACACCAGAGGCATTTGTGATTCTTTTATGACGTTTATTTGTTTTGGATGTTGTAATGGGCTTATGTTTTAAATTGGAAGTTACATTTATGAGATATACTTTGTGGCACAATTATGTTTACTTGGGTTGGGAAAACCAACTTGTTTTCAGATTGTCTATTAAGGAACCGAGTTTGATCTTTATAGGTATTGTGGTATGGGACACAATTGTGCTTTTATGTGCTTAGGAGAGGCTTTCTAGGTACATGTCTTTGGGAGTCCCTTGCAGTAGGGGTCCAAGACTTGAAGTGGTCAGTGCCAGGGTAGCCTATTGTAAGTTATGTAATAATGTGATAATCTAATAATTAATATATTGAGGAACCACACTAAAAGGATAAGTTAGAGATATTTTCCCCATGCATGCCTTGAGTGCTTGTATAGACTAAGGATGGGAATGGGATAAAGTATGATTGGTTTGCCTCATCTTCTTGAGAGGTTTTTTGGTTCTGCATGTGTCACATTGAGGGTTCAGGGTTCAGAGTAACTAGTCTTGGGTAATTTAATGCTTGAGGGTCTAGGGTAACTCAAGTAGTTATACCATGTGATGACACTCCCTAGAATGTCACTTGAGTCTCCTCTATAGTTTTTGTTTGTACCTCTAGTGGTGTACTCATTCCTGGATGTTCTTAAAGAGGTTATTTACTTTCATTGATGATGATTGGTGATTCGTGGTTGATGTACATTTGATATGTGGTTCTTGACTTGAGATGGACATCTTTTGTTGACTTTATCTTATAATTTTGGTGATTTGATCTATTCTTGGTATATGTATGATGTTGGTATTGGATTGATTGTTCTTCCTTTTGAAGTATTTTATCTTCTTGAGTAGTACATGTTACCTTTGAGGTAGTTTGACTACTAGGTATTCCTTGCCTAGGATTATTTCATGATTTAATAGCCAAATGTGGGTCATTCATTATCTTCCCTGCACTGTGGTAATGGAAGCCTAACTAGGTTACCTCATGGTCAATAGGTAGTGTCTTTTTACTATTTGGGTCCTCCTCACATTGCTAGTTGTTGGATGTTCATTAAAGGAGATGTACCTTTTTCATTCTTGTTTCTTATCTCAAAGACTTCTTTTCAATTGATGTATATATGTTATTATGTATTCTGATGTATTGTATCTATTCTCACATACCTTGTGACATGTGCAGTGGATGTTATTTATTGGATGTACTATAATTATATTAGTTATACATATATGCATTTTCTTATGCAATTATGTATCTGTTATTTCTTTATGTTTAGGAGAAATTGTACTTGAAACTTAAACTAATTAATTTACACTTCTTAAACATGACTCAACATGAAGGAACCCTTTAGGAATTGAAACTGTAGTCATAATTTCTTATGTGTATTTGATGTGTATGTTCATATGGCTTCCACATTAATATTATCTTGATGTTGTTTAAACTTTTAAAAAAATAGTTTAGTAAACATTGTAACATTTTAGGTTTATTTCTCTTTGGTTCCCGAGCAGGGCATTACATCTGGTATCAGAGTCCAAGTTTCAACACTAGGAACTTTGGGCATATTGGATGCCATCACTTGAGCAATTAGTAAACTTGCAACTTGTTTAAACAAAAAACTTATATTGACATCAAACTTGAAACCAAACAGTTGAACAACAAGCTTTGAAATGATTCAATCTCTAAACATGGAACTAGGGATTTATAGCACTTTCTAGATTCTTGCTTTACGTTGGTAAATTATGACCTTATGTTTTATGATGGACTTTGAGATGTCATTCTTCTATTTGGGTGTTGTAGGAGAGATGACTTTTGGTTATAGATTCATTTCTAGAAGTCATAGCTTAGGACGTGGTAAAAGTCATGGGAGAGCTAATCACCATAGCACTCCCTTGGTTCATACAAAGAACCTTATTCAGAAAGAGGCTAGAGGAGACAATAGTGTTGAGTAGAAGGACCTATCACTAGAGACTTGGTCAAGGAGATCCTAGAGCACTTACCTTTGCATAATAGATCTCATCATTCAGAGCATGAAGAGAGAGATAGGTCTAGGAGTCCTAGAGGGAGGAACCTAGAGAGAAGAAGTAGTCCATCTAGTCTAGCCAGATGAAGGACCTACAATGGGTCAAAGTCAAAACTTTTTAATGGAGAAGGTATTAGACATGATGCTGAGAACTGGTTGATCACACTGGATAAATTCTTTTCCATGCAAGACTTTGACTCCAACGTCAAAGCAAGATATGCCATCACCCACTTAGAGGTCTTCATAGTGGTTTGGTGAAATATAGAAAAGAAGAAACTTGGGAAAAATATGCAAACTACCACATAGGATTTGTTCCTCAAACACTTCCATGAGCAATTTCTAGTAGAGTAGTGACAACAATAGAGGGCATATGAATTTCATTACTTGAGACAGGGTACCAAGACTGTGGTTGAGTATGAGTGTAAGCTCTTTGAGCTTATGTCTTATGTAGAGTTAGTGATAGCTCATCATTGATAGTCCAAAATTTCATTAGAGGACTTAATGCTAGCATCATTGGGGTGATAAGGCTTTCCAACCTAAAACCATTAAGTGTGCAATATTGAAAGCTACTTCAGTTGAGATGAGTGTGACTTTAAGTCAAGGTGACCCACCAAGTGTTTAGGCTAGAGGGCCATCTTATCTAGGAGTATCTAGCTCAGACAACCAGTCTCAGGGAGCTAGAAGTTGTAAGAATCCTCCTAACTCCTCTAAGGGTAATAAGAAGTAGCAGGGAAGAAAGTTCTTCCATGGTAACAGTGGTGGTTCATAGTTGGGGAACTATTGCAACTGACAGTGTAGTATGTGCAATAGGTTATATTGAGCTCCTCAGGGTCATAGTCAAGATGCTAGTGTTGGTAGTTATCATCAATCATAGGAATTTGGAGCTTAGGGAGGGTTTAGTGGAGATTTCCACTCTTGTCACTAGTACATTTGCACTAAAATCTAAACCAAAAATTTTGACCAAGCCCTAAATGGGTTTCTTGAATATTTTTAAATTTTATTTTTAACTTAAGTTGGTCAAAATTTTGACCAAATTTGGCCCATAATGAAAAAATAAAAAAGTGTTATTTTTTTATTTGGCATTATGTGTTTTTAGCGACAATCTGCAACAATGTGGGAGCCATTTTTAGGTTAGTGCCCTAGCATTATATTGGACGTATAGAAGATAAACATTTATAGGAAAGGCTTGACCCATTTGACCTGCTATTGATGCATGTTTGAAACTCCACGTTTCTTGTTTGAATTTCTTTTTTAAATCTCTAACATTGAAATTCCACATTTTCACATTTGAATTTGTTTTAAATCTCTAGCTTTCCATTGATGAATGATATAAGTCTTTTGATTATTACTTATTCCCATTATATTTAATGATCCTTATTTCATATCAAATAAATTAGCACATTAAGCTATCAATCATACTAAAAACTCACAAGAAGCATCCTAAGAAAGATTTCACCGAGTATCATGTTGGTGCATAATAGCTAGGGTTTGAGAATGTACAAATAAATGAGGCCAAATTGATTTTGAATGCATTTTGCAAAAGATTTTAGCAGAGTTAAGAAAACTTTCAAATCCACCATAGATGTATGATACTCTAAAAAATAGCTAATGCATTATTATACTTACTCATTTTTTTTGTCAATTCTTATATAACTTTTGTTAGATATAATTGTTCAATTGTGTGTTGTCTTTGATGTTAAAAAAATGTCATATTAGTCATCAGACAGAGTCTATCAAGCTCAGTTGGTCAGCAAGGCAAAAGATAGAGTCTATCAAGCTTAGATGGTCATGAAGGCAAAAGATAGAACTTATCGAGCTCAGAAGGTTAGTAAAGAAGGTTTACATTGTCTATCGAGTAGACAATTGTTATCGAGCTTTCATGGTTAAATAAAGAAATTCAGTTGTTACCGAGATAACTCGGTCATCAAAGGAAAATATGGCAGAAATGGTTCTTACCAAGCTCTCATGGACAACGAAGGAATTTAGTTTTTACCAAGTTAACTTGGTAGCCAAAGGATTTTGTAGATGTTGCAATGTTAAGCGAGTCAAAATGGTTAACTTAGGAAATTATTTCTAGAAGCAATATTTACTGAGTAGGGTTGGCCAATGAAGAATTTCATTGATTTATGAAATAACATTTATTTGTTTAAAGTAATATCTATAGCTGACTGATGTATGGTTTATTGGTAAATGTAACTTATGAATGAGCCGACTTGATAATCTGAATAGTATATATGAGAAGTCAAGTTGCGAATTCTAAGTGCAAGTGATGGAGTTGATGTAATGTGAATAAGAACAGAGAAAGATTATTGTGAAAGAAAATTTGAAGGATGATCAGAGATCATTGAGGAGCAGCAAAGATATATTTGATCAAGAAGGATCTAATGATGTAGAATAGAGATCTGTAATCAACAAATTTAGTTGCATCCTATTCAGCTCAATTCATTGTTACTTTCTAATCATTGTAGTAGTGATTTCAAATCTCTTAACAGAGTTGGTTTAACAACCATTTTGTAAATCCTCTAACAAGGTGACAGTTCAGTTGAATTGTTCTAAAGACCTCTAGCAAGGCCACTCCTAACAAGGTAATTAAATCCTCTAATAGGGTCACACCTAATAGTGTGTATTGTAAACTTTAACAGGGTTGGCTCCTAACAAGGTTCACTTCAGAAGAGTGAAAATTGGTAGCTAGTTACTTGGTGGTTTTTCCCATATTGGGTTTCCACGTTAAAACTGGTGTCTCTTGTGTTGATTTTATTTACTTTTGCATGCATGAATACTTGAAAATTAGTAACAAGTTAATTTAATGAATTACAATTTTATTTTTGTTTATTGAGTATTAATAGTAACTAATTATTTAAGACATCTAAGGGATCTATGAGATTATTTTTGTAGTAACTGATTCACTCCCCCCCTCTCAGTTACCCCATCTATAATCCCAACAATTGGTATTAGAGCACTTGGTGCTTTCTGGAAAAGATTTCAAGGATCTAAGCTAAAGATCAGGATGTCTTACAAGAGGGAAATTTAAAGACTTAACAGGGACAACTTCTCAGCATGGCAGGGATTGATGAGACTTCATCTGGCTTCTATTGGTGATTCAAGACTAAAGTACCTTGATGAAAAATATGCAGAGCTTGCTAGTACATTATCTGTCAATGATATTTCTAAAAAGAAGACTCACAACAACATGATGATAGATATAGCATCTGCTCTGAGTTATGAAGAATTTGATGACATCAAGGATTGCAAAACTACCTTTCAAATGTGGAACCAGCTAAAAGAAATCTATGGAGGAGATGATAATGTAAGAAGAGCCAAATCAGAAAGTTTGAGAGAACAATTTGATCAAATGAAGATGAGAGAGGATGAAAACATTGCAAAATATGTTGAAAGAGTTAAAGCATGTGTTAGTGCAATCAAAGCATCTGAAGGAGATATCAAGGAGGAGATAGTTATAAGTAAAGTTCTTAGAAATCTACTTCCTATTTATGCAATCAGATTCTCTACAATTCAAGAAAGAATATGTGAAGCAAATCATAAGATAAATTTAGAGGCCATAGTTGGAATATTGACTACATTCAAGCTAGACAACTATGATAATTATGTTCCAGCTGCCAAGAACATTGAATCAACATTTGAAGCCAAGCTTTCACTCAAAGAAAAAGGCAAGAAGATAAAGGATCCTCACTCAGATAGTGATGAAGAATCAGAATAGATTTCAGACAGTGATCTTGAGGTGGTTGAAGCTTTGCTAGCAAGGAAATATCCAAGAGGCAAAGGGAAATACAAAGGTCAAGTTCCTCTAATCTATTTTTCTTGTGAAGAAACCAGACATATTACTGCTAATTGCCCAAATAAGTAGAACAAGGATGAGAAGAAAGGTCACAAGTGTAATGACAAGAAAGACTTCAAATCATTCAAGGATAAAGGTAAGAAAATATGTTTCATGGCTGAAGATTCTAATGATTTTGATGATGAAGAAGAAGATGAAATTGTTTACATTGCTATAAAATATGAGTCTGATAATGATGAAGAAATGACACTCATTTCTCATATGAGTAGAAATTATAAATGGATTATAGATAGTGGTTGTTCTCATCACATCACTGGTGATAAAACTAAGATTGAACATTTTGAAGACTATGATGGTGGCAGTGTAAGAGTTGGCAACAATGAACCTTGTTGTATAAAAGGAAAAGGAAGAATCTCACTGACCAGGGAACTTCTATGTGACAATGCATATTGGGTAGAAGGACTAAAGAACAATTTGTTGAGTGTTGCACAGCTACTCAATAATGGATTTCAAGTAGAATGCATGCATGGAAAAGCAAGACTGCTGGATGGCAAAGGTAAGCTGATTGGATGAAGCACTCAAACAAAAGGTAACTTATTTTATCTTGAACTTGGTGAATGTTCATGTTTTATTGCTCAAATTGAAGAAAGTTGGTTATGGAATAGGAGGTTATGTCATGTAAACTTTGACAACTTGATAAAAATCAGTAAATTCAAGAAAGTAAGAGGCATTCCTAACATAAAGAAACCTAAGGTTGGTCTATGCAAGAATTGTCAAATTGGCAAAATGGGAAAGACTAGCTTTAAAAGCAAGAACTATTAGTCTAAAGAAATTCTAGAAATTGTGCATAATGATTTGTGTGAACCTATTTGCATTGAAAGGTATACTAGTGAAAAAAAATTCATTCTTTTTGTTGATCATTATTCAAGAATGATGACTATCATGTACTTGAGAGAGAAATCAAAAGCATTTGAAAAGTTCAAATGGTATTTGGCTAGAGTAGAAAAGGAAACAAGCAAAAGGATGAAATGCTTAAGGCCTAACAGAGGTGGTGAATTCATTTCACATGAGTTCAATAACTTTTGCACTGAAAGGGGAATCAAAAGATAGGTTTTAGCACCTGGAACTCCTAAACAAAATAGAATAGCAGAAAGAAGGAACAGATCTATCATGGACTGTGCAAGAACCTTGATGATTGAGAAAAGAATTGCCATCAAATACTGGAAGGAAGCTATTAGCACTGTAGTTCATACCTTGAACCAAGTACAGCTGAAAAAGGACTTATTCAAACCCCCCTATGAGTTATGGTATGGCTACAAATCCAATGTAAATTATCTAAAAGTATTTGGAAGCAAATGTTACATTTTGAAAGAATCTAGAAAAGGTAAATTTGATGTAAAAGGTGATGAAGGAATATTTTTGGGATACTCTTGCAAAAGCAAAGCATATAGATGTTTGAATTTATCTACTCACAAAGTCATAGAAAGTGCACATGTGAAAGTTGATGAGTTTGCAAAAAGAACTGAAGAAGAAAGAAAAAGGAAACTTGAAGATTACAAGAGATTTGTTTACATTGAACCTGATACAATGCCAAATACACCTTTCAATTAGGAATCTTGAACTCCTAAGTCTTCAGTAACCAAGTTGCAGGAAGTTCAAACCGAGCTAATACCTACCAAGTTGCAAGAACCTAAGTTACAAACAGAAGCTACCGAATCAACACCTACTGAGCCTGAGCAACCAGAATCAAAACCAAAATTTGAAGAACAAAAGGATAAAAATGCAAGTCACTTAAAAGGTAAGGAGCCTACATTAGCCAAGTATGTCAGGAAGCATCATGCACCAGATCAGATCATTGGAGATAAATCAGAAGGAACAATGACAAGAAGTAGGTTGAAAATCACTTGTTGACTTGCTGATTTTGGATGTAGAAATGTCAAGGATGCATTAGAAAATAAAAGTTGGATTGAACCTATGAATGAAGAGATAGAACAGATAGAGAAAAACAAAACATGGACTCTTGTACCTAGACCTAAAGACAAAAATGTGATTGGAACTAAGTGGGTATTCAGAAACAAGTTAAATGAAGATGGTAAGGTGTCAAGGAACAAAGCTAGACTGGTATGCAAAGGATACTCTCAAGAGGAAGGTGTAGACTATGGAGAAACATTTGCTCCTATTGCAAGACTGAAAGGTGTCAGAACCTTACTAGCATATGCTGCATACAAAGGATTCAAATTTTATCAGATGGATGTCAAGTTAGCATTTCTCAATCACATATTGGATGAAGAGGTTTACGTTGAACAACTTGAAGGTTTTATTGATATAGACAAGAAGGACATGGTCTAAGAATTGTATAAAGCATTGTATGGTCTGAAACAAGCACCTAGAGCATGGTATGAAAGACTACATAACTATCTTATTCAGATTGGTTCTCAAAGAACTAATGAAAACAATAGTTTGTACATAAAGGAAGGAGTAGTTAATAAGATTGTTTAGGCAGAAATATTTGTAGATGATACCTTGTTCATAAGAAATGACGATCTTTGCAAAGAATTTTCAAAAAAAATGAACAAAGAATTTGAAATGTCAATGTTTGGAGAAATCAAATTCTTTGTTGGTCTTCAAATTTGTCAGAGTAAGACTGGTATATACATCATTCAATCTAAATACATCAAGGAGATACTAAATGTTTTTGGTATGGAAGACTGCAAACTAGTTGGAACTCCTATGTGTACTAGATTGAAACTTACCAAGGATGATGGATCAAAGGAAGTAGATTAGACATTATATATATTTATGATTGGAAAGTTGCAATATGTAGTGCACACAAGACCAAATATTGCTCTTGTAGTAGGAATTGTAGCAATATTCTCAACAAAACCAAAAGAAAATCACATGATGGAAATCAAAAGGATCATGAGATACTTAAAAGGAACTAAATATTATGGATTATGGTATAAATTTGGTGGAAATATAGATTTAAAAGTGTTCACTGATGTAGTTTGGGCAGGGAATTTTGATGATAGAAAGAGTGCAAGTGGACAAGCTTTCTTTCTTGGAAAGAGGTTGGTTTCTTGGACAAGTAAAAAGCAGAACTGTACATCCCAGTCCATAGCAGAGGCTGAATTTGTTGCAGCAGTAGTAAACTGCTCAAACATTGTGTGGATCAAACAATTATTGGAAGGTATGAAGCAAGAAATCAAAGAACCTATTGTTATGTTTTGCGACAACAGGAGTGCAATTAACATATCCAAGAATCTAGTGATGCACTCAAAGACTAAGCATATTTCTATAAAGTATCACTTTGTTAGAGAATTGGTACAAGAAAAGGAAATCAGATTAGAATATGTCCATACAAAGGAACAAATTGCTGACATATTCACAAAGCCTTTACCTAAGGATGCATTCTTGTATCTAAGAGGTAAGTTAGGAGTCATTCCCCTATCTAAAGCTTACTAAAATACAATTTTAGTGATGCATCAACAAGAACAGAATTGAAGATCTATCAGTTGATGTAGCAAAGTAATAAAGACATTGCATATGAATCAGAACATCAAGTACAATGCTATTCATTTTATTTTTGTTGTCTTTGGCATGTGTTGTCAAAGAGGAAGAGTATACTATCATATCTTTCTGAAATTTGTACAAATAATAAGAGTTTGTGTAAGAGGGAGAGATTATTATGAAAGAGGGAGATTATTGTATTTGAGGAAGAGGGTGAAGTATTCTATCAGTAAAGACCTATTTTCAAATACTCATTCTGCAATGACATGTTGTGTTTCCATCAATGCCAAAAAGGGAGATTGTTGGATACAATTGTTCAATTGTGTGTTGTCTTTGATGTTACACAAATGTCATATTAGTCATTAGATAGAGTCTACCGAGCTTAGTTGGTTAGCAAGGCAAAAGATAGAGTCTATCTAGCTCAGATGGTTAGCGAGGCAAAAGATAGAACTTACCAAGCTCAGAAGGTTAGGAAAGAAGGTTTATAATGTCTACCGAGTAGATAATTGTTACTGATCTTTCAAGGTTAAACAAAGAAATTCAGTTGTTACCGAGCTAACTTGGTCATTAAATGAAAATATGGTAGAAACAGTTCTTATCAAGCTCTCATGGACAATGAAGGAATTTAGTTCTTACTGAGTTCACTCGGCAGCCAAAGGATTTTGTAGATGTTGCAATGTTAACCTAGTCAAGACGGTTAACTCAGGAAATTATTTCTAGAAGAAATATTTACCAAGTAGGGTCAGCCAATGAAGAATTTCATTGATTTATGAAATAACATTTATTTGTTTAAAGTAATATCTATAGTCGACTGATGTATGGTTTATTGGTAAATGTAACTTATGAATGAGCCGACTTGATAATTTGAATTGTATATACGAGAAGTCAAGTTGCGAATTCTAAGTGCAAGTGATGAAGTTGATGTAGTGTGAATAAGAAGGGAGATAGATTATTGTGAAAGTGAATTTTAATGATGATTAGAGATCATTAAGGAGTAGCAAAGATATATTTGATCAAGGAGGATCTAATGATGCAAAATAGAGATCTATAATCAGCAAATTCAATTGCATCCTATTGAGGTCAATTCATTATTACTTTCTAATCATTATAGCAGTGATTTCAAATCTCTTAATAGAGTTGGTTTAACAACCATTTTGTAAATCCTCTAACAAGGTGATAGTTTAGTTGAATTGTTCTAAAGACCTCTAGCAAGGCCACTCCTAACAGGGTGATTAAATCCTCTAATAGGGTCACACCTAACAATGTGTATTGTAACCTTTAACAGGGTTGGCTCCTAATAGGGCTCACTTCAGAAGAGTGAAAATTGGTAGCTAGTTACTTGGTGGTTTTTCCCATATTGGGTTTCCATGTTAAAATTGGTGTCTCTCGTGTTGATTTTATTTACTTTTGCATGCATGAATACTTGAAGATTAGTAACAAGTTAATTTATCAAATTATAGTTTTTTTTTTTTGTTTACTGAGTATCAGTAGTAACTAATTATTTAAGACATCTAAGGGATCTATGAGATTATTTTTTTAGTAACTGATAACTATAGATATTATCTTTGGCTCTTCAGGAACATAATTGGAAAACCCCACCATGTCATTCAATCTCATTATTGCATGACTTTTTACAACCTGATCCCTTTCCATAATAGCAGTATTATTTGTGGAGTGATCCAGTTGAAAACTGATGTCTACTTCTTCATTTAAGAGGTAATATTCTTCTCGCCATTTCCCTTTATTATGTAGCTTACAACTAATTATAGTTAATTATCCTGTACCCATGACCTAATCATGTGGATCAAATTATCTATTCAAATTATGTTGCAATTTTCATTATCTTCAATCTATTTAATAAAATTCAACCTTTAAAATTTCTCCTTTAGAAAATAGGTTAGGCCTTTGTAAGGGAATCATTATCAAGTCTTTAAGTGTTACTTTTGCTTGATCAAGAGCTCCAGTGTCCTCAAAGCTCACTCCAATTTCACTTGGGGGAATCACATTCAATAGAAGATCCCTTTTGGGGTTTCCTTCTTGGAAAGTCTTATTTTTCAAAATTCTATAAACATAAAAGGTGTCACAAGAGAAGAGAACTGATAAAATCTTTAAAATGAGGTTTAAAGGAAAACTAATCTTTATAAATATTACTGTAATCATGAGAGATGATTTTTTCCCATTCACAATTTTTAAATATAGGTCAACAAGTTTTTCTCAATCACAATTTAGAAAACACCAATCAATATGTCTCATATGTTCTATCTATTAGATTGGACAAGAATTCTTTATTATCAAAAGTTTATCTTAAAACCTAATTTCCAATTCACCTCTATGAACATCACCTAGGTGTAATAAGTGAAATGTGCCATTCATTCTCATAAATATGAGTTTATGAAACATAAATCAATGCATTTTAATAAAAAACTATAAGTCAAATTTTGATAGCAATAATAGAATATTTAGAATGAAGTTTTGAATTCTCATAACAAATCAAATAGGGGATGACACAACCGGATTTGGGAAAGTGTTCTTTATGATGGATTATGAATTGGATATGAAAGTTATAGCCATAGGAGGAGTTGTGAAGCCTACTCCTTTTTTCTTAAAAGCCTACTCCTCTAGTTTTCCAATTGTTTCCCAAAATTATTTATATTTATTATTTCTTCAATCTTATGGGTGACCTTGAAAAGGTTGATCAGGATTCACAATGGACCACAAATGGTCAAGGCCTAGTATCTCATAGGAGACATATGATCAATCTAAGATCAATCAAATTGGGAGTTTCAATCCTAAATCTTCAACATCATGATCTGTAGCCCCTGGATCATAGTAGCCATCCTCATATGCTCCACCCCTATCTTGTCACCTTTCTAGTTGACTATATACTATATATTTTGTAAATTAAAATCAACTTGTAGGCTTCGACTTCAACATTGAATTATGCAGTGTAATTAACAATTTAATTAAAAAATTCCATTTTTCATGTTATAAACTCATTTTGTTTGATTTTCTCTTTGGCTTTTATTTTTCATGAAACCAAAAAAGGCAAGCTTTTCCTCAATGTTTTTGAATTTTTCCTTCTTTTGCTGATTTTTTCTCAAGATTTTCCCAATTTATTACAGAATGAGACAGTTAGCATAATGAGATAGTTGGCATAAAAATATTTGACTTGTCTGATTTGGTAACTTATTCCTAAGAAAGTGTTTTTCTACAATAGTGAATACAAGCACAATCAAGGGAGATGATAGTAGACAAATCATCTACCATTATGTACAAAAAAGATAGTTAGCATAATCTAAAAACATTTTCTAGCCTAGAATACCTCAAGAAACACTTATTATGATTTCTTTTCTTTCCAGCATGCTATTATCAAAGATGATGAACATAAAGACCAGTTACAAGATTAAAAAATAAACTATCTAATCTTGGAAGAAAATATGCTTCAAGTGGACTTAGATATTCAGTACAAGTTGTGAAAAAATGCTTCAAACTAAGTGGGTTGGTAAATGACCATGGTGATGTTCATAATATTTTATTGGATTCATCAAGCACACATTGCCTTGACAAAGTAATTTTGAATAAAATAATCACATAGTTCATATTAATCATCTCTTTGCATCGAGTATTCATGACATAAATGCACCAAAAAAGTTGTCAAAGGCTACCAAAACATGTATCTCCACTTTTGCATCTCTTAAAGAAAGACGTCAAGAGAAAATATCTAAAAATGTTGTTTGTAGCATCAGGAGGGAAAATCTCTTCATATATTAAAGTTCTAAAGAAAATAACATGAAAGATGTCATTTACACAATAGTTTTGTTGGGAGTTATAAATCATAATTACTGATCAAATGTAATACAACAATCTTATTAGAAAAGGCCAAGGAAACACAATAGGGATGTAGGAATATAGGTCTTATCCATTAGGTAGGCATTGATTGAGTTGGTTATATGTGGGCCCTCGTTGAGTTTTTTGTTTGTGGGCTAAGGGGTTAGATTGAATTAGTTGCTTGTTCAATGCTATTGGGCTTAATTGTTGATGATAGTCTATCAACATCCTATGGTATTTTCTCTTCAAGTTTCTAATACGGTTGAAGCTCTAGTATGCATGTTTACAAATAGAAATATTAGTTATATTTTTTTCAATGATCGATTCTTCTCCTAAATTCAATAACTACTATGTAATTGAGTGAAAGAATACTCTTGCAAATAAGTTGTGCCTTTGGGTTTTTTATCCTTTAAAGAAAAATTGGTTATATCCAAAAAGGGGACATTACATGTTTCCAAAAAATTTCTATACACCACAAGCAATGTAGTAAAAAATTTGTGGACGTTTCCCTTGTAATAGTTTTAGCCTCTTCAATTTGCCTTCATTTTTTAGATAACCACAACATGACATTGAATGTGACAGAAGTGAGTGTGACAAGCCCCATTATTGACCTAGGTGCTTTTGGGTAACTTGGGAGTTTTATACTATAAGTAGTAAGCCAAGGTTATACAAATTGTATTTCCTATTTTAGTAATTTTGTCAAAGTTCATTTGCAAAAAACTATTCTAAATTTTCCCTCATAACTTGATGCCATCATGTATGATAACATTATCTAATGCTCAATGCATTTCTTTGTTAAAATGATACCATGTGATTATGTTTGGTTTCATAGCCGGTTTTATTTGGACATGTGAAATTCAAATAGATTGTAACTATATGTATATTCCAAACCTATGCCAATATTATGAGACATTTTGTGTTTAGACCTTTCAACAAATATTACAATCACCACACTTGAAAAGAAAATTTAAATGATAGAATTTAGGATGCAAGTGATACACCAATTTCAAAATAAAAATTTCATCCTAAGAGTCAAGAAATTGCAAAATTTCTTGATTAGAATGCATGCATCTTTGTTCTTGATGTTGCAAGGCAACAAGTATAATTAAGCTTGATGCAGAAAAAAGAACCTCTTTTTGGCATTAGATCTTTCTAACCCAGGATCGCATTGGAATAATTTCAGTTTTTCAATCAGTTGGTATATAGGTTAGACCATTGCAAAAATAAGTAAAGGTCAAAGTTTCTTAGAAGTTCATTTCACTCAAAAGTATTGTTGTGTATGTATTAGCAAAACTTCCTAAGTGATTTAAGAAAAAAATTGAAAATTGTTATCAATATCAGCTCTTGAACAAAGTAATTTTGAGGAAAAGGTTTCAATAAAGGAATGAAACAAGAAGTATATTGAAAGAGTGAAGGGTTTACTTGAGGATACAAAAATTGATCTATTCACTTCATTGAGGGAGAAGAAATAGAATGTTGAATTCTGGAGAATCGAATAAAAATTGTAAATGAAGGATGAGATTCTATGGTTGATGCAAAACATAGTAAGTAAAATTAATCTAATTACTAGTTCTAAATGCTTGGAATTTTAGAACACATGTTCTCTCTTTATTTAAAATGTCACATCAAAATGTACAATTTTTTCATTGGCCATTCCACATGTTTTGCAGGTAAAATTGCTACTATACCATCCTACTAGAGTACCTTTAGAGATTCCTTAAATGTAAGTAGAATTTAAAAAAAAGATATTTGTATCAAGATTGAAGTGTAGTTTTCAAGTTAAACTCATTGACTGATGTTTCATGAGTAGTTGGTCACAAGAACCCATCTCTCATGAGAATGAAAGGTACACTTAAAACTCATTGTATCTAGGTGGTGCTCTCAAAGGTGAAGCATTGGACCTTTCAGGGAGAGTACTAATTCTAGTATTACTCTAACTCATGTGCATTTAACCATGTAGGTTCCCTAAGTTTAATCCCACTTAGCTTGCTATGCATTGTGCATTGTAAACAATTCATTATAGAGCCCGTTTTAGCTCATCAATTGATAAGTAGGAGATATTTTCCACATCAAGTTAGGTTATGATATTGCAAGTAAAATTGTGTTAAATCTTGATAGCAATATCATAATTTGACTTTTTGTGGAAGATATCTCCTCTTTGTCAAGGGTAAAAGTACAAAGTTGTGTCACCTTTCAGGCTGACTTATCAGATCGACTGAATTTGAGTATTTCCATCTAAAAGTCAATTTTGCTTGAACATATGATCTAGATAAATTCATTCTAACTAAGTTATGTATGGTCTCACTCTTTTTCAATTGGAAATGTCTATTAAATGCATGTTTTATACTAGTTTGTATCCAATTACTAAGGAAATAAAATGATTTCAGAAAATTGATGTTTCAATAACTCTTACTATTTTTTATGTTATTTTTTTAATAACATATTAACACCATTTTGTAAAGCTCAAAGTCAAGAATATTCACATATAGATTTGATAGTGTTTTAATTAGATATGGAATATTGTAATAAAAAAATTCTAGAAGCATGTATTTTAACACTAAAAAATATCGATTTTGAGAAAGAAAAAAATATTAAATGATATCCAAAAAAATAAAAAATCACATGACATTCTATAGGAAAGAGTCCTCTTTATGGATGTATAATTTTTTTTTCTAGTTAGAAGAATTTTGTTTTGAAAAATGTGGTGGGAGATGAAAGCTACTGAGGAGTTGAAATTTGAATCATTATAAAAGAGAAAATATAGGTGTACACAAAATTTTTATTTTTGATTGTTCTAGATATATATGTTATCTATGACATAGTTTGAGATAAAAGGGAAATATGTTTATTTCAATATAATTTTGTGGTGGGAACTAGACCCCTAATTTTCAACATTTTTTAGTGTCTGAAAAATTATCTATTAAAATTAGGAAAATATATCAATTCTTATTCTAAATAATTATTATAATCCTAAATTTCATCCATTTCTACACATTTCATTAGTTTAATTCATTATCAAATTCTAAATAATAACACGAGTTTTATTTAATTAAAAGGGAATAGTTATACTTTGTTAGCCTTTTCCTTTACAAAAGGGTGACATAGGTTTGTGCTTTTACCCACTGAAACTTATGAGCTAAAGGGACTCTAAATTCAATTGTTCATAAGGCACAACATTTGATGAAGGTTTTGCAAATTGGGTAACAAGCTAATTGGGGTTAATCTTAGAGAAAACTCCATGGTAATACATTCTTGAGTTGAAGTAGTACTAAGATGGGTGACATTTCAGAAAGGCCCAATGCTTCACGTCTATGAACTTCACCAAGATACAATGAGTGCTAACTGTATCATTTAGCCTGATGAAAGACGGGTTCCTTTGAATTGCTACTCATGAAACATGGGTCAATGAGTTTGACTTGAAAACTACGTAGTTTAATCCTAATAGCAATATCATGCTTTATTAGTTTTTATTGCTCAAGTTATTGGAACCTCCATTGAAATATATGTTAAATCTTAATAGCAGTATCATGTTTTATTGGTTTGTAGTGCTCAGGTTATTGGAACCTTCTTTGAAATATATTTGATTGGTTTGTATTTTAACTGTCTAGGTGATAACATTGACTTGGTTGGTTTAGAGTTGAAGTATCACTCCTTATGTTGCTTTGGTTATTCTATTTATTTTCTTGGCATTGGTCACTTTGAATGTATATCTATGTTTTGTGGACATAGAATTTACTTCTAATATCACTATTTTCCTTTTAAGTGACTAGTTTCCTATACTTAATAAGCTTAGAACCTTAATTCATTCAAATTTTTTGAAATTGACATACTATTGTGGTGGATTATTAGATAAAGAATAGCAAAGCATGATGTTTTGTCTTTATTTGAATCACATATTTTCTAAACACACATCACTTTATACAATCAATTGTTGTCTGAGGAACATAAGGTAAGTCATTCTTCTAGGAATTACAACAATGAAAGAACCCTTTAGGGTAATTAGACCTAACTTCACATTTTGAACCATATCATGATAATATATCAAATTTTAAAACATGTAGTGGACTACAAGGAGTTGTAGAAAGATTAAAAAAATTAAGATACTTTTATCAATAGGGATATCAATATGGACAATTCATATTTGGAATCGACTGCATTATCTTTTGTATGATTGGAAATCTAGTCTATTTGTTGTTATAAATTTGTGTTGCTCTTGAAAAATAGTGGGTAGACAGAGGAAGAATCATAATAATTATCCATTGGAATTTCTTGCTGAAAACATAGAAAAGGCTAACAATGTAGTCATGACCAATATAAATAATAATTAAGGATGGGATGGAGGTCTCCATGAAAACAATTCCCCTAATAGAATGTTTTAAGAAATAAGTTTTAAATATGGATTATGAGGTAGTTTAAATAAAACTAAGGGATTTATAATTTTATAGATCATAGGTCCTCAGTGACTCAGTAAGAGCTCTATCCCTACCACAAAAAACATAGTCATTTCTAAACTTCCAAGTGAGCCATAAAATTTCAACAAAAAAGAAAGACCAAAAGACATTGCATTAAATTTAGAGTTCACATGAGAGTCAAATTCAAATAAATTATCAAAACTAAAGCATTAATACTATAGAACATCCTTGTGGCATTCTTATGGCCCTTTTTCTAGGATGGGTCAAATAGGCCTAGGACATGTTCCCATATTACATGGAGTGTACTTTGAGGAAGAGGATAATTAAGGAGAATTTGGTGCAATGGGGAAACCTAATTGTGGAGGATGTCGCATGGTAGAGCAGGTAGATTTGATTATATCCGAACCTGTAATTTCTCAAGGACAAGCAATTCATAGGAGAGGATTGTAAAGCCCCTTTCATAGGAATAATTTGTGCGGAGACTATTAGTATATATTTTGAGTTCCTATGGGCTAATTGGTATTGATAAGGGGACTTATATCTTATAGGGTACACCTCCAACCTTTCTTGGTTTCCATTCTTGGCATTAAGCTCAGTTGGCCATTTAGATTGCAATGATGATTTTGAAAGTGTTTTTGACCTTTGGGGTGTTCGACAAACTTCTTGGAGAGCATGTTACCTTTTAGTAAGTTTGTGAGTTGGAACTTGTCATCATCATTTTACTTTAGTTACATCATGGTGATTAATTTTGGATTTTGAATCTGTGATGTTGCTTTATTGATGGAGACACAACCTAAGAACAGAACGGACACAACAGAAAAGGGAAATTGTATTAACTGAGAAAATAAGCTAGTACAAATAGTACAGAGAGAATAAACTTCAAAACATGCCCTAAGGGCTTACAATAGCATAAATCTGGAGATAATTTCTCCTTTTAGTACCTCCTCTCAAACTCCACTCTAAAATGCCTTTTACAATGCCATAAATCTCGTTAAATAGACCCCAAAGGGTTAAGGACTAGGAGTACATTCTAGAAAGTGCTAGTAGGCATCCACTGATCAAATAGAAGGTTCCAGAAGCTGCGTTAGAAGTCGGTGCAAATCTAGAAGAATCCAGAAATGGTAACCAAACTTTTGGGAGGCATAACTTTTGAACCGTAGCTTCGATTGACAAACCGTTTACATTTCTGGAAAGCTCTTGAAGTGCTCTATAGTCCTATGGATGATATTTTCTCATCCTCCATTTTTTGGCCCTTTTTGAGGTCATTTAATGCCCCTAACCTGACATTGAAGCATTCTTAGGAGGTCTCCAAAAACCAAAAAACTGCAATAACTTTCAAACCGTGGGGCCTTTTTTCCTGATTCTTTTTCTAGAATGCTCTAAATTACAATTACATTCATCTAGACAATTTACACCTCCTAGTTCACCGAAATGATGGCCCAATTACATGCTCCTATTTTTTCAAGATTTTCTAGCACACTAATAGTGGAACTGTGAGAGTTGGAACCTTTATTTGACCCAAATGGGTTTCCAAAAATAAAAACACATGAAACAAAAACTAAGTCTAAGTACATTTTTTTGGGTGACACAGGATTGCCCTTATACCTTTGGATGCTCCTGCATTAGACACCCAGGGTAGATTGAAAAGTGACCCTGTCACTTTATGAATGGTAGAAGAAATCCCAAATGGGAAACCTCAGCTGCTGAAATCCAAGTTGAGTCCTCGATCGGTCGTCCTTTCCATTTGACCAAATACTCTTCATACTACCTATTTCTGGTACTCCTACCCACACGATGATCTAGAATGTCTTCTATCTCCTCCTTCTTAGAAGCAGGAATTGGACATGGCTCTAACACCAGCTCCTCATCTGCACCATCATCATAATACTTTGTTAAATCTGCAATGTTGAAAATGGGAGAAATGTGAATACTGTTTGGCAGCTCCACTTCATATGCATTTCTTGAGTCATGTTTCTTCAAAATTTTGAAGGGGCCAAATTTCTTCATTTTCAGCTTGTTGTAAGTACCAGCTGGAAATATTTCTTTTCGTAAGTGCACCATGACTAGATCCCCTACTTGGAATTCCTTATGTCTTCTCCTTTGATCAGCCCTAGCTTTATACTCTTGATTAATCTTGGTAATGTGTGCTTGAACCTCCTCATGTAAACGCTTGATATGTTCAGCAAATTCCTCAGCTTTAGCACTTGTCCTGTCCCCTTGTTCTATCTTCCTCAATTCTGGTGCAGTCCTTGGGCTATTCCCATATATAATTTGAAATGGTGATTTTCCAGTACTCCTATT
Source organism: Cupressus sempervirens (assembly GCA_028749045.1). Lineage (NCBI taxonomy): Eukaryota > Viridiplantae > Streptophyta > Pinopsida > Cupressales > Cupressaceae > Cupressus > Cupressus sempervirens. The sequence continues at coordinate 1,089,474,271 of CM053785.1, forward strand.
TATAGAGTTATTATAAGCAAATTCCGCCTGTGGTAGAATCAAATCCCATCCCTTGGGCTTATCCCCAACTAAACATCTCAGCAAATTGCCCAGACTTCTATTTACCACTTCTGTTTGACCATCAGTCTGTGGGTGATGCGTGGAATTGAATTTCAAGTCTGTTCTCAACTTCTTCCACAATGTCCTCCAGAAATACCCCAGAAATTTAGTATCTCTGTCAGAAACTATACTCCTTGGAAGACCATGTAGTCTTACCACCTCTTTGAAAAACAAGTCCCTTTGTGTCCTCGGCAATCCAAGAACAAAATCCATACTTATGTCCGCCCATGGCCTTGATGGAACAGGCAATGGCTGATATAGGCCAGTATTGTGACTAAACCCCTTGGCAACTTGACAAACCTGGAAACTCTATACAAACTTCTTCACATCTTGTGAAATTTGAGGCCAAAAATAATGTTCTCTAAGAATGGAAATGGTCTTATCTCGACCAAAATGTCTTGCCATCCCTCCACTGTGTTTTTCCTTAATTAGATTTTCCCTCATGGAACTCCTTGGAATGCACAATTGACTACCTTTGAACAACATACCATCCTGAATCAAATAGTCTAACCACTTGGTTCTATCTACAGTAACAGGTTCTTTACAAGCTTTCTAGGCTTCAGCAAATCAGGATCCTCAGGGTACAAATTCTTGAGTTCATCAAACCCAACTACTTCAACCTACATTACTATAAGCAAAAACTATCTCCTACTTAGTGCATCTGCAACCCTGTTAGATTTTCCACTTCTATTCTTCAACACAAATGTACAACTCTGCAAGAACTCTACCCACTTCATATGCCTCTGATTCAATTTACCTTAGCTATTTAGGTACTATAATGCCTGATGATCAGTATACAAAACAAATTCCTTTGGCAATAAATAATGCCTCCATTTCTTTAAGGCCTGAACTATTGCATAGAACTCTTGATCATAAACAGAATACTTTTTCTTTGCATCATTCAATTTTTCACTAAAATATGCAATAGGCTTACCTTCTTGGCTTAATACAGCCCCAATAGCACTGCCACTAGCATCACAATCCACCTGGAACACTTTTCTAAAATCTGGAAGTGCCAACACAGGTTGTTCTTTTACCTTCTTCTTCAGCAATTCAAAACTTCTCGTAGCCGCTGCAGTCCATTTGAACTCTTTTCTATCCCCTCTTATTGTGTTAGTTAGGGGTGCACATATGCCACTGAAATTCCTAATAAACTTCCTGTAAAAACTGACCAGACCATGAAATGATCTTACCTCAGTAGCAGACCTTGGAGTAGGCCATTCCAAGATGGCTTTTACCTTCTCTGGATCCATTTTGAGACCTTCAGGTGATATAACAAACCCCAAATAGACTAACTCCCTTTTTGCAAAGTTACACTTCTTCAGATTAATTAACAATTTCTCTTCCCTTAGCCTTTCAAGGAAACTATGTATATGCAATAAATGTTCTTCCAAAGTCTTACTGAAAATTAAAATATCATCCAAATAAACAATAACCAATTTTCCCAAGAACTTCTTAAGTACCTCATTCATGAGCCACATGAAGGTGCTTGGGGCGTTCATCAATCCAAAGGGCATGACTAACCACTCATAAAGACCCTCCTTGGTCTTGAAGGCTGTTTTCCACTCATCTCCTTCTTGAATCTATATTTGATGATAACCACTCTTCAGATCTATCTTTGTGAAGTACTGAGCTCCACTCAAGCAGTCCATAATATCATCCATCCTTGGCAAAGGAAATCGGTACTTGATGGTGATCCTATTTATAGCTCAAGAATCTGTACACATCCTCCACTCTCCATCCTTCTTTGGTGCGAGTACTATAGGTACTACACATGGACTCAGGCTCTCTTGAATCAAGCCCTTCCTCAACAACTCCTGAACCTATCTATTTAGGTCCTCTATTTCTGTAGGAGTCATCCTGTGAGCAGCCTGTTTAGGCAAACTAGCTCCTGGAATTAGATCTATCTGATGACTGATTTTCCTTACTGGTGGCAATCCATCTGGAACATTATCAGAGATAATATCTCCAAACTCCCCTAGTAAATCTGAAACTTCAACTGGTATTTCACTACTACCTTCTTTATCTTTCCTAGGAATCAAAGCATAGCACATATGCTGATGTTTCATGCCATCTATAAACTTCCTTTCATCAACAAGACAAATCCTAGCACTGCTACATACCTTTTCCCCTTCCTTTTTCATGGGCTTCAATTTGTGGCGAACTCCATCCTTTGTCAGAGATTATGTGTTTGCATGTCCATCATGTACTGCATGTCTATCAAATTGCCATGGTCTACCCAAAAATAGATGGCAAACATCCATCGAAATAACATCACAGAGAACTTCATCATGGTAACTCCCAATTTTGAATTTTACTAAACATTGTTCACTTACCAGGACCTTATGATCATCTTTTTCCCAAGCAATCTGATAGGGCTAGGGATGTTTCTCCCTCTTGAGCTTCAGCTTAGAGACCATCTCTTCTGATACCAAGTTATCAGTGCTACCACCATCAATGATCACATCACAACATTTATCCTCACACTTGCATCTGGTACAGAACAAACTCCTCCATTGTCCTAGTTCAATCTCACCACTTAGTAGGACTCTTTCATTTACCAAGGTCTCTCCTCTTTCTGGATCCTCTAAATGTGATGATTGTGCATCCTCATCCACATGAGCAACCCTAGCTTGGCCCTCAGCTCTCCTATCTATCCTTCCTTGTCATTGAGGGCATTCAAAGGCACGATGACCTTCTTCATTGCAATGGAAATAGGTACCATGGAAGCCTCCTCTTCCTTGTCCATGTCCTCTACCTCTTCCTCTCTGATTTCCAAAGTCTTGATCATGGGAGTGGTTGAAACCCTCATTCCTCTAGTTCCTGCTAGTACCCTCATCTTTATTTTTCTTTTGGGTTTCATTGCGACCTCTAGATGATCTACCACTTCCCCTTCGTCCTTGACTGCACCCTCTTTGCCTTCCTTCAAACCTTTTATTCAGCTTCTCTTCAACTCGTAGGGAAAACTGGTATGCCTCTTCAACACTAGTCATTCTTACCAGACTTAATTCCTCTTGGATGCTAGGTTGCAACCCGCTGATATAACGAGCAACCTTCTCCTTATTTACTTCTGCATGTCCTGCTCTAATCAAGAGTCGGTAAAATTCCTTTGTATATTCTTGGACTGATTTCTTGTTTGCTTTAACCCATGCATCTTCTTAAACAAATCAAGCTCATAGTCCACAGGAATGAACTGCTTCTTCAATTTTTCCACCATACGATCCCATCTTTTGATCTTGTCCTTTCCTCTTCTGTTTCTTTCCAATTGGACCTCTTGCCACCAGATTTTGGCATGGCCTTTCAGTTTGGCCTTTGCAAACTTAACCCTATCTGGGTCCCTGATATCCTCATACTCAAAGTATTCTTCCAGTTCATTGATCCAATCGATCAACTCATCTGGTTTCAGATTTCTTGAAAATACACCCACTTCAATTGTAGGTCTTTTCCCAAACTTAGTAATGGCCCTAAAAAGCCTTTCCTTTGAATGATTCAAAACTTCCTCATCGAATTCCCCTTCTGGTTCCTTTACTTCTTCTTCATTGTCATCCTCACTGTCGTCACCTGCGGCAACATTTTCTCCTCTACAGAGCTCCTCTTGCAATGCCTGTACCTGCCTTTGGAGGGCTCTAACCTCCTCAATATTAATAGCTCTTGCCCTTCCCCCATGCTCTCTTCATGGAGGCATCTTCTTAACTCAAACCCACAACCACACAATCCTGGTGCAAACTGCCTCACAGTCGACATTCTGTCTACACACTCAGGAAAACCAGCTCTGATACTACTTGATGGAGACACAACCCAAGAACAGAATGGACACAACAGAAAAGGGAAATTGTATTAACTGAGAAAATAAGCTAGTACAAATAGTACAAAGAGAATAAACTTCAAAACATGCCCTAAGGGCTTACAATAGCATAAATCTGGAGATAATTTCTCCTTTTAGTACCTCCTCTCAAACTCCACTCCAAACTGCCTCTTACAATGCCATAAATATCCTTAAATAGACCCCGAAGGGTTAAGGACTAGGAGTAAATTCTAGAAAGTACTAGTAGGCATCCACCAACCAAATAGAAGGTTCCAGAAGCTGCATGAGAAGTCGGTGCAAATCTAGAAGTATCCAGAAATGGTAACCGAACTTCCGAGAGGCATAACTTTTGAACCATAGCTCCGATTGACAAACCGTTTACATTTTTGGAAAGCTCTTGAAGCGCTCTATAGTCCTATGGATGATATTTTCTCATCCTCCATTTTTTGGCCCTTTTTGAGGTCATTTAATGCCCCTAACCTGACATTGAAGCATTCTTAGGAGGTCTCCAAAAACCAAAAAACTACAATAACTTTCAAACCGTGGGGCCTTTTTTCCTGATTCTTTTTCTAGAATGCTCTAAATTACAATTACATTCATCTAGACAATTTACACCTCCTAGTTCACCAAAATGATGGCCCAATTACATGCTCCTATTTTTTTAGGATTTTCTAGCACATTGATAGTGGAACTGTGAGAGTTGGAACCTTTATTTGACCCAAATGGGTATCCAAATATAAAAACACATGAAACAAAAACTAAGTCTAAGTACATTTTTTTGGGTGACACAGGATTGCCCTTATACCTCTGGATGCTCCTACATCATTTATGCAACTCAAATAGAGTATTTAAATAATCCTTACATTTTCATCCAAGTTTTCAATTTGTGTTCCAGTTTTGGTAAATGGGTTCAATATTTTTTTCCCCTTTGGTATAGGTTTGAGTTCACTCATACATACACATATTGAAAATATATATAGACATGTAGAGGGAAAGGGTTGGATTTTGGGCATAGGCTAGTAGTGTTACTTCAGTGGTATAAGAGTTGGTTATCATGCTTTCTTATGTTTCTTTTGGGCAAAAGAGAGCAGATATATTTGTAGAAATAGAGAAAGTGGTAGTCCCTAGAAGTTCTAGAAGGGAAAACAATTTCTATAGTACTTGGTTTGCATCAGTATCCATTTTCAAGCATCAGAACAAGTAATTTTAATCCTTTAGCAATCATAGAATAGAGAGAAGTGAATATGGGTGATAAACACAAGAGAAGATCCTACAATGAACATTGTAACTATGCTGGTTAGGGAACAACATACAAGAATCAATGCATTGCATTGATGGTGGATATGGTGGCTCATGGGGGACAATAGAAATAGTAATAATAACAATAATAGTATTGGTAATAATGGCCAAGGGGACCAATTCACTAAATAACAACACTAAAAATCAGCACGCTAGAATAACTAATAGTAGACCTCTCGTGCCTATATTTCTCCTAGAGTCCAACCACAAGCTGAAAATGAACCTACATAAAATGGTTTGCAAGATCACTTCATGCAAGATAGAAAAAAAAATAGTTAAGTGTAGGTCCAACCTTAGACATCTTTAGGAGATTATAAGGACCTATGACTGATTTATGGAGTTGAAGACCATATGAAAATGACTTGAAGAAAAAGGTTGGCAAATTGATCCTCTTCTACTATGATGTGTCCAGCAAGATAATGATAAGAACATGGATTCTAAAAATATATACCTATTTCTAGTTTATCCCCATGCTAGAAGATGAGGCCATTTAAATATGCTTCTATTCACTTGGTTGTTATTGCTCATGCTTGGTGGCACCACAAAGTGATCATAATGGGATAGGATTAGAGTACCTCTTATGAAGAGTTCACTAAGAGGCTTATGAATAAATTTGACCCTATACATCATTTTATGAAGTTGGCTTAGTTTGAACAATGTTGTTCAATGGGCACCTAGACATTGTTGATTTTTAGAGTTATCAATATTGGCCACTGATATAACATAGATGAGGTTGATGGTGCTATTTATGGATGGATAAAAGCTCTTAGTCCTAGCTCTTTAGAGACAACCATTAAGAAGGCTAAAGACATGGATTCAACAATTGCCAAGAATAAACTTCAGTCCAAAATATCTATACATTACTAACTAAATCATGTAGAGGGAAACGGTTGAATTTTAATGGGAGCACCAATCCATCAAAATATATAATAGAAATTTTACAATTTTTGGACAAGTATGAAGAAACTAGGACTTTCATAGAACAATTCAACTCTCGATGACACCAAATTTTTCTTTCAAAATCATATGTGCAGATATAAACATTAAGTACAACATGTCCAATTTGTTTGTAGGTATACACATTAGTTACACCAATTTTTTCTTTCAAAATTGTATGTGCAGATATAAACATTAAGTACAACATGTCCAATTTTTTTGCAGATATACATATTAGTTACACAAAAATTTTCTTTCAAAACCATACGTGCAGATATAAACCTTAAGTACAACATGTCCAATATTTTTGTAGATATACACATTAGTTGCATCAAATTTTCCTTTCAAAACCATATGTGTAGATGTAAACATTAAGTACAATATGTCAAATATTTTTGAAGATATATTTTCCTATGAAGAAAGACCACAACTAACAATATGAACCTAGTAATGAGACAATGGCTGCATTGTGGTCTTAGTTTTGAAGAAAAGTTGATAAGTGTAATTGTCCTTGCAAAAAGTGTAAGGGCTTAAATAATCAAAGAATTCTAATCACAACAACCTAGAGTCATTGTAGGCAACATGGTCATGTTGAAGGGGGGCATGATTTTTGTCCATTACTGAATGTGGATTTCCTACTAGAGGAACATGGAGGTGTGAATATAAAAGTTGAGGATAACACTCCCATGGAAGAAGATGATGATGTGCTAAAGGACATGATTGAAGAAGATGGTATTGGTGTAGGTGATGAAGATGCTCATGATGATGGTACTAGCACATCTGATAATGATTATGGAGACGGTCTTGATATACCTTTACTTGAGAAGGAACACAAGCCCCTATATAAAGGCTCCCAAACAACTCTTCTCTCTGCTATAGTGTTGTTGGTGAAACTAAAGGTTATGAATGATTTATCCAATGTAGCAATGTAACATATGCTAAGGTATGCCATTTTTTTCATCTTCAATGTTAGCATGCCATTACTATTTATTATATTAACAATGCATATTTGCTGTTGTAGTTTGATAGGTGAGTTTTTGTTACCACCATCAAAAATTCTACCTCATTCGTACTGAGAATTATCTACCATTATGAATCAAATTGAAATGAAGTATTAGACAATACATGCATGTCCCAATGATCATATTCTATATCATAAACAACATGAATTTGCAGCAAAATTCCTTGATTTTTATATTAGTAGATAACACTCAAATCAAACAACAAAAAAGGTGCCTCACAAGATTCATCAGTACATTCCCATTATTCCACGTCTTAAACGATTATTCAGGTGCACTAGTTTGGTACAATATATGGATTACCATGCATGCAATAGAAGTCAAGATAACATTATGTAAATGCCTGAAGATAGTTCTACATTTAAAGAGATAGAAAAAATATGGTCACACTTTAAAGAAGAACCTCGTAATCTCAAGCTTTCATTGGCAGCGGATGGTGTCAATCCATTTGGAGATATGAGATTTGTTTACTCAATGTGGCCTATTTTTTTTATTAAAAATAACATTCTGCCTTGGATGTCCATAAAGAGGGAGCACATAATGTTTTCAATGATTGTGCCAGGTATTTTTTTTCATTTAATAGTTATCTAAATTAATTTATAAATAGTGTATGAAAATGGTCATAATAATTATGTAATATTTCTGTTCATTCAATTGCTAACTAAGTGCCAAGTTAAAGATATGAACATGTATATTGAGCCTTTAATTGATGAGTTGTTGATCTTATCAGATGGTTTCACTATGTATGACATCTCTAGACCAATAGGACAAAGACAATTTCAATTCCATGCAATATTTCTATGAACAATTCATGATTCCCTCGGGCTAACTCATTTTTGCAGTATGTTATATTATTATGGTCACATAGTTTTGGTCTGTTATAGTGCTTACACATTATTGTTGTATGCTTAAGTTGCACATGATAATTGTACATGATCTTTTATGTCTTTAGATAAAGGGAAAATTTGCATATCCAGTTTGTGGTCCAAAGTTTGAAATTTATATATTGATAGTCTTATATTTAGTAATGATGTAATTGATGCTTGTGAATGTTGTCAAGGCATCAAAGAGAAACTTCCTAGAGCAATGAAAAGTTATCCTCCTCAATTTAGTAAGTTACCATACTACAAGAATCTCTCAATCATGCATTTGTTTGATGTTATGCAAATTGGAAAGAATGTAACAAAGACACTATAGAAAATATTGAATGGAAGGTTTGATAGAGAAAAAATTTCCAAAAATTGTACTAACATTCATGAATCCAATCATGCATTAAAATATTTCATTGAATCAAATAACAACAGAGACTACATAAATATGAGTGCCCTTCCTTGGTTATTAATGAAGCAACAAAGTGATGCATTGAAAGAAGTCATAAAAAAAAAAATCCATAGGATTTGCTACAAATATAAGCACTCTTGTATCAAAGAAAGGTGATTTTGGGCCAGGGTTGAAAACACATGATTGGCATACCTTTGTCAAGGTAAGTCATGTTCTCTATTTACAATATATTTGTGAAACTAAATGTACTACCTATTTCATTATTTAATAATATATTGAAATGATCATTTTTTAATGATTGCAGTACATCCTACCTCTATCCCTCCAACACTAGTTTGACAATAGTATTAAACAAGTTATATATGATCTTGGAAAATAAATGAGGTTAGAAGTGTTTTTTCTTAAATATTTTGCACATATATTATATTTATCACTTTCTTCACTTCTTGTGTAATCTATTGTATAATTTTATTTGAAATCTTTTTTATATGTTCTTGCATGTTGAATCTCTTCTAGGTGGTTATCATCTAAAGAAATTAAAAAATAGATATAAAATATTGGAAGAGAAAAATTCCATAGCTTATGTGTAAAATTCAAAAGTGTCTACCTTCAACCTTTTTCAATGCTCAAGAACACTACCTCATACATCAAGTTGAGGATATTGAATTATGTGGACCTACACAAACTAAGTCAATGTGAATGGTTTAGAGGCACTTGAACTTTATGAAGGGCTTGGTTCAAAGAAAAGAAAATCTTGGGGGTTTTATGGTAGAGGGATATATGGTATACTAGACCATGGTGTACATTAGTGAATATCTTCCAAAGTTTATAGAAACTATTTATGTAGATCACATTTGGGATCTCAACTCTATTAACAAATTTGAAGGGGAATACTTGACAGGAAAAGGTAGATTGAGGAGAATGAGAGGTAATTATAAGTTGTTTTTTTGTAGTTAATTAATTCTTATCCATCATCAATATAAGTTGTTTCTAACTATTTTAGGTGTTTTCTTTATAGTTGGGAATGAGTGGGGTGCACTATATTTGTATATTGCAAACAATCTTGATTGAATGACAGTATGGATTCAATAGTCTCAAGAAAATGGTTGCGCATTAACATAGGATGGTGTTGCATCATTGGTTAAAGAAGCTCATCATAATGGAGATTCCAATTTTATGAAAATGGTACTTGATCTAGCATATGGCTGAAGAGATACAAAGGTACGTAGAAGATTACCAATCATGAGCCACAAATTAAATATCAACTCACAGAATGATGCAAATAAACTTGACATGTTTGAACAATTGTAGGTCAAACATCACAAAGATATGTACTAACATGAGCATAAATTTTGCATAGAAAAGTCAAACAAAACCAAGAAAAATGGTGATTCTGGGATAAGTGCAGTCTTCGTAGTCACCAATATTTTGTCTAGAACTGACATACATCCTCATAAATCTAAAAATTGATACCATGGAATTTTGGATGATATACTTGAGTGTGACCTTAATTTATTCAAGTTAGTTCTATTTTTCATCAAATGGTATAGGCTATGGTTGAATCAAAATTATCCTAATAAGATTATTATTGAACACGATAGTGGATCTACAATGATTAATACAAGGTCTTTTGAGCCAGTTGAGGATGAGCCCTATGTTCTTCCAAGCCAATGTGAGAAAGAATTTTAATTTGGCATTCCACACAAACCAAGTTGGTCATTTTTTTTTAGACATGATTCAAGAGGAAGGTAAATAAATTATAATGTGATGAAAAAAGATATTGAAGAATCAAAAGAAAAATTAAATGATGATCGTGAATGCCTGTTACCTGATGATGAAGAAGAAGAAGAACATGATGATTCTAGTCATGTTGACGATAATGGTGATGATGATGATGATGATGACAATGATCGTGATACTGCTGATGAAGAAGGTGATGATGATAGTGATGATGGTCATGATAATGGTGATGAAGAAGAAGATGATGATGGTGGTGAAGATGATGATCAAAGTGACAAGTGTGATGATGGTGATGATGATGATATGGATGAAGATGATGATCAATGACATGTCTATCGAGGTATGATTAATGTCAAGTATGATGGGGTCATGATTTTTATCTATAGAAATTTGTTTTATTTTGATGAATGCATCATGTAATTTTTGTCTTCTACATAATTTTAATTTATAGACCATTGTAAGTGGACAACTTTTCATTCATTACAATATGGGTGAATTTGTTAAGAAAGGTGATCAACTTTTTCTTTCGAAACCATATGTGTAGATATAAACATTAAGTACAACATGTCCAATATTTTTTTAGATATACACATTAATCAGATCAAATTTTTGTCTAACTTAAGATAAATGATATACATATGTAGGCTATTCAATGCCTTTGACTAGGATCTTGCATAGTCACATGGATCGATAGGTATATGTGAATAGACCCTATAGATACAATTTTTTATTTGCATATCTTTTCTTTATTGTCAACATCAACTTTTGGCCTAGTATGTCTCTCATTTTATGGATTTTAGGTATCACCAAATAGGTATTTTTCTGATTTGTCTTCCTCGAGTGAGGAAAATGCAAAAATAGAAGACAAAAGGGAGACATCTAGTAGGTCTAAAATAGGGAGATCAACTAGAGGTCAAAAAATTAGAAGAAAATTCAACAAATGAATGCAATTTTTTCCTACTAGGGGGGGGCATGTTCTTCTGATAACGAGAGTGAAGGTGATAGTGAGGTTCCCTTATTGTACACACATCTTTAGAAAGAATGGATACCTAAGGAACTACCTCCAGTAAACACTGATTTTTTTGTTAATGAAAGGATATATCACATTGCTCCATCTTGATTACATGGTTTGGGCCTATTTTCCATGGATGACATAAAGGTATGTTAAAATAAAGTTGTTGAATTGATGGACTATGTAGGACCTTTTTACAATTACAACAATTGGATGTGAATTGTGCAATATAAAAAAGGTATGCGTAGGTATGCATTGTCACCAAATTATATACAATGCAAAGAAAATGATCAAATTAAAATGTTTGCTATGTATATTGATGGAATACCAAAATCAATAGGGAATATTGTAGGATTTATAAATTATATTAAGTTGAGTACATCATATTTTCTCTATAATATTCTCTACATACATGTGGTCATTCATAGTAGGTCTTTCAGTAAAAATACATGAAGTTATTGGTTAGATATGGGTTTTTTTTGTCAAGCCTAACCAACATATTATTATTTTATCTCCTCATAAAATAATTTTTTTGATGTAGAGGAAAGGGTGATGGACCATTTTCACAAGATAGCTTATTCAAATTTGGCTTGGAAACCCACACTTTTTAAAAATACTAAAATGGCTTTAATAGGCTTAATTCATCCAAGGTTACTCAAAGTGCAAACCCATGATAGATTTTATGTATTTGGGATGCATAAAGATGTATTAAAGTGGTTTCAAGGTTTCTTGACCTATCTCTTTCTCAAAATGGCTAAAAGACTCCAAACTAGCCCAATGGGGCCTAAAAATTAGCATTTTGCCCTCTTTGCCCCTTAACACAAAACTTTTCCAAAGTATGGAACAAATAAATGGTATGTTTGGATACCCTTTCTGCCCTAATACAACATAATACAAGATTATTATCGAATTTTTTGGGCCATGTATGACTTTCCTCACCACATGACCCCAAAATGCACAAAAATATGGGGATTCAACAAAGCAACTACCACCCAAAAATATATCCAAGTTCTCAAACCTTTAATAGTATCATGAAATGTTCCAAGACCTTTAAATATAAAAGTAATTAGACCCAAAACATGTAGAACACCAAAAGCCCCAATTTGGTTGCTTCAAACCCTTATTTTGAGGGTTTCTCCAACCTCACTCTTCCAAACCTTTCCAAGATCAATTGGTGATTGATTCACCATTAAATCCACCATATAAAACTATTTCAATCATAAAAAAGACCATGCTATTCAGCCCAAACTCCCTTTCCTACACTTGTGCCATCATTTTCAATGGGAGAATACCCAGCTATAACCAATGATTAAACTCTCAATCAATTTGCTAAATTTATCAAGTTAGATTAAAATGATACAATTTTAGTATCCATCATTCCATGGATTCTATGCCTTTGATTCCATGGGATGGTTGTTTAATCACCAAATAAGCTTCAAAACAAAGAAAGAAACTTAGAAAAGCCAAACTAATATGTTGAACATGAAAGTACACTGATGTAAAATGACTCTCAAACCCTCTAAAATGTGCAAAAAATCCTGAAAATAACCTATTTAAAACTTCCAATACTGTTCTACATAAGATCTCCAATCAAAAAAAGAAGTAACAATGCAAAACAATAGAATTGCTGATCCAAAACATGAATTTCATTAACTCCTTGGGCTATTCGTACACTCTATGCTTTTCTTGGCATACAATGGACTTTCAAATACAAAAAAAAAAATCACTATTAAGTTCCTCAACCTCTTCCAATCAGTTTTAGGGAGTAGTTAAGTGTTTAGACTATAAAAACTCCATTTCCCTCCTAAATGACTACTAACCGTTATGCATTGAGAATTTAAACATTTTAACTATGAAAATGAATTAAAACTCATTAAATCTTCTCACTAAGGTGTTTCCAAAACTTAGGAGACTTATTTAAACTTATTTAAAAATAACCTACCTCCTAAAACCTCTTAGACACATTGAGACACTAATGGTCCAAATTACATTTACTTAATCCTTTCAAGATTATTATTTCATTCAAAGTCACTTCATGGTATTTAAACCATTATAGGAGCCAATACATCATATTTGATATGATTTTCATCATTTTGGATTCCTTTGATCTCCTTGGACCTCTAATTGTCATTTAGTGTCTTCTATTCCTTCACAGTCTTCATAGTTTACTTGTTGTCCCCATGTGCTTTCTTGTCATTCCTAAGTGCCCCTGCACCATACTCCCCACCACCAAAGAAACTCTTGTCCCAAGTGTTGTGTAGCTGAAAGGATCTCTGCAATGTAGGGATGAGGTAATCCCCCAATGTAAACTTCTTTCTCACACCATGCCAACTTGCATTCACACAACAACTTGTTAAAAGAAAAATTTGAAATTACTGATTGTCCTTGTGAAGGATAGTGAGAAGGCTGTAACTCCTTCATTTTTGATCATTTTCTTGGATAAAATCCTTTCTTCAACATCTTTGATCCCTTTTTGTTCACTGATTGTAGCAAAGGATATTTAATGGTTCCAACTTGTACAAAGGCTAGGTCCCAAAGTTCTTCATCCTTAGGACTATCATAGTAGGTTCTTGACTAAATTTGTGTACCTTTCTTCCATCCAGTATCATATTGATATGTCTTTGGTATCTCCTGCCCAAAACACATAAGAAATGGATCTTCTTGGTTCCCTACTAAGGGCTACAACTCATACTTCTTTCCTTCATGCTGAACCAAATACTTATTAGTGAAACTATCATGAATTACCTTTCTTAACCATTTCCAAAACCTGCCTAAGAGAAAATGTCCACAACTCATATCCATAACTTGATATAACACTTTACCTTTGTATTTATCAACTGAAAATTAAATCACAACTTGAGTATTAACCAACAAATTCTGATTTTCAGTCACCCAAGTAGCATAATATGACTTAGGATGTATGAATGTTTTTAGATTCAACTTCCTAACAACTTCATAAGACACAACATTATGACTTGCACTTGAAACTATAATGAGTCTACATACTTTACCTTGAATCAAATAATTGGATCTAAAAATGCTCGCATTGTATGGCTGTCCTCTTTCCATCAGAAAACATTCTCTTTCTTTAGGTAATACCAAGATAGATTCTTTTTTCTCTTCCTTGCTTGTCTCTTCTTCCACCAAATGCACTCTTCTTTCTTTATCTTTGTCTTCAATCCACTTAGGACATCTATAGGACTGGTGACCTACTTCATTACAAGTAAAGCATCTATCTGTGAACACTCCATTACCTCTTCCTCCACTTCTTCCACCTCTATACCCACCTCTTGTATCAGATGAGTAGGTCTTGTCCTTGTCTTTCTCATTGCTAAGTAGGACATGATTTCCACAGCTATTCAAATTGTGATGTGAATATCAGGATTTAACTGTGTGATTTTGAGTCAAACTCGATGACCCATGTTTCATGAGTAGTGATTCAACATGAATCCATCTCTCATGAGAATAAATGGAACACTTAGCACTCATTGGATCTAGGTGATGCTCACAGAGGTGAAGCACCGGGACTTCCCGGGAGGTCACCCATCCCAGTACTACTCCAGCTTGAGCGCGCTCAAGCTGGAGTAGTACTGGGATGGGTGACCTCCCGGGAAGTCCCGGTGCTTCACCTCTGTGAGCATCACCTAGATCCAATGAGTGCTAAGTGTTCCATTTATTCTCATGAGAGATGGATTCATGTTGAATCACTACTCATGAAACATGGGTCATCGAGTTTGACTCAAAATCACACAGTTAAATCCTGATATTCACATCACAATTTCTCATTGCTATTCTAAAAATAAGTACTTCCTCTACTTCCTCTTCCTCTTTTAGAAGATCCTCCTCTTGTGCTAGTTTGTCTCTCTTATCTCCTCCTAATATTTTCTTCATCTTTAATGGACAACTTATAGCATTCTTCCACTAATCTAGGGGTAGCAAGACTAAATTCATCTTGAATGTTAAACTTAAGTCCCCCCATGTACCTAGCAATTTTCTCTTCCACATATTCATCATGACTCACCCATATGTCAAGTTTGTGAAACTCTTCTGTATACATTTGAACATTCATGTCTTTTTGTTTTAGACTTTTCATCTTCTTATAAAATTGAATTCTATAATCATTTGGAAATTTTTTTTCCTTCATCCTATCCATCATTGTATACCAAGAAGTAATCTTGGGTTTACCGTTCTTCCATCTTTTTGCTTGCACACAATCCCACCATAGCAATGCATGTCCTTTCAGTTTGGATTTTTCTATCTTCAACTTCTGATTCTCTTCAATATCATCAGACTCAAAAAAAACTCTCCATGGCACTGAACCAATCTATTAGTTCCTAATCATCCATCTTCCCTCCATACATAGGCAAATCGACTCTTGCCCTTATATCACCACTCTTGATGACTTTAGCAAACTTAAACATCTTTAGTTCATCAGGATTTAACTCTTCTTCCTTTGGTAGTTCCTCTTCTTCTTCTTCTTCATCATCAACAACTTTTTCATCCTGTCTGATGCTCTTGTCTCTTTTCTCCAAGGCCAATATTTTTTCCATCATGATTCTCATTTCTTTATCTTTTTCAACTTTTTCCTTCTTTTCTTGTTCAAGGGCTGCCTTTAGTTTCTTTCTATCTGCCAATTTTTCTTTAACAATCTTTGTGAACTCCATGTTGGTCATCTTTGTAGGTAAATATCCTTCGTCTGCTTCAGCCATCATTCTTTGATCAACCTGGTAACTAAATCAACTTAGGGCTACACCTCAAAGGATATTTCTACTTCAAAGGCTTAACTAAGGATCCAATAACCAACTTTCTCAAGACCACAAAAAACCTTCCGTGAGATATTTCCCTTGCTCTAATAACACTTGATGTAGAGGAAAGGGTGATGGACATTTTACACAAGATAGGTTATTCAAATTTGGCTTGCAAACCCACACTTTTCTAAAATACTCAAATGGGTTTAATAGGCTGAATTCATCCAAGGTTTCTCAAAGTGAAAACCCATGAAATATTTAATGTATTTGGGATGTATAATGATGGATTAAAGTGGTTTCAAGGTTTCTTGACCTATCTCTTTCTCAAAATGGCAAAAACACTCCAAACTAGCATATTGAGGCCTAAAAATCAACATTTTGCCCTTTTTGCCCCCTAACACAAAACTTATCCAGAGGATGGAACAAATAAATGGTATATTTGGATACCCTTTTGGACCTACTAGAACATAATAAAAGATTATTATGGACTCTTTTGGACCATGTATGACTGTCCCCACTACGTGACCCCAAAATGCATCAAAATATGGTGATTTAACAAACAAACTACCACCCAGAAATATCTCCAAGTTCTCAAACCTTGGATAGTATCAATAAATGTTTCATAACCTCTAAATATACAAGGAATTAGACCCAAAACATGTAGAACACTGAAAGCCCCAATTTGGTTGCTTTAAACCCTTATTTTGAGGGTTTCTCCAATCTCCTCTTCCAATCCTTTCCAAGATACATTGGTGATTGATTCACCATTAAATCAACTATATAAAACTATTCCAATAATAAAAAAGACGATTCTATTCAGCCCAAACTCCTGTTGCTACACTTGTATTACAAAAATTTAACTTGAGAGTGTGTAAATTTAATTATAGAATGGTAGACACTCTCAAGTTAGATTCATATATCAGACACTCTCAATAAATTTGCTACATTTATCAGGTTAGATTCATATGATACAAGGTTAGTATACATCATTCCATGGATTCTATGCCTTTGAGTCCATGGGATGATTATTTGATCACCAAATAAGCTTCAAAACAAAGAAAGAAACTTAGAAAAGCCAAACTAATCTGCTGAACATGAAAGTACACTCATGAAAAATGACTCTCAAACCCTCTAAAACATGTAACAAATCCTGAAAATAACCTATTTAAACCTTCAAATACTGTTCTACATAAGATCTCCAACCAAGACCAGAAGTAACAATGCAAAACAATAGAATCGTTGATCCAAAACATGAATTTCATTAACTCTTTGGGCTATTTGTACACTTCAAGCTTTTCTTACCATACAATGTAGTTTCAAATACAAAAAAAAATCACTATTAACTTCCTCAACTTCTTCCAATCAGTTTTAGGGAGTAGTTAAGTGTTTAAACTATAAAAACTCCATTTCCCTCCTAAATGACTACTAACCATTATGCATTGAGAATTTAAACATTTTAACTATGAAAATGAATTAAAACTCATTAAATCTTCTCATTAAGGTGTTTACAACACTTAGGAGACTTATTTAAACTTATTTAAAAATAGCCTACCTCCTAAAACCTCCTAGACACACCGGGACACTAATGGTCCAAATTACATTTATTTAATCCTTTCAAGAATATTAATTCATTCAAAGTCATTTCATGGTATTTAAACAATTATAGGAGCCAATACATCATAGTTGATATGATTTGCATCATTTAGGATTCCTTTGATCTCCTTGGACCTCTGATTGTCATTAAGTGTCTTCTATTCCTTCATAGTCTTCATAGTTTGGTTGATGTCCCCATGTGCTTGCTTGTCATTCCTAGGTGCCCTTGCACCATTGTTTCACTAAAACCTATAATTTTCACCTTTATTTCATATTCTAGCAAGAACTACTCCCTATCCACTTTTTTCAAGGCTTGAGTATTTAACCCAAAGCATTCCTATGTATAGGATTATTGATGATTGATAAATAATTCCTATTTATTATTCTCACAATCATTGTTTCAAATTTGTAATTACTAGCTATAAATTAAATAGTATCAACAACAACAAACACATTGGAAACAATGATCTTTCCTAGGCCAAGTCTCCAAGGGTTTGACTGATGATCCCTTTTTAACCTATCTGCATAAAAGATCCTTATTATCTTGGATAGGCCACAGCCTCATCCAACACCATGAGGCTTGTCCAACCTTTTATTTCATCTCACTTGGTTTTAGAAGATCCTCACTTTCTTCAAACATACTTTTCTTTCATCAATGATTTTGGAATCAGTGTTACTTACCTCTCAATGTCATGGGCATTGTACTTCACAATACAAGTGCATGGTATAGAATCATGAATGACTCAAGATTTCATGATTGGTGCAACTAGTAGGGCCTGAGAAATTCTCAACTAAGGTAAACTAACAATTTTGAGGAAGAATGTGAATTATCTTCCTCTTTTCAATATATAAACAACTCAATTTGAAATTTAATATTTTTCTCTATGAGGCATGCGAACTCCCTTCTACTGCATGAAGCATGTGCTGGTCCAAAAAAATTGAAAACCATATTAGTTTTCATTCTTTCCTTAAGACAAAGACAACCATCCTTCTTCTCCTATGTAGCTAGAATGCATTGGAGGGAGTTGTGATGGAGAAGTATTTATAGAAGAGTTGAGCTAACAAAAGAATTGGGCTCTCTCATTTTTTTTATTGGTGTGGAAATTCATGTATTATAATATTGAGTCTTGACCATCATCTTTTACAGAAGTATAACTTTTCCTATTCAATTAGAAAATTCAGCCCACTAATTCTCTACTCTTTCCTATTCAATTAAAAAGGTGAGCCCACTAACTAGGTTCTTGGTTGTTGTGAATGAAATTAGAAATTAGTTTAGTTTATATATCTACATAACTTATTGAGGGCAGATCAAGTAATGTTTGTTTATGTTATATATTATATTTTAATATTTTTATAACATATTGAGGGCCCACTAACTAGGTTTGATTTATATTTTATTAAGGGCATTTGTGGAGGTTTAGAATTTGATTGAAAAGTGTTTGCTGTTTAACATGGATCGACAACAATGTGATGGCACACTTTCTTAGCACACTAGCATTCAACCTACCATAACAATTATAGGTATTATAAACAATTAGTTGATAGTCCACCATTTTTTTAATTCCTAAAAACCCTTTATATTCAACTAGATTTATAAACATTTAAAAAATTGAAAGCAAAAATTTTCTGGTTTTATTAAGTGATATAATTTTTTTTTAAATAATTGATGAATTGTTGTAGCTATCTGGAGCTACACATCACAAAGTATTAAATAGAACTGAAAGCATACAAAATTTTTTCTGCACAAAACATTCCTCTATTTTTCATTGAGCTTATCAAATCACTTCATTGATATATTAATTTCTACTAATTTGGATAATATTGTATTTTTTCATTATTATCTTTTCATTTTTAGATTTCCATAGAAGTTCAAAGTTCAAATCCATATAGAGGAGGAGAACCAGTTCCCCACATTCTAATTTTGTTTCTTATAAAATCTAAACTTAGCTAAACTAATTGTCTTCCTACTCTAGTTAACATTTAAAAATATAAGGATTAAAAAAATTGCTATTTCAAAGTGCTATCTGATATGAATTCAAAGATGTACCAATAGCTATGGCTATGGCTAAATACATAGTAGTTTTACATACATTTCCTAATATTAGTGCTCAAATCAACCAATAATTTTATACTCACAAGGAAAATAAATTTCCAACTTAATTTTACCATTCTGCAATTTCTTCTTAGTTGTAGACATTCATATATTAATCTACAAATATATGCATTTTTTTTGGAAATGTTAGTTTCTATTTGTTCAATTGAATTGAATTAATGTTTAAACTGATAATTCTATTATCTTTAATTATGACATCGAAGAGTTCAAATTTTGTCATCTAATAGTTCATTAGGCTTCCAACTTTGATTGTTTGCAGTGTGGAATGAATTGGAAAAGGAGAACACAGAGTTCTTTAGAAAGTATAAAAAAAAGAGAGGAGAAACTCCAAGGCAAGATCTAAAGCAAATGTTGGATGATCTAATAGATAGACTTCAAAAACAAACACTTTAAAACATAGTTTATGTATAAAACTAGAAGTTATGTCATACAATTTGATTTATGGGATATAATTTGCAAACTATCTTAGTATTATGTTTTTTTGGGGTGTATTAATATATGATATAATGTGCACCAAGGTTGATATCTAAGCATAGAGTTTAAACCATTCGTACATGGTATAATCTTTCCATTCTTGCCATTCATTCTTGTGGAAGATATTTTGGTATTGTAGGGTTCCTTTGGGTGTTGAGGGGTCATGTATCTACTCCTACATCCTATTTGATGAAATCAATAATGGATAGTGTTGGTGTAAATAAGTATTTACTTATTACGCTTACTTAAGTTTTACTTAGGTTAATGCATTATTTTATTATTATTTTAGGTGAGACACTTAGGAGTTTGTGAACTCTCATTGAGTTACACAACTCTAATTATGCACATGGTGTCTACAATGCAGGAGTATGCATCATTCACTAAGTTGTCATGATGACAAGATAGTTATCCACACTCCTCATTTAGTACATTTTGTCTACTCCATTGATTTGTGTGCTACACCATTGTAGGCTTATCCTCACATCATCGCACTTAATCCCATACTCAATGGAGGATAATCCATATCTAGTGGACATGTGCCTAGTTGTATGACATATCATGATGCTGAGTTCTATGCATTCTAGAAGGTCTCCTAAGGCCTCTATATTTAGGCACTCCTAGTGTACTCTGAATCAAGTTATTGAATGAATATTGTCATTTTGATCATACTCTTTCTATTTTGGTCTATTGTGTGCTTGTGTTGAGTTCTTTAGTTCTTGGGTGAATTCTAGCCTAAGCCAAATTCTTATATGGTATTAGAGCTAAGGGAGATTCTCATCATGTAGCCATTCAAGACCGTTCATGCTTCAACACCTCGACACACATCTAGAGGATCTGCAAAAATTAGGAGTGTCTGGAGCCAGATTTGACCTCACCATTGCGTCGAGAGCATCAATTCGGTGAAGATCGACTATAAATTTGCCTATATTAGGTGAAAGTTGATTGTAAGGAAATTTTTTTTTGCAAACTGGCACCCGAAGGCACCGATTTGCAATTGGGTATGATTGTCTATTTGATCTAATTATTATTTTTTTTAGATTTGAAATATTTCTTTGCAATTTAAAAGGTATTTTTGGCATTTTTATTGCTCTCTTAAAGAAATTATTATTAGCTTTTTTCAAAATTATTTTCAAAATTTATTTCTTTAGAGAAATTTTTTTATAGACCCGGGCAATCAAATCCCGGATCTGTATTTTGGTGGATATTATTTAATTGTAGGGAATATAATTTGTGAGCATCATCACTGTGAGCATCTCTGCACTTAGTTGTACCATTATAGTCTTTATGAGATCCACCGAATCCACAAATTACAATGAAAAATTCACCGGCGATCGTCTGAACATGGCATCAATCCCTTCACTGACGAGCTATCTCATTTCTCTCAACTCTGCGGGTTGCGCTTTATAAAAAGCACAGACTTCTCCCAACCCATGAATATGGGATTAATCTGCAAGTTTTCGGCAACAAAGCATAGTCTGGTGAAAGCGATTCTGGCGATCCCTACGCAAAAATTGATCCGACAATCAAAAATAAATCTGGCATTGACAAGTTAGAATCTGGCGACATTTTTCAAAAATAGCCTGCAACATGCAGACCAACCAATTCTTGCCACATGTCATCACATCCTTGGTGCATAGTCACCATCTGACATAGCAAACTAGTCAGCAAGCCATACGCATGTGGAGAGTCTAGCCAACATTCACAAGTCAAAAATTTTCATATAGTTCATACATTATGGCACGCCACGACAATAACTGACGTCATCTTTGGCCAAAGGTTTGCTGACATCATTAATAAAAAGAGCCTAAAATTGATGCCTGTTTCGACATCATCACATGCCAAATTTGAACTGCTATGACAGCTATATGACTGTCAAATTTAACCCTATGATTCGCTGAAGCAACCCCTCACCAAATTGATTTTGGTTTTTGTAGTCCAACTTCAAGAGGTCATATCTCGCACATCTAGAATCCAAATCAGGTGCAATTTTTTTTTAAATTGGCTAAAATTTTCTACATTTTTAGTGGTACAACTTTTTTTTGGTTTTGGTGCATGGATTGTTTAGAATTTGCATTTTTTGGTGACTATACCTAGATAATCCTGCATTTTGCAACTTCAAACGCTCTGTATGGGAACATTTGGAGTTGAAAATAGGTTTCATTTTTTTTGAAAGTACATATTGTTTCATCTACTTTCTAGATCTTGCATCAAATTATAGTGTTGTGTGGAAAAAATTGTCACTTTCAACAATAAGGCCTTTCTTTGCTTTGTAATGGTTCAGTATTGTAGCACATTGTAAAGTTTCAGATTTGTACTCCATTAAGAGGTTGTAACAAGCAAAATCAAAAGTCTACGAAAGCCAAAATTGGCAAGTGGCTCATTGTAATCGCACTGCTGATAAAGTGCCCAAAGCATCTATTTTGGGGGGATTTCTTGATTTAGCAAAAAGGGGGGGTGTTCTTGGTGTTGTGTTCTCTATTTTCTGCACATTTCTTTCATTTTCTACATTATGGGCAACTTTAAGTTTCCTAAATTAAATCCTCATAACTATGCTTCATGGTCAATCAAAATGTTGTTTCACTTAATGCATAATGGAGTTTCAAAATATGTAGATGGTACTCTTCCTAAACCAACAAGTGATAATGTATCAACAAGTGAAATTTCAGATTGGGTAGCCATGGATAGGAAAGCCCTAGGTGATATGTGTTTGGGGGTAGATGATAAAATCATGTATCAAATCAAAAAATGTGCTACATCCAAGGAAGCTTGGGATACCCTCGAAAGCTGTAATGGTAAAGTGTATGAAGAGGATGTTTTCAAGATTGAAGATGACCTTGTTTCTTGAGATCCTAAGTCATATGACTCAATACAAGACTTCATCATCAAGGTGAATTAATTAAGGACAAAGCTTACTGATTGTGGGAGTTCTATCAAAGATGACAGACTGATCCATCTCATACATAACAAGCTGCCATCAGAGTATTCCACATTTGTATCTTCTTTTAACACCTCAAAGACAACCTTAGGGTCTGCCTACAAGAAAGTCACTTTTGATGAATATGCTAAACAGTTGGATGTTGAAGAAAAGAAGTTGAAATCAATGGAAATTCTCAAATCACCTCAGTCTAAAGCATTGGTGGCCAACAATGAGGGTTCTCAAAATTCAGCTGGATAGTCTTCAAATAAAGGAAAGGGTAAGAAGAAATGGAAGAGCAAATATGAGGATGCAAAAAAGACAACACCTCAATTCAATCAACAAGGCAAGTCCGCGAATTCCAACAAGAAAGAAGACAACAATAAGGAGAAGAAGAAGTGCAATTATTGCAAGAAATCGGGTCATGAAGAGCATGAGTGTTATCTTAAAAAGATTGATGAGTTGACTCACATCATGAAGAAACATAATGTTCGATTGCCTAATGCTTACAAGGAGAAAGGATCATCTTCAGATTCAAAGTGCAAAGGCCAAGCATTCATGGAAAATGAAAACTCTTCAAAAGAATGGATATTTGACTCAGGTGCCTCATATCACATGGGTTCTTCAAAGGAAGATTTTTCTTCAATGAATCACTCAAAGGTACTGCACCTCTTCATGGGGAATGATAGCAAAATGGAAGTTGAAGGAAAAGGAAATGTGGAGATGGAAAATGGAGAGTTTCAAGAGGTTCTCTATGTTCGAAACCTAAGTTCGAATCTCTTATCAATCTACCAAATCACTCACCTTGGAGATGGACATAGAGTTGAGTTCCTTCCAAACTCAATAAAGGTGCACAGTCTTAAAGATGATTCCTTGGTTGCACTGGGGAAAGTGAATGATCATAAGAGGTTGTACTCTTTCTCTCATTTTGTACCCAAGTCTCCTTCAAAGGCCTTGTTATCTCAATCCAATTCAAACATGCAATTATGGCATGAGTGGTATGGTCATCTTGACTATCACTATCTTTAGCAACTTTGCACATACCACATGGTGAAAGGTCTACCTCAAATCAACTTTTTAAAGGGTGAGTGTTCAACAGATTTAGTGGATATGCATCCAGAGGGGAATTTACAAAGAGGGAAGTCTTCAAGAGCAACTGGTGTTCTTCAGATGGTTCACATGGTATTAACAAGACCTTTTGTGTTTAGCCAGGGTCACTACATACTCACCTTTGTTGATGACTTTTCAAGGTTCACTTGGAACTACTTTCTGCATAGTAAGGGTGAAGTGTTGGACAAGGTTCTAGCTTTCAAGGCTCATGTTGAACAGAAATCTAGGAAAGCCATCAAAGTACTCTGCATGGACAATGGAAACATGGATGTGAACAGAAGACTTAAGGATTTTTGCAGACATGGGGGAATTGATCTTCAAACTCCACCAGCATTTAGTCTGCATAAGATAGATGTTGCAGCTTTCAGGATCCGCACTCTTAAGTTTATGCCAAGTTTCATGATTCATGCCAAGTCTCTAGATCAATCATTAGAAGTTGAAGCAATTTTAAGTGCCACTCACATTCTTAATTGTTCTCCTCATCTAGCCTTAGATGGCAAAAATCCTTTTGAGGCATGGTGCGGCAGAAAACCTATTGTGACACACTTCAGAGTCTTCGGTTGTCTTGCATGGGCAAAGTGATCTTCGAGGGGATGCAAGTCACAATCATCTCGACCTTGTACCTTCATTGGTTATGAAGACAGTGTGAAGGCATATAGACTTCTAGATCCTGAGACTCATCAGATATTTGTGGAGAAGGATGTATACTTTGAGGAAAGTTCTCTGAGCTTATCCTCTACTCCTCTTCGCACATCATATAGTGTGGAAGCTGATAGTGACACTAGCGATGGTGCTTCAGTAGCTTCATACATGTGGGGTTCTGTTGACAGATATAGTGAGAGGTCACTTCATCAGTTCAATCCACATGCATACATCGCCATAGTGATAAGTCCAAAATAATAGGGTACATCTAGTCTTCCAGATATAGGTTCAGTGACAGATTTGGGGGACAGTATTGATGATCTGCCTCTTCTTCTTGATGCAAAATTGCCTTCTTCAATTGTCACAAGAGTTCCATCTAACTGTCTTTTTCATTCTCTACATGATCGATCCTCCTAGGTTGAAGTGATTGTGGATGCTTATGCTTAGCAGTTGTAGCAAGGATCTTCATTAGTTGCAGAGATAGACAATTTTTTGAGACAGGTTCTTTAGCCAATTGAGCAGGTTTCAGAGACATCACTTATCCATGGGATTCTTTCCACACATAGTGGAAGCGTCTCATTTGTACCCTTGGCATTGTTTCTTTTTAAGGGGAGGAACACCATTCTACAGTCTTGGATCAGCTTCTTCATTGGAGCAGTCACTATTCGACACTCTTCTTTGGGTGGGGGGAGCCCATCCTGTCTCTCTTCCTCTTCTCATCATTCTCTTATGTATGTACTGGATGTATGTTCTTATGTATGTACTGGATGTATGTCATAATGGGGGGGTCTTGATTACTCCATCCACCCATGCATCCTCTTTTATCTCTCTTTTTGGGGGAGGGTTTTTTCCATGAGGTTTTCCCTCTTTCCCCGCTTTATGGGAGATTGCATATCATTGTGTACATGGGTACCTAACATGGCCTAGTAGCCGAGACCCATATTGCTTTTCATCCTAGATTTAGTAAGCTTAAGGGCATTCCCCTAAGTTTTACTTAAGGGGGGGGGGGTGTTGGTGTAAATAATTTTTTACTTATTACACTTGCTTAAGTTTTACTTAGGTTAATGCATTATTTAATTATTTTGCATTATTTTATTATTATTTTAGGTGAGACACTTAGGAGTTTGTGAACTCTCATTGAGTTACACAACTATAATTATGCACATGGTGTCTACAACATAGGAGTATGCATCATTCACTAAGTTGTCTCGATGACAACATAGTTATCCATACTCCTCATTTAGCACATGTTGTCTACTCCACTGATTTGTGTGCTACACCATTGTAGGCTTATCCTCACGTCATCACACTTAATCTCATGCTCAATGGAGGATAATCCATATCTGGTTGACATGTGCCTAGTTGTATGACATATCATGATGCTGACTTCTATGCATTCTAGAAGCTCTCCTAAGGCCATTATATTCAGGGACTCCTAGTGTACTCTGAATCAAGTTATTGAATGAATATCGTGATTCTGATCATACTCTATCTATTTTGGTCTACTGTGTGCTTGTGTTGAGTTCTTTAGTTCTTGGGTGAATTTTGGCCTAAGCCAAATTCTTATAGATAGAAACCATTAACATGCATTTAAAGCTTAAACAATAGAGAAATACCATTGAATTTTCTTAGCCTAAATTGTAGTCTATGTGATGTAAAGTTCGAAGGGTTCATGAGAGCCATATATGGAAATTTCTCCTTTTGTGATTTAGTTATCTTAGAAATTTTAAAGGCCACTAAAATATGGTATCAACATTGTAATGCTTCTTGCCTCTATAATTAAATTGCTCTCAAGTTTTTATCCTTTCATTTGAACTTTCAGCTTTTCACCATTTCCATATAAATGAAATATTTTGGGGTTTTGTTTTAGCTCAATGTGCAACTAAAGCCCCTTGTCACAATGGTACAAAAGTTAATTGGTTTTGATCTTTATCTTATAGGGGATTTTGAAATTCCAAAATATTTTCTTATTCTAGTGTGTCTTGTGATTCTCTTGATTGATTGTCAACTAATAACTATATATAATGAATTTCTACTGGCTATAAGCATGGATAGGTAATCCCATTCATCAAGTGAATTTGGATTAAATTGTTTTGTGTTGAATTTTCTTATAGGATGCAGGGCATTTTCACTAAATACAATTCTAGAACTTTGTGAAGGCTTGGGAATTCCTATTGTCACCACAGACCACATTCTTCGTGTGTTGGATTCTACCATAGGATTTAGGTGAAGCTACTTTTAACATTTACATTATTTTAGGAGTACACTACATCATAATTTGGTATCCAATCATATAAAATTGTCTTTTGTAAATTGTGGAAAAGATGTAAACACCCCTTGTGGTTCTTGGTTTTTCCTTCTAGATTGAATGATATGCTTAATATATGTTCAAATAATTATGTTTGTGATTCTTGTGTATGCTATGGTTTCATTTAACATGCTTGGAATGTGAGTTCACTTTAAGTATTGCACTTTCAATGTAAGTTTTGTTATTGTTATTCTTTTCAATTATTGATCTTTGCAGACATCTCTTTTTTAATTCATATGATAGTTCCATTCATTATATGTAGAGTATTTCATAAAGGTTTGAAAATAATTTTACAGGATAAAAGATTTTATGGATAAAGAAAAAGAATGAAATTCTTGGTTTCTTTTGTCTTGTCTTCAGACACTTTCCAATTTTTCAAATAAATATTTCCCCAAATTATCATGGTATAATTGTTAAATTATATGTTGATTAAACATAATGTTACTAAGTTCCTAATTTTAAAAGGAAGAATGGAAGAATGTTTATATTTTGTTGTTTATTTCTTTATTCCATATGGTAGCTTTTGACATTGATATACCTATCTTCTTGCAATTGCTTAGGATTCTATCCTAGCTTTCTTCAAATAGTTTCTTGCATATGGTGCCATTCTTGATGCACAAGCCTGTAATGGTGCCTAGTTCTATAAACATTAATGGCAGTGAAGAAAAAAATGGGTTGACTTCTACTAATATAGTAGATTATGCAATTAGACAAATAGCCATATTAGGCATAAGCTTTCACTATGGCTTATTGAGAGGAGTTCCAGACCTTATTTCAATATATATTAAACTGCGAAAATGCATACTATGAGAAATTTTTTGTGATAAATTTTGCTCTCTTCTTCATACAATGGAAGCATGTCTCACAAAATTTAAAGTATTTGAAGGTCATAGGGTATCATGGGTTCATTTGTCCTCCTTTATGCTTCCTGGTCTAGCCGTGCGAACAAGATCCACTTTTTGTATTTGGGATAGTTCCAAAGCATTTCATATCACAGGGTCACATTCTAAAAGGAAATTTTTGATTGGATGTAATGATCCTCTTAAGAGAATTCTAATTGAAATGGACATAGAGCTTGCTAGAAACTTGAATTGTCATAGTCTTTGGACATAGGAATCATGTTAGACAAAGTTTATTATGCAAGATTTATCATGGCTGAACTACAACTTGTGTTTGAGAAAGGGTGTGAAAAGCCACATTCTCTATACTAGTAAAGCCTTTTTAAAACTATGAATGTTGACTATCAAGAGAGCTTCTCTATTTTAGATGAAAGCTATATTCCCTTACTAGGAATTGAGGGATCACTTTGCACATTCCTTAAATATAATTTAGAACAAGAATGGTGTGAAAGTTGGATCAAATACAAATAAGAGATTATTATATCAACTAAAGTAATTTATGTTCACAATCATCAGGGAAGAGTGTGAGTTAATCAAACTCGCTAGCAATCTAGAAGAAGATGATAATCTAAGAAATGGAAAATGTGTAATGGTTTCTAGTTGTTGTGGGTTATTCTTAGGATTTTTGAAGTTCCTAGACCTTTATATGAACTCTAATGTTTGGAATTCTCTTCTATTTTCAATATAAAATGGTAGGAATTTGTTTCTGTAGGATCTCGCCCACTATTTCATGCAATTATGTTTTAGGAATATTGTGCATGAAAGCTCTTGGCAATTTATGATAAAAATTTGGAAGTCTACACTACAATGTTTTGGAATGAGTGCCCCACTATAGAATTTATTGAGAAATCAAGAAAAGATTAGATCTCTAACTTCATACCCTTTTGTTACTTATGGACTCAAGGAAACACCTATGACAAGATCTATTCTTCAATTTTTATACATGTGTAGTTTTCACCCACAGATAGTTCTAATCTGTTGCCCTTTAGCTCATTTGAAAAATTAGGTACACATATATATTTTACTATTTCTTAGGGGCCCAATTTATTTTGGTTTGCGAACACATTAATGTCCACTTGCAGGGAAGGGGATCATAAATAATTATGTTACATTGTGTTTATACATTCGTAGTCTGAACTTAGATAAATAAGCTTTCTTTACTCAAATTTCATGCCTGCTAACATCATACCAAGGCATTTTCTTACTATAGGACCTATTCAAGGAATAATTTGATTGGATGATTTGACATTGTAATTTATGTTTCAATTTCATAATGTTCTACCTTATTTTCTTTTGTGTCACTTGTAAGCACAATTTTCTTATCTGTAATGCTTCTCTTGAGCTGTTTTTTGGTATTTCACATGTTATCTCAACTTTCTTAAGGTTTCTTTGAGTTCCTGGTAGCCCTTTAGCTCATTTGAAAAATTAGGTACACATATATATTTTACCATTTCTTAAGGGTCCAATAATTTTGGTTTATAGACACATTAATGTCCACTTGTAGGGAAGGAGATCATAAATAATTATGTTACTTTGTGTTTATGCATTCATAGACTAAACTTAGATAAATAAGCTTTCCTTACTCAATTTTAATGCTTGCTAATGTCATACCAAGGCATTTTCTTACTATAGTACCTATTCAAGGAATAATTTGGTTGGCTGATTTGACATTATAATTTATGTTTCAATTTCATAATGTTCTATCTTATTTTTTGTGCCACTCGTAAGCACAATTTTCTTATTTGCAATGCTTTTCCTAAGCCCTTTTTTGTTATTTCACATTTTATCTCAACTTTCTTAAGGTTTCTTTGAGTTCCTGATACAACATTAGACACATTTATAAGTGCCTTATGATGTTACATTAGTGGTCTCCTTGTACAAGTACTCTTCCATGTCAGTTTTTGGTCTGGTTATCATGGTCTCAAGTAGTTATATGTAGGACTCTATCTTCATACATTGATAGTAATAATATTGTGTTAAATCATATTTTCATGCAATTTCTTTCTAATTTCTTATTTTATTTAGTTTTTATGTCAAAAACTGACCAGGGATATGCCATTATTTCTTTATTTAGGTACTAGAAGAGAAAATAAAAATGCCTTCAATCCAAATACTATGGACATGTCCTACCTACCAGTCATGGTTGATAGAAAGAGAAGAAAATACATTACAAATGATTTACCTCGATCAGTGCTAACACTTGGCAGATAATACACAAACTTCCATTCCCTCCTTTTACCAATCAAAATCATGGGTTTCTGTCATATTACACAATACACACCACAAACCCAACTCAACATGAATTATGGGGCACCATATATGGTCGAGATTCAAAGCTTAGTTTTGTTCATGTAGATTATTTGGGTTTGCAGCTTGGTGAGAGATTGTGCATGGTAATCTTTTTCTTTTGATTTTATGGTAGCCAGATCATCATTAAGGGGTCTTGCTATCCAATACATTATTATTTTGAGTGTAGAGAAATTACTGGGTTTGAGTTGTAGTTTTAGTACTTTAAGGTTTAATGTTGATTTCTCTAAGTAGAAATTGTTTACCATTCATTTTAATGAGAGATAGATGGGTTCTTCTCTAACATTCTTTCTAAAACATGGGTCAATGCATTTAGATTGAAAAACTATCTAATTGAAGTTTGATTGCAATATCATAAATTATCATTTTGTTCAAATTTAAAAGTGCAATAGTCAAGTAGAGGCGTGTAGCTTGCAAACCCAATAGTTTTGCATAGGTGCACGTCTTGCATGCACAACAATTTTGCATACACACACATCTTGTTAATTTCAACTTTGTAAAGGCATGTGGGTAAGTGCACCAAGTTGTGGTGCCAAAAGGGGGGTATAAGTGGACACCTTTTTCTTGAAATCAACAATTTCTAAACTTCAACAAGAATTTGAAGATAGTTATGCTCAAAATTTTAAGATATGAAAAAAAAAAAGTTGTAGTCCTTTGAATCTAGTTTCTAAACTACTAATTTTCTTTCAAAATGGTTTAGTTTTAGGTCCTCAAAAAAGGGGGCCAAAAAAAGTGGTACTGTTTATTCCAAAAAAACATAACACAGTACAAAGTGTGGCCCCCCTAAACTTTTAACTTTTTTTTTGAAATTCTCTAATTGCTCTGGTCAAAATTTACTTAACACTATATAGTTTATCTTAGATTTTTTAGGTAATTTTATAATGTGTATTTTTTTTAATGAATTTTTAAACTAGACACATCACAAAAACGTGAATTATCTATGTGCTCCCCCTAGAAATAATTGAAAACTAATCTAAAATCAAATTTTTTTTTTTCAAAGTGTGTAGAATGGAGTTTAGTTTCTAAAAAACTAAGTTGTTGCAAAATTTGATGAACGAGCTCAAATCTACAACCCAATTAGTACATGGTGGTTTTTGACAAAAAATGGACATATATTCAAAATAAATTATAGATGAAAGGCTTGAAATAGTTCAAATTAATTAATTTTTATATGGTTATATAGCTAACACAGAGACCTACAATGTCATGTAACCTGATCTTATCAATGCACAACCACGAGGAATCTTGAAGGAGAGCAAACAAGAAAAATCAATCAATTTTGTATGTTTGTAGCAAAACATGTCTCAAACCTGTTTATAAACTCAAAACCTTTGGGTTGGATCTCCAAGGAAAAACCAAGCCTTAGGCTTGGTTTTATTGCAAAGCTTTGAATAGCGTATACACCCTATATCGTGTGTGAACTATAGCACACATGCACTATTTAAAGCTTTTGAATTTGGGTCTCAATAGAACACACTATTGAGATCTAAATAGTGCATAGAGAAGGAAGAAGAGATACAAACCAAGAGAAAGAGAAAGGGGGGGGATGGCTATGTGTGTGTGTGTGAGAGAGAGAGAGAGAGAGAGATAGAGAGAGAAAGTAGGGGATGGGAGAGGGGAGAGTGAGAGGGTAGGGGATGGGAGAGAGAGGAAGTGAGAGAGAGTAGCTCAGGTGGCAGAGAGAGTACGAGATGGGAGAGAGAGGAAGTGTGAGAGAGAGTAGGGGTGGCAAAGAGAGAGTACGGGATGGCAGAGAGAGATTGAGAGTAAGGGATGGGGGAGAGTGAGTAGGGGTGGCATAGAGAGTATGGGATGGTAGAGAGAGATTAAGTGGTGGAAGAGGGAGCAAGAGAGTGGGAGAGAGAGGATTATGTGCGTGTGTGTGTGAGAGAGAGAGAGAGTAGGGCATGGGAGAGAGTGTGATAGAGAGTAGGGGCGGCAGAGAGAGAAAGTAGGGGATGGGAGAGGGGAGAGAGAGAGAGCAAGGGATAAGGGAGAGAGAGAGTAGAGAGGGAGAGAGTGAGAGAGAGATAGTAGGTGGTGGAAGAGGGAGTGGAAGAGGGGGAGAGAGGGGGGGATGGGAGTGTGTGTGAGAGATCTAGAGAGTAGGGGATGAGAGAGGAGAGAGAGAAGGGGGATGGGAGTGTGTGGTGTGTGTGAAAGAGAGAGAGTAGGAGATTGGAGAGGGGAGAGAGAGAGAGAGTAGGGGATCAAGGAGAGAGTATGTGGTGGGAGAGCGAGTCAAAGAGGGAGAGAAAGGGGGGAATGTGAATGTTTGTAAGAGAGAGAGTAGGGGATGGGAGAGAAAGGAAGTGTGAGAGAGTAGAGGTGGTAGAGAGAGTATAGGATGGGAGAGAGAGTACAGGATGGGAGACAAAGATTGAGAGTAGGGAATGGGGGAGAGAGAGAGTAAGAGATGGGAGACAGAGTGGGAGAGGGAGAGGGAGAGGGAGGAGGATGGGAGTGCATGTGTGTGAAAGAGAGAGAGTAGGGAATGGGAGATGGGGGAGAGAGAGAGTAGCTTGAGAGAGAGTAGGGGATGGGATAGAGAGAGTAGGCAGTGGTAGAGGGAGTGGGAGAGGGAGAGAGAGGGGAGATGGAAATTTGTGTAAGAGAGAGAGAGTAGGGAAAGGGAGAGTGTGAAAATGAGAGAGAGAGTAGGGGGTGGAAAAGATAGAGTAGAGAGGGAGAGAGCGAGAGTGAGAGAGAGTGAGAGAGAGAGAGAGAGAGAGAGAGAGTAGGTGGTGGGAGAGGGAGTGGGAGAGGGAAAGTGAGTGAGAGACAGAGTAGGGGGTGGGAGAGAGAGAGAGGGGATGGGTGTGTGTGTGAAAGAGAGAGAGTAGGGAATGAGAGAGGGGAGAGAGAGATAGAGAGAGAGTAGGGGATGGGACAGAAATAGAGTAGGTGATGGGAGAGGGAGTGGGAGAGGGAGAGAGATGGGGGTATGGGAGTGTGTGTAAGAGAGAGTAGGGGATGGGGGAGAGCATGAGAGAGAGTAGGAGGTAGCAGAGAGAGAGTGAGAGTAGGAGATGGGAGAGAAAGAGTAGAGAGGGAGAGAGTGAGAGAGAGAGAGAGACAATAGGTAGTGGAAGAGGGAGTGGGAGGGAGAGAGGGGGAATATGAGTGTGTGTAAGAGAGATAGAGTAGGGGATGGGAGAAAGAGAGTAGGCAGTGGGAGAGGGAGTGGGAGAGGGAGAAAGAGGGGGGAATGGGAATGTGTGTAAGAGAGATACAGTAGGGGATGGGAGAAAGAGGAAGTGTGAGAGAGAGTAGGGGTGGTAGAGAGAGAGATTATAGGGAAGGAGACAAAGATTAAGAGTAGGGGATGGGGAGAGATATAGTACAAGATGGGAGAGAGAGATTGAGACTAGGGGATCAGGACAGAGAGTACAAGATGGAAGAGAGAGATTGAGAGTAGGGGATGGGGGAGAGAGAAATTAGGTGATGGGAGATGGAGTGGGAGAGGGAGAGCAAGAGAGAGGAGGATGGGAGTGCATGTGTGTGAAAGAGAGAGAGTAGGGAATAGGAGAGGGAGGAGAGAGAGTAGGGGATGGGAGAGATAGAGTAGGCAATGGGAGAGGGAGTGGGAGAGGGGGAGAGAGGGGGATGTAAATGTGTGTAAGAGAGAGAGAGAGAGAAGGGGATGGGAGAGAGTGTAAAATGTGAGAAAGATTAGGGATGGTAGAGAGAGAGTAGAGAGGGAGAGAGTGAGAGTGAGAGAGAGAGTGGGAGTGAGAGTGAGAGTGAGAGAGGGAGTAGGCAGTGGGAGAGAGGAGAGAGTAGCCTGAGAGAGAGAGAGAGAGAGAGAGAGAGAGAGAGAGAGAGAGAGAGAGAGAGAGAGAGAGAGAGAGAGGGCGTAGGTAGTGGGAGAGAGAGTAGTCTGAGAGAGAGAGAGAGAGAGAGAGAGAGAGAGAGAGAGAGAGAGAGAGAGAGAGCAGGGGATGGGAGAGAGTGTGAGAGATAGTAGGAGGTGGCAAAGAGAGAATAGGATGGGAGAGAGAGAGTGAGAGTAGGGGATGGGAGAGAGTATGAGAGAGTAGGGGATGGGAGAGAGAGTGTGAGTAGGTGATGGGAGAGAGAGAGTAGAGAGGGAGATAGAGAGAGAGATAATAGGTAGTGGGAGAGGGAGAGGGAGAGGGGGAGAGAGAGGGGGGATGGGAGTGTGTGTGAGAGATCTAGAGAGTAGGGGATGGGAGAGGAGAGACGGTGAGAGAGAGTAGGTGGTGGGAGAGGGAGAGAGAGTAGGCAGAGGGAGAGGGAGAGGGAGAGTGAGAGAGAGAGTAGGGGATGAGAGAGAGAGAGAGAGAGAGAGAGAGAGAGAGAGAGTAGGGGATGGGAGAGGAGAGATGGTGAGAGAGAGTAGGTGGTGGGAGAGGGAGAGAGAGTAGGTAGAGGGAGAGGGAGAGTGAGAGAGAGAGTAGGGGATGGGAGAGAGAGAGAGAGAGAGAGAGAGAGAGAGAGAGAGAGAGAGAGAGAGAGAGAGGGGAGAGGGAGAGAAAGAGAGAGTAGGGGATGGGAGAGAGAGTAGCTTGAGAGAGAGGGGGGATGGAAGTGTGTGAGACAGAGAGTAGGGGATGGGAGAGAGAGAGTAGGCAATGGGAGAGGGAGTAGGAGAGGGAGAGTGAGAGAGAGTAGGCAATGGGAGAAGGAGTAGGAGAGGGAGAGTGAGAGAGAGAATAGGGAATGGGAGAGGAGAGAGAGAGTAGGGGATAGGGGATGGTGGGATAGGGAGAGATGTGTTTTGACACAATGCGTAAATGCTTCATAGTGCATACGCACTAAGTCATATCACCCAAAAATAGTAAAAAAGCAAGTTTGGGTCCCATTTCATCCATTCTCTTCTTTTGGTCTATTATGCATTTTTTTTTTTTGACAAAAAACATAGGTTTCAACATAGCAAACATTATTTGAAGACTTTTTGAAGCTAGCAAACACCAAATTCAATCATTGGATATGCGATTTGAATACTTTTTGAATATTCTTTGTATAGAAAAGGTTAGTGCAATCCTTTAAAAATATTGTTTTTTTATATATAGATACATAATTGATTATAATTTGACATCATGTTTAATATATAGTGAATTCATTGAAATTTGTATGTTTGAATAAAATTTTATTTCGAAATGGTTAGAAATTTGACAAGTTATTTGATATATGTTGTGTATTCATTCAAATAATTGTAACTTTTATATGTATTTGAATTAATTACACATTGTAACCAATTTAGATGTTTGAATAATTTGACATGTAGAAATTATCATCATGCCAAGGAAGTAACTAAAAACTCAAACAAATGAAGATAGGGAGAGAGATTCAGCAATTAAAAGAGATAAAATGAAACTACTATGTGAACAAAGAAAATTGCAAAGCAATAATGAAGAATTGACTTTCGAACAGTATCATGAACCATCAATACAAAGAAACAAAGGGGAATAATTAGAAAGACAAAGAGAATGAATGAGACTATTACCCTGAAGAAGACAATTGAATTGTGAAGCTACACAATCTTCCAATGTTGGAGTCATATCATCCTCTCATGTTGAAGAGACACTAATTTGTAGATATGACGATGTAGACACTCCATCATGTCATGTTGAAGACACAACATCAACACATCAATTAGGTGATATTCCATCTTTTTCATCTTATTTCCAAGGCACATCATCTTTGGTTCAAGGTGCGCTATACACTCAACCTTATGTTGATGTTTAAAATGTTGAGGGAATGGAAGAGATTATAACACCTTCTAAAATTTGTTTTAGAAGACCAAAATATTTGATTGATATTGATACTAACATTTTGAAGTCAATGCCTGACAAGATTAGCAAGCATACTTGTCAAATAAAAGTTAATCATATGTGGAGATTATTTTTTGAAGAATTAAATATTACAGGTCAATGCCAATTATTTTTTGAAATGATGAGGAATTTGAAATTTAGGCCTATCATGAAGATTCTTGGGCTAAGAACAATGGATAGCTCCTGTAGTCTCAACTACTGTCCCCTGATGGTCTGCCTGACGGTGATCCACCGTTGCAAATACTCTATGAGACCCACCTGTATTTTCGACTGTAGGCTCAGATGCTGCTGGCCTAGGTCCTGAATACTGAGATGCTCATTGTGGGCAGTATGCTGCAATATGACCAATCTGTCCACACGAATAACATCCCGTGCCTCTACTAGATCCTCTCCCTATAGGTGGTGCATTCGACCGCTGGTGGCTACCCCTGCTAGCGAAAGATTGGCTGCTATGTGCAGGCTGAGATTTCTGATTCTATCTATTACGTTGAGCATTGCGATTGATCCTAGAGTTGGATCCACCGCCACCACTCTGTGCCTGAGGGTAAAATCCCTTATGCTGCTGAGAATACTGATTCCTCCTAGGGAAAGGAGGCTTCCTGATTCCACCGGAATTGTGGTTGCCCTTAGATCCTGCTATAGTAGGCGCTCCCACAAATCCTCCTTGCCCAAAGTTGACACTCTGCTCTACCAGGATAGCTCGATGTACCGCATCCTTGAGGGTCTTAGGCTCAAATACCTTAACCCCCCCCAATAAAATGGTTGTTCAAGCCTCGAATGAAATGTTGTGCCAACTGTGCTAGGTTGTCACTGAATCCCAAAAAAGGCATGAGCTCATAGAACTTGCGCTCATACTCTACAACGGTCATAGTGAACTATCTCAGGTTATGGAACTCATCTGCTCTATGCTGCTTCCATTCCTCTGGTAGGAATCGCTCATGAAAACTCTCCAAGAAAATCTCCCAAGTGACACTACCCATGTCAATGCCCAACTTCTTCTCCTCAATAGTCCACCAGGTGGCTCCAAATAACTCTAGATTGGTAATGGCAAACCTCGCTTTGACATTACTGTCAAAGTCCTGCATAGCAAAAATCCTGTCAAGGGCAATAAGCGACTGCTCAGCTACATACCCAGAACCTTGCCCATTAAAGGGCTTGATCTTGGACCTTTGAAGGTCCTTCATCTGAGAAGATACTATGGCTCTATGTCAATCCCTTTGAGGACTCCTAGATCTGCGTCTATGCTCATGCCCAACCTGGCGTGCTCTATCCTGCTCAAGAATAGGAGGTAAGCGATCAATAAGGGTTCGCATCATTTGCCTCAGATCAACCTCCTCAGAGTTGGCATGTCCCTCTTCGTGGTTCTCTTCCTGATGCTCACTGACATGCTCTTCCCTATTCTCTTCCTAAATGGGGCTCTCATGGATAGACTCATGAACACTAACATCTCTGCCTCGTCCACGGCCTCTGCCACGACCAAGGCTACGGCCCCTAATGAAAGATCTCATCCCAGATACCATCCTACAATAATATCCAAGACACAAGATGCTAAAAATAACCATGAAACATACTACTGAAATACATAGATAAAAGACACATGTTTTGCAAACAAGATATTTTCAATTTTCAGTTTACCTATAATTTCAGTTTAAGTATGAAAAAAATAGGTAACTAATAGTTTATATACTGTTTCAGTTCAACTAGTTTCAAGTTTTAGTTTAAGGTTTGTATTTTTATTCAACTAGTTAACACTAGTGGCATTCCAATATACCCAGAGCTCCCAATGTAGAAACTCAGGCTCTGATACCAGATGTAACGCCCCACCAAGGGATCCAAAAGAATTAACCTAAAGTTTCACTAAGTTTGCTAAACATTTTTTTTTAAAGTAAGAAAGTATGACAAACACATCAAACACATAGTAGCGGAAGCAACAACATGAAATCATCGACAACATACATTGTAAGTTACATTTCTTAAAGATCCCAAGATGTTGAGTCACGTTTAAATTTAATTAATTCTAAGTCTAACAACTATCACATACATATGAAAGAATAATAAAAAACTCCAATGTCCATAATATACATTTGTTCCGAATGCTCCTTGGCAAATTAATTCGGAATGCTCAATCATCCACTGTACATGTCACATGGTATGAAAGGCTTAAAAGAATATACATATGTAAAGATCAAGATACAACATCCTCAAATCCATGATACAAAGTATAGTAAAAATATATGAAACTATTCACCACACATGATACATCCATACATCCATAATGATAAAACATCTATCATAAAATCTAACCATCCATCATAATAATCCAAGAACATAGTGAAGGTAAATGCCAGTCACGAAATCTCCAGCCAGGTGACCATGAAACGGATCTCAATGGTAAGAGTAAAAGCACTACCACCCGACCGCGTGGAACCTAAATGGTCCACTCCCACCGCGCTGAGGAGATAGTCTCAAGTCCCAAATAGGATAACAAAACCTATAATCATAATTACTCTCTAAGTCCAGGAAATCCTATAAGTATGCTAACTCAAGGGTTCCTTAAAAGATCGACATCTAAATCCCAGAGGTACTACAAGACACGTAGGAAACCTAATATGCAAGCGGGAAAGTGTCATCGCAAAAGTCATGTAGAAGTTACCCGAGCAATCCCTTAGGAATCCCGGGTCCTTACTGATCCTGCGGCCACTAGTATCCTCTTGTACTGACGAGGCGTACTATGGAATGCAAGGTCGTAACCAAGCGTTCTCTCTACCCCATCCTAGTCTGTACTAGCACTCATGGCATGGGAGAGAACATACAATTATCTTGTTAGGTTCATTTTCTCTCATTTGGTGTAAATGTTTTCGCTTATTAAAAATGACTTACAATGGGTTTCTCAAGGTAGCCTCTTAGGGCTCCGACCCCCATTGCAAGCCACTTCCCAAATCTACACATAGATAACCTACCCTAGCTCATGAACTCGTAAATCAAAGAATCATAATAAAACCATCTCAGTCCTATACGAGTAACTGAAAAACATCATAAAAAGATAATCCACAAAATTACATCAGTTCTTCATGAGCAACAGATAATATCAAATAGTAATCATGTAATCGCGACAGTTCTCTATCAGCAACTGAAGGCATCAATGATAAGTCACAAAATCCAATGGTTCTCCAATGAGCAACCAGAAAGTATCCCAATAGTAAATTACAACACTGATCGAAGACTCCAAAATGGTTATCAAATATAACTGATTGAGACTCGAAAATGGTTAAGTCAGGTATCTCAAATATATACACTTTAGCTTCACACCAGGAAACTGAAAACCAATAACAAACAGTAAACACAATCATGTCATAGAGCACTTCATCACATTACCATGGTCGGGTTAAGAAAGATCGAGACCAAATCATCATGACATCACATTCAAGACCCCGAGCCTCTGGTAACAACCTAAACTGGTCAATACTAGAACAACCCCAAAATACAGAGAACACAAAGAAAACGTCAAAGTCTCACAAATTGGATTTGACTTTGAAAGTATATTATAAAGGTTTCAGTTTGCAGATTAACGTATATTTCAACAACTAAGTTTCACAGCTTACCCCAACGAATTAACCCGTTCTCATAATTAATCATAACGCAACTTAAAAGTAATAATAATCATTTCTTCATTTATTAAATAATAATAATATTTGATTATTAAATAATAAATAAATAAATCCAAAACCCATTTAAAAATCGAAGTTCTAAAAGCTAATTATACCTATTTTATTTAAAAACTATTTACCAATAGCTTAAATCAATTCCAATTTTCATATACATATTTGAATTAATAATTATCTAATAATTATTAATTACGTAATCAATAATCATTAAAAATTTCCTCAATTTTATATTTATATACATATAAATAGTTAATTAACTTAATTAATTAACAACTAAAATTTTGAGTTTAATCCTCCAATTATTTATTATAAAAAAAATTACTATAAAAATAATAATAAAATTATTATAATACAATTTATTAATAACATTATAAATAATATAGAAATTACATCACATAGCGATTTTTAAATCGCTGACTTCATGCAAGGTTGCAGCGCACGACTGCTGCCGCAGTCGGCCTACGTTAGCAGGTACGACTGTACAGCAGTCAGCCTACCATTTAATGTTGCAGCGCACGACTGCTGCCGCAGTCGGCTTGCCATCTAAAAAGGCACGGGTGGGGGTAATTCCCCCACCAACTATATTATTATTTTTTTTTATTTTTAAAAAATATAAAAACTTTGTTATAATATTAAAAAATTTTTTTTAAAAAGAATTCTATTTATTTATGTAAAAAAAAATATTACAAATAAAAAAAATTTATTAAACAATTCTCTTTATTTTATTTATTTATTTTTTTAAATAACAGATCCTACCCAAATTAAATACAATAATTCCTTAATCTAGAAACAAGGGTTTCAAATTGATTTATTCTTCCAATTCTATTATATAGGTGAAATACAATATAGTATCATAAGGTTCATAAGAGAGTGAAAGAATCAAACAGTGAAATCCAGACAATTCAGATTGATAATCCACAAGCACGAAGAAGACAAGATTATCAAATTGCATAATTCAACCCGTGATCAAACACAAGACCCTACCTCAATCTGATGCTATTATGAAATCTCAAAAAGCTGTAAGAGAATTCACTCCTCTTCAATAACCTTCTTCTGAAAATCTTCTTTAGAATTCGCCTTCTGAAATTTTCTTCCAAAAGTTGTCTCTCCAAAATTCCTGGTCCAATTTTCTCTCTCAAAAATGAACCCCCAAAGTTGTGATAAGCAATTTCTCCTCAAATCGGGGCACTAATTGTGCGTTACCTGAGAAGACTCTTTGCACAACTTAGTTAACTCCAAATTAACCTTTATTATCTTTTCTTATTCTTTTGCATTCAACTTTCATGCACATTAAGTTGAATTATTAAATAACTTTATTTAAAATTTCACTTGACTTCTATTCTTAATTAATTTATTACTTTAAATCTTATGTGCACTTTTAAGAAATTAAAATAACATTATTAATTTCTATAATTTAATCTTTTAATTTAATTCTTATATTTAACTCATGTTTAGATCATGCGATCTAGAATTCTTAATAAATTAATATCTTTCAACTTTTAATTTATTTTAGAACTTAATTGATAACATATTTAATTAATTTAAATAACAATAATATTTAGCACTTATTTAAAAATGAACTCCAAATATATTATTATTAAATTAAATAAATATTATCCTATTCTAAATATATCTTTGAACTTTAATCTCCAACTTTAATACTTTTAATTAATTAATTAATTAATTAAATATAAAGATATCATAATAATTCTCTATTTAATTAAATCATTAATTAATCTTTTTTAATTAGACTTAATTAATAGAAAATACACCAAGGACTCGTAAAGCAACATACGAAAACCCACCATAGAAAAATACATACCAAATCAAACAAAAGGGTTATAATCACAAAATTACATCATTTGATGCATTCGGAGGGTACTTAACTCAGATACTTGTCCTAATTATCAATTAGGACAATTGGCTAAAGGGTTTAGGATTTGGACTTAAGAGTTTATCTCCCCTCTCTTACCATTGAGACAGTGCGATAGGGTACGCTCATCCTGACAATTCAGGGAAGTCGATACCCGGTACCTGCAACCTGCATAAAATCCATACATGTACAAACACAATATTCTAAGCTAAATAGACAATGGCAGGAAGTGGTGCATCGTGTAGATCCCGACTAGCAGGTGACTACGACTCCCTTCCTTAACCATATCAGAAACACCATACATAAATAAAACAACATGCACACCATACACATGCAGTATGGGGTAAGTATCCATAAGAAGCACATGAAATATTAAGCCATCTAACTAATCATCATCGATAACTGAAACCATTGAATAATCATCATACATGCATGAAATATAGAGTACCAAGTAATCTCATCATATAATAAACTGAGTGTAAACATCATCTGATAATCTCTAAAATAATAATACTACTCATCAAACATAAATTGGCCTAAAAGAGTTTGGCAATCATATCATAAATGTAGCTCGAAAATGTAAACTAGGGGCAGGTACTACAAGTTTCCAGTGTTTGAGTTTATGAAGATTTTTCGTGAAAATATTATTAACGAGTATGCAAGACATACACATAGAGCTTGATGGCTAGATTTACAATTCAAGTTGTGCAAGGATATGTTTCCATTGGATACCATTGTTTTAGTTGTAGACTTCATAGAGAACTACACACTACAACCAAAAAATGAGGTGCTAGAAAAGTATTATACTTCTCAATAGGTTTCCATATTTGTTCACATAACATTCATGCATTCACCTATGAGTACAGAGGATGACAAGAGGATTTTGAAGTGTACAATTTTTACATCAAAAATGATCAATCACATTCTACAAAGTTTGTGCAGGGTTGTTTTCAACTATTTTATGGAGATTTGGCTAGCAGAGGAATCACATATCATCAGCACATTATTTGGTCAAACAATTGTGCATCTTAATTCAAGAATGCATGGATGTTATATTGGTTGAGTAGGATCCACAGGTTGTGTAGAATTCAATATATGTGAAATTTCATAGATGCTGGTCATTGAAAGGGAGAGCATGATGGTGCAGGTGCATGCATCAAAAGAGCCTTAGCTTGTGAAGAACTAAATTACAAAGATGGAGCAATATTGATAGATGCAAAATCCATCGTCCAATGGTGTTACTCTACAATGCGTCCAGGTAAGGAAGGTGAGTCTATGGTTCATAGATTTTTTTGGTTGATAGATAATACTAATATTGCACCATATGAGGATTGTTGTACACTAATAGGATCCAGTGAGTTACACTCTTTTAGAAGCTTTGATGCAGGTTCATGGAGTATCCACACATGAAAAATGGCATGCTATTGTCCATCATGTGCAGAGGAAAATTTGGATGAGTGTGAGTCGACTGAATGGGTGGACAAATGAGATATACAAGTTTTGGACCCAATTGACACCTATCATCCCCCAAAATCACTGAGAATAATACAGATGGATTCATCTATTGACTTTGACCGCTTTCCTGATCTAGTGCAACCTGGTAATATATATATTTATATATCTTTGTTTGAATTAATGACCACATTTTGTACATTTGTCACTGTAGGCCATATTTTTGTTGTTATTGCACCTGAAGACAATGAAGAAGGGACATATTATTATTTTTGTTGTTGTGTCCAAGCCAAAACAAAATTGGATCACTCAGTTATAGATGGCAAAGGTTTAGAGTACCATGTCGGTGTGGTGGTTGTAACTAGCACATGGCTTAGATGATATTCTATGAAGAACCCTAACTTGTGGTTATTTGAGGATTGGCAAACAAAGAGGAAGATTCTTCATTATTCAAACCTTGTTGTTGCATCAAATGTTCACTTGATAAAATATGGTGGAAAACCACATAGTAAGATTCTTTGGAAATTTTGTGAGTCAGACCACAAGGCAATACTTGAGACATTAAAATGTAGAGCAGATCCAGTTGGCTCATTAGATTGAATAGGGAGAGAGGGAGAGAGAGAAAGAGTGATCAATTGGATCCAAATACAATGTTGCAACCTCTCCCCCAAGATTTTCCACATGACAAGGTGGACCGTATTGTTATGATGTGTAAGTGATGAGATAAGTTTAAATCATAGATTTTATGTTTTCTTTTGTTTAGAATCTAGATACATTATTTGAATTTATATTAGATTCTTTAATATGACCCATTT
Source organism: Cupressus sempervirens (assembly GCA_028749045.1). Taxonomy (NCBI): domain Eukaryota; kingdom Viridiplantae; phylum Streptophyta; class Pinopsida; order Cupressales; family Cupressaceae; genus Cupressus; species Cupressus sempervirens. The sequence goes on from CM053785.1 coordinate 1,089,518,173, forward strand.
TCAGATTAGTCATTTGAATAAGTGAAAGTTTAGAATTTTTTGTTTAGATCAAAATGCAATGAAAGAACATGAAAATTATTAGAATGTGAATTCTTTGTGATGTAAAGTAATGATTGTGTGCGTGTAACCAAAAACTTTAAACTGGCAAAAGCAAGGATACAACGGGAGAAGTTTCCAAGATTCATCAAGCCATTCAGTAAGCCACTTGATCGTTGCTAGAAGCTCAAACAAATAATTCTTTACATTTGGAACATTATTACCAACAATGATATTATGACTAACATGCTTTTATCTTTTAATAAAAATCAGGAGGACTCTAGTGGTTCAAATGCTGAAAGTGAGTCTACTAATAGAGGGACATTTAGGGGCAGAAGATCCAATTTTAGAGGAAAGTCTAGTGGAAGAGGGCCTAGTGAGTTCACTATTAAGTGCTTTACTTGTAACCAAGTATGAAATTAGTCCTTTAGATGCCTTGAAAAGAAAAAACAAGGATATTCCATTTATTTGGTTCTATTCCTTACAATTTTTATTGCCTTATGTGTTTTGGGTTCAAATTTGAAAACAAGACACTCTCATGTGTCCTTTCTTAAATTATTGATGTAGTGTCATAGAAAATAATTCTTTTCAAATCAGTTTCTTTCTAGTGTTGATCAATATGAAATATAGTTAGTATATTTTAAAACAACTAAGAGAACCTAGAAATGATTTATCCATGATAATCACGAGATGACCATCTCAAAAGTGTTTATTAAGCTCATTTTCCTGGCTACAAGACTAATACTTCCTTATCCTTATAAATATTGGATTTGAGTGTAGTTTAAATATTTGGTAGCTCATTACCAAGGTATTAGAATAAGGGTTGAATATAAAATTAAAGCCATTTTGTTATTATAAAATTCAAATATTAAAAAAAAAATGGCTATGGTTACTTTTTTTTATTAAAGTTCAAATAATTAAATCCAATTTTTCATCATTTTGATTACTTCTTGGGGGGTCTTTTTGAATCTTCTAAGTTGAGTAGCATTTCAAATGGATTGGGTAAGACCTAGCAGCAATTTCCAATTCCTTTTGAATGTTTTAAAACTTAATCAAAGACACTATTTTGCACATCCACATAACAGTCACAATTTTCAATACTTTTACCTAACAATTATACTGATCTCTTTAATGTAGAGGATCCATTTCATGGGATCAAGGGCCCCGAGACCTATTGGTAAACATATTTGTCACAGTAGAATTTTCCCAACGGAGTGTGTGGCAAACCGTTCACAATAGTTGGAGAGGCCCTTGGTATGCGGCCTTCCTTTGCGTTTAGAGGGGCAGCTCCCTCGTATGATGTAATTTTTAAAGGATTTTCAAATAAAGAGTTTAAAATTTCAAAGTTGAAGAGAAATTCATCCAAGACAAATGCACCACACGCCTTCATGACCTTCTTTGATAAACAAGATTGATAACAAGGGTGATCAAGGACTACGCTTGAAAGCAACCAGTATTATCAAGCACATTCATTAATATTCATAAACACTCGCACAGTACCATGAGAATTTTTACTACAACAGATAACAATTTTGATTTTAGAATAAGAAACCCAAAGCATATCTCATTCCATTTTCTTGTACTAAGAAGACAAAAGAGATTTTCAATTTTGGAGATAAAAGGTGTACATACTTTCCAAAATTTATCTCTAAGTCAAAATTTCAGCATAGTGTTCTCTTATTTTTAAAACCAAAAAAAAGTCCTTTTACAAAGCCAAAAGGTGTCCTTATATAGACATAGAGGTTAATAACTACCTCTTTGTGGTTGATAACCACCTCCAAAATACATAATTTTGGAAGGTTAATTAACCTCAAGAAAATTAACCTATACAAGGAAACATGCAAAAACAAAACTTTAGCTAGAGTTCCTAAGGACATTTACTATACAATCACTGATTCTTCTAGCTACTAACTCTATCTACCTGGACACAATTGATCTATCTCAAAAAGCCCTATAAGCATCTAGGATGATCATCATCGATTTATAGTTCGAAATGAACACATTTTCCATTCGGAGTTTGGCTATGAATTATCTATCTTGAATTTCTTCTGACTCTTGTTGATAGGCTAAAATGTTAAAATCTTCCAGAGTGACTGCAACTAGGCTAAGCTTCATCATAGTTTCAGCATCTGATACACGGTTCTCTATTTCTAAATGAATCTGAACACTGAAGGAATCAATGAGAAATTGATAATCAACATGTTGAAGATCACTTACTGGCACCCCACCTGTGATAGTAGAGTATAATTCATCTGTACCTTTTGTTTTCAGTTGCTCCAAAGAAGCTATTAGCTTTTCAAACTCAATGATCCCTTTGTTGATGTTTATCACCTTCCAACCAACACTTTTACTCTAGATACATGTTTGGTTGTCATTTGGATCAGCAATAACTTTTTCAAGAAATAGGGTGCTCGTATCTAACATGGCCATTTATTTTAATTCATCAGCTACTTTTTGCCAGTTGGATTTATGTTCCTTGCTACTTTCCAACTCTTTAGAAATTTCATATATCTATGCTATGGCTTTCCCATATATCTCTTTTACCCCAGTTATAAATTTTGAAGCATCCTCTATCATCCTGTTTATCCAAGCTTCGATCATCATACTATGCAACTTATGTTTGTCGATTCTTTCAACAACAATATGATCCAAAATACCATCAGGACCTACTAAAATTGACAGAGTAACCACGGCTTGGGCATTAGAAGGATTTCTGATTGAATTAATATAAGCTACCATCATCTGAACTTGTTCCTTGAGTTTCTCCTTGGCTCTTTTCTCTTCCTTTGCCCTTTGCAACATCTGAGCAGCAATCAATTCAAAATTTTGAAACTCTCTTTCTGTATTAGAATGACCAAGATCAACCTTTTCTAGAATAAAATCTGATTCAGATGCTTCATCAACATTCTTTTCAATTATAGGTTTGGCTAATTCCACACACAAGTTTCCTGAAGTTTCATCAATAGCTAACCTAGACATCACCTTGGTTTTTTTCACCTTAGGAGGCTTTTGAAGAATACTAGAGATCACATCAAATGGAGGTGGGATCATTTGAACAACTTTCTTCCTCTTATGAAGACTATCTTGGAACCACAAATGTATAATTTTTGAAGCTTGTACATCGCTTGTTATATTTTCAGCAACCATCATTAAGTCTTCTGAATTAGACAATGGGTTATCTAACTACGTGATGTCTATTATTGGCATATCAAGAGGAGGGTGACTCAAGTGAGGAATCACTACATCATGAGGAGATGTAATAGGGAAATGTGATTCAAAAAATTGAGGAGTTCTTTGGTCTTTTTCATTGGATTTATTCCCTTCTTGATTCATTCTACCTTTCATTCTTGTCCTTTTTATTTTGACTGTAAACTTATCTGGCTGATTCAGATCTTCATCCTATCCTAGAGTACCTATATCTAGTTGTTGTATCTTCTCACTAGAAGTTTCTTCTATTGCCATCCGAGATGATTCCCCTATATTATTTCTCCTCTCTTTATTTTGAAATTCACCAGTTTCTTTTTCGGATCTGACTTTACTAGTCCAGTCTCTTGTTCTTTTACGAAAATAGGAAGACCTCTCCTTCAAGCTTTTTAATTTGAGAATTGACCAATCAATAGGAGGGAGCTCTAGCAATTTAATTTTCTCATAATAATAAGGATCGACCAAAGAAACCTCATCATCATTTACACCTGTCACATCAATGTCCAACTTGAAGTCTATCACTTGTCATATTGTAAGCCGCATCCAATCTCTCTTCCTAAATTCAAAATCATTTTCACAGTCCTCCCAAAAGTCTTCTAGAGTCGAGAAGTGACCAAGACTGAGATTTAACTTTAACTCATTCACTGCATAGCCCTTACTATCATAATTTAAACGCATCGTGTATGGATGCAAATTTATTGTGGCAATAGATCTTTCAATGTTCCTAGCATCTGACACAGTATCACAACTATAATATCCGATGCTGATAGGAAAAGCTATTTCTTCTATCCTCCTATTCCTGCAAAGTTTATTGATTTGACTAATTTGCCTGCACATTTCAATTAAGACCAGTTTATCATCAACAAATCTAGGTAACATTAGTGGACACCTATCATAGGCAGCTAACCTGATATAAGTAAATTTCAGGAACTATATGAAAACACTTCCATATTTTTTTACTTTCATCGCTGCTTCCAGTGAAATCTTCAGTCCAATGTTCCCTTGAATTTCCCTTACAATTAACATGGTGAATGCATCATTCACTCTTCTAAAATGGTGCAGGCTATTATCATACTGAATTTGAGGAAGATGATTATAAATGATGGTAGTATCATCATAAACACCCTGATGGTTAAGTCCTAACCAACTTTTGGTACTCGCGATAGCATAGAAAAGATATGAAGTCATATAAAAGTAGTCATTTTCTAGAAGTCCCATGAGCTGTCTATGTAGTGAGTCACTGATAATTTCAGCCCAATCAATATGTTGTTTCCCTTCATAGATCATGTTGATAAATAGGAATATCCAACCTTCAAACTCGTGTGAATCCCAAAGACCAACAATCCTGCTTAGTAAGGTCACCATGTTCGCCACATCTTCTTTTAACAGTGACCTATGGATGGATTTTCCTAATTGAGATTTCCCTTTTCTTGGTTGCGAGAACCATGACTTGGTGATGGTGTTTAAACATTGAGTTTGATTTGCAGTAAAATACTCTTCGGTAGTTCTCAGATTAATGCTAGCATATTGCATCCTGGTAGGCAATTTGAAAACATTAGCAATAGAGGCAGGATCTAGATGGACAATGATGCCGGAGCATCCAGAGGTATAAGGGCAATCCTGTGTCACCCAAAAAAATGTACTTAGACTTAGTTTATGTTTCATGTCTTTACATTTTTGGATACCCATTTGGCTCAAATAAAGGTTCCAACTCTCATAGTTCAACTATCAGTGCGTTTGAAAATCCCAAAAAAATAGGAGCATGTATTTGGGCCATCATTTTGATAAACTAGAAGGTGTGAATTGGCCAGATGAATGTAATCATGATTTAGAGCATTCTAGAAAAAGAATTAGGTCAATAGGCCCCATGGTTTGAAAGTTATTGCAATTTTTTTAGGTTTTGGAGACCTCCTAAGAATGCTTCAAAGTGAGGTTTGGGGCATTAAATGACCTCGAAAAGGGTCAAAAAATGGGGGATGAGTGAATCTTGTCCATAGGGTTATAGAGTGCTTCGAGAGCTTTCTGAAAATGTAAACGGTTCGTCAATCGGAGCTACGGTTCAAAAGTTATGCCTCCCGAAAGTTCGGTTACCGTTTCTGGATTCTTCTAGATTTGCACCGACTTCTAACGCAGCTTCCGGAACCTTCTATTTCGTCGGTGGATGCCTACTAGCACTTTCTAGAATGTACTCCTAGTCCTTAACCCTCCGGGGTCTATTTAAGGAGATTTCTGGCATTGTAAAAGGCAGTTCGGAGTGGAGTTTGAGAGGAGGTGCTAAAAGGAGAAATATTCTCCAGATTTATGCTATTGTAAGCCCTTAGGGCATGTTCTGAAGTTTATTTTCTCTGTACTATTTGTACTAGCTTATTTTCTCAGTTAATATAATTTCCCTTTTCTGTTGTGCCCATTCTGTTCTTGGGTTGTGTCCCCATCAGACAATTACTTTCTTGTTTGATGAAATAACTTCTCTAGTATTCGAATGATAAGCCTTCACGCATTCCAATACTAGATCCAAGCATTGTATTGAAATAGGATGTCTGCCTGCTTGAGCTAAGCCACTTTCCAATATCTTTTTAGCTAGTGGAGTCGTTTCTTCATTCACAAGAGATGACTAGAGGTCTTGAAGGCAAACACTTCCTAAAATGGTATCACTGATATCTAGAAGCGTACTTCTTAAAACAAGAGCATAATCCAACCTTTGATACTTGTACCTCATGATTGATTATCAATTTTTTGGATATCTTCAGCCCCGTACAACACTCTTTATTCCCAACTTCAAAGTAACAAACCAACCATTCAATCGAAAAGATTTACCAACATTACACTTGACTGAAGGTCACCATGTTTTGTATTAAACATTCACATAAATTTGATCTTGCCTAGACTATAATTCACTCATAAATTTGCATGACATTAATGATGCTCCAACTTATTTGCAAATTGTTGATTTCCTAAGAAAGTAAGGATGCATCTGAATTTGAAATGAATTAAGGAGTGAAGCTTTCAGAGCTACAGGTGAAGAATGGATTTTTCATTTTGTCGAACATTTCCCAAGCACTCTATATGTTCTGTTCATGTTCACCACCTTGTTATTCAAGAATTATGTCAAACAAGTCAAGAGCAATCTCACTCAATACTTGCATTCCTTGTTACATGTCCATGGATTTGAAAATGGACCATTAGATTTCTCTTTGATTCAAGGTGGTCATTTTATTGCATGATCAAATTCTTTTTCCCATGTTTATATTTGTATTCTGTCTTCACAAATACCCGAGCTAGATAGTTCTCCATTCATATTTGCAGATGGGCACTGTCCACAACTTATATTTTAAATGACTTAAGGCAATTTGAAATCATTACAGGTCTGAGTGAATATTTTATACTTTGGGCATGCAGCTAGTACTATACCTACGTATTCTCAGACATGAACTTAGGTTTTAGTATCATACACACTGTTAAATAAACAAAAAAAAAATGCATTTGGTTCTTTAACGTATCCTTCCCTTGCTCACGTGGATAGAAGTATAGACTCCTCTGTATCGCTCAAGCACTCTGGCGTGAGGTTGGCTGGCGACGTATTTGTTTAGTTAATCACATTAACCAATGTGCATTTGAACTTGTGCCATGTTGTGGCTCCATATGGCTTACGAAATTTTAAAGCATATCCCACTGTGAAGGAAAGCCACTGCTGAAAATGATCTCAATAAATGTAGAATCATGGGATGGCAACGTATTGAATGAGGTGGTGTGAAGTTGTTTGATAAACTGCACTTTTATTGCTCCTTTAAAAATGTTCTTACCCTGCACTTTGTGAAGAGGACAACTGACACATGATTGGTCTCTATATAGCCGCTGCTCAAGCAGTTTAATTTCTCTATCATTACGACACCCTCTACACTAGCATTTGCTACAACTGCATATGCACAGGTCTGAATTGTTTGCACTCCAATCTTATATCTGGTTGTTGCTTTATTAACCAATGTTGCATATGTCACCTTAACAGGTTAATAACTACCTTATAAAGGTTAATGAAAATGTATTTTTGAACATTATCATTAACCTTTTGAGAGGTTAATGAAAATATGTTTTTTAATGTTATCATTAACCTTTTGAGAGGTTAATGAAAATGTGTTTTTGAATGTTATCATTAACCTTTCCGGAGGTTAAGAAAAACATATTTTTGATGGCTATCATTAACCTCTAATAACTTGAAGCTCAGAAGTTGAAATTTAAAAATTTCAAGTGTTGTGCATAGCTGATAACGAGCTGGAGACATGGAAGTTTAGAGAATCATGAAAATTCAAAGATAAAATGGCCAATTGAAAGCTTAAAATTGGGCAATTTTCAAAAATTAACCAAGGCTTATAAAATGGAAAGAATTTTATAACCGGGCAAAAAGACCATAAAATAGAAATGATTAACCTTGTATTAAATAAATCTAACATTTTATACATAGAGAAATGGATGGGAATGTGATCATAGTCTGAATTAGTGAAGATATCAACATGGAAATGGTGGTTAGGTACAATAGCAGGAGTTCTAGCAACGTGAAAGGAGTATTTTTTGATTTGGATAATCTTATATGACCAATGTAAAGGTGTATGATCAACCAATTTGATCTAGAAGTTTTGGGAAGGGTGATATTGGTGATACCCTAGATTTGAGGGTTTGAAAGAAGGTAATTTGGGATTTTGGGGTTCTAGTAGGTCTGGGATAGATTGCTTATGGAATTGGGGGTTTTATGCCATGAATGATGACTGTTGAAAGTTACAAGGTCTAGGAGTCTATTATATTGGGATTTTCTTTGTTAAATTATCCATTTTCATGTTCAAAAATAGGGCATCAATCAGAAACATGGGTGTTGGTCCAAAATTGATGTAGAGTACAATAGTGGAAGGCTTAGTCTAAGGACAATGCTCTCAAATCACCAAGAATGAAAATATGAATCCAAAGTGTTTCAAAAACCCTTTACTAACTTCAACACACCTATATCAACCTCAAGAACAACAATCCAATCCCTAAAAACACTTTTCCAACTTTCATGCAAGTTCCACCAACCTATTCAGAAATAGGGCTACAAGGGCTAAAGGTGAGAAATTGCTGCATTTGACATAACCAAACATCCAATACCTATTCTAAGGGTGGAAATAAGAAATTTTTGACAACACCAACAATATCCCAAAAGATCAAATTCCAATCTATTCCAGCACTCCACTAATTTGCCCAAGTACACAGACCTAAATGGGTCAGTTTAGGCTTGATTTTCAAAGGAAGACTAATAAAATGGGTGTATAGACAAGAGCTAGGTCTTTATAAATCCAAGGATTAATCAAGACACTACCAATCCACCTTTTATTTGGTTACTTTCCTTCACATACAAGTCCAACAATCAAATTCCTTCAATTTTAGACCAAATACATACAAATATTTGGCCTAGAGCTTACAAGAAAAATTAACTCATTTTGGTTTTTCAACTCATAATTTTTGGATATGAAAGTACACTCCTAGGGCTTCCATTTCATTGGGTTTTGTGCCATTTGAACCATATAATCATGATCTATACGTCCATTTTCACAAAACCCTGTTGAACCTAGTGTTTCTAGGCAATTTTGAAAGAAAATGTTGTAACTTTTGATAGAGATCACCAATCAAGTTGAAACCAAGTGCATTGGATAGGGAACTCAACCAAGTTACTCCTTAGACCATTGAACCACCTTTCCCAATCCATACAACACATGTGAAAATGAAAATGCAGCAGTTTTGAGCCAAAAAACTAGTAAATTTTATTGAAATGAGCAAAAATTCATACATCAACCAACCTGTTCTACTGGGAAGGTTGGATCATAAATTTATAAGCATGTTTGACCAATAAAATACCTAGGGAATAGTTATAATCAGTTCAAACTCCTTTAATAGAAATATGAAACTTTTAAGCAAAAATTGATTATTAGCAACTTTTTATTGCATTTGCAATTTTTATTGAAATTGACTAACTACGACCTCTAAACTATTCTAGGACCCTTATTAACCTCATCTAAGGTGTTTCCACCTATTACCTAATTATTTAATGCCTTATAGGCCTTGGTGATTCATGGTTTATAGAATTACCAAATGAACCTCAAGCCTTTACAAATGGGCTTATATCATCATGAAATTATTCCTAACATCCTAAAACCTTGTTGTCTTGCTCATGAATCCTTTAGAAAGGTGGTGTAGTGCAGGATCCTTGTGGAATGACCCATGATCACCTTGAGTTCCCTGCACTAAAAATGACCATATGAAAGGTTTTAATATGTTTTAGTACTTTGAAAAGGGTGTCTAGAAATGTAATTATCTTGTCAAGTGCTTTGGATAAAGTTTAAGTTATTTAGACTTTTGTACTACTAGAGGGCTACTAATTTGTCAATTAGGTCTCTTAAGACAACTTGGAAGAATTCGGCATTGGGAGTTGGGTCTAGCAAAGTGGATGGTTAAATCCAATTGAATACACAATATATAACTCATAAAAGTCTTATTTAACCCTTGGTTAAGGCCTTTGCATATTTGGAGTTATTTTGAGTCATATGGAGTTTGTAGGCATTTTTGGCAACTTGGATAACTTGTTTTCTTGAAGAAGTTGGGAAGTGGAGTTAGTCTTGTGGATACAAAGGTGTGGATTTCAATGGGTTAAGCCTTTTGAATGATTATCCTTTGATAGAAGATTGAGTGGGTTGGGTTATTATTTTAGTTACACTTGAGGAAGCTATAAGGGCATTGTTTTAAAGCAAAGGGATAGTTAATTATTTCTACATCAAATCATTGGTTGACCAATGACCTCTTCATCACTTAAGGTGCCATCTCTACTTATAATTGAACAAACTATATCATTCACTCTCCACATAAATTGTGCTAATTCTTCATTTGCAGGTCACCAAAGAAGAGGGCTAATAAAGTTGAAGCACTAGTGATAAAGGGTGAGACACCAAAATCATCTATAAAATGGTATTATCAATTCACATCCTCAATGTTTATTAGTGCTTTATGTTCAAGTACCATTGTGTGTTAATCATCTTATGCCTAGGATTACAGAGGATCACAATCATCAAAAAGTAAGAAGGAAAATAGGTCTTGATTTGATGATAACATGGTAGTTATAGATATAGTTCTCTCTAAGGATAGTATTGTTTGGCCAATGTATAAGTTGAGAGAACCAAAAGAATATTTAGGTCTACTAAAAACAAATGGAACTTTTGATATTTTATGATATAAAATGTTTATTGATGGATTTGACAAGAATTAAAAGTATACAAACAATCAATTTACTCTTCCATAAAATGGTTCCTATGTTAACAACTTTTAATTATGTATTTCTTGATCTTGTTCCAGCATTTAATGTGATTGTAATATTGGTTAGTAATTGAAGGAGGACAAAGAAAAAAGAGTAAACAAGTTGCATCTATGAACACAAATACAAATGGAAGTGGAAGAAAATCTAAGGTAGCTCAAGAAGTGAAAACCATAATAGATCAGGAACAAATAGGGATATCATTAGATACAGGTGCAAGGAGTTCAAATGATGAACCTTTGGTATGTAAACTCCAAAATACCATTTTCGGTTTTAAACTAAACTTGAGTATGCATTTGACTTATTTAACTTGAAAATGCAGAATGCATGGAGATCACATGTACACATTGATTAGTAGACTTTAGGAGTCAAAATTTACTCCAAAAATATATGAAGAACATGCATAGGTATTGGAAATTTCTCAAATTCCTTAACATACCTGTCACCTTTAAAAATAGTTTCTACAATGAAAATACAAGGAATTTCACAAGACATTGTAGCAATCCTTCATAGCACTACCTTCCAAAGTGGCTCATGATAGATGTTATAATGTTTTAGAATGTTAGGAATAGTTTCAAGTTGATATCAACCCATTTGTAAAGGCTTGAGATTCATTGGTGTTTCTATAAACCTTGAGTCCTTAAGACCTATAAAGCATCTAGTATCTAGGGAAATAGGTAGAAATACCCTAAATAAGGATAATTTAGGTCCTAGGGTTCTTAGGATAAACTAATATTTTTAATAGGTTAATAAGTCCATTTAAATGATTTGGTAAAGTTTCGTCACTTAGCAATTTCAAAAATTCAAAAGTTACAAAGTTATAAATTTGAATTTTCAAATTATAACGGTCATGGACATTTAGGAGGGAATCCGTTTCTTTATTATTTTAAGCCAAATTAAACCATCAAACTAATTTGGATTAGTTGGGGTAGTTGATAGGAGTTTAGTAAATGTTTCACAAATCCATTGTATGGGAAGATAATTCATGGTATAGACTACTACATAAAATTGAATTAAAAAAATTCTGATTTCTTGCAAAGTTAAAGGGTTTTTTGGTATGATTCAAAGTTCTTATTGACTGGATTTCCTTGGACAATGTTTTGATCATTCATATTTCATCTCTTTGAATTCTTTCATTTTCTAAAAACCCTACTACAGTCACGATTAATCATTTTGGTATACTTTAGTCTTTGAAAAATATGATTTTAAGACAGTTTTGTGTAGATTTCACACTATGAATGTCATTCTATGAATGTAGCACTCTGATTCTCATAGAATGGAATCTTATTGACATACATAATATCAATTTAACATGTATAGTATCTTACTAATCTTGGAAATGCAAGTTTGATTAATTTATGTGGTGATCACCATAAAGAAGACTAAGAAACTAAGTGAATTTGGAGGATAGGCTGAAAGTTAGAGAGTTTTGGGAAAAAAAGGGCACTATTTTATGATGGAATGTGTATATACATGTTGTATAAAAGGTGTTACAACCTTTATTTTTTGTAGAAAAATTTGGGAAGCATGATAGTGAGGAAGCCCTAAATTTAAGGGTTTCGAGGTCACAATTTGGGGCTTTGGTACCTAGAAACCTCTTAGAGTCAAATTGACTTCATATTACTTTGATGTGAACCTATTTATAACACTATGAAAAGATTTGGAGCCTAGGAGTTAGAATGGTTAGCACTTCCTTTGTAAATGCATGAGAATTAGGCCTTAAAAATCTTAGAAATAGTGAAAATAGTCATATACCTTCATAAGAAACGTACCCCATAATTTTGGTATATTAAGGTACTCCATAAAGGGTACTCAAATATATAATTTATTTTCCTAGTTTTTTGGAAAAAGTTGAAGAGAAATCCTTGTGAGTGCTATTGCAAGGCTACAAGGCATGCTATTAGGCCTAGTTTGAGGAATATTGAAGTTTTGGTGTCTAAACGATTGAAGAAAATCTGAAACCTATTCAAGTACCTTGGATTGCATATTTTAGGGCTATTAGATCACATCATAAGACTTGTTGGTGGATAATTTACCATTTCACTTATTGAAGGCACTTTTTGTCACTAGATTCAATTGTGCATTTGATTGAGTTTGTATTTTGACCTTCAATCCACCATATTCCCTTTCCAATTTTGCATCGTAGACCCCATATTCTCCCACAAACCTGAAGCATGAAAGGGAAGCATGAAATTGTCAAATTTGTAATACATTGCCAAGAATGGGCAAACTTAGGCCAAAATGGCACATGTGAGGTTTAAGGAGTTAAAAGTCATTGAATGTTAATGTCATAGTCAAATGTAATGTACTTGGTTCATCAAAGTCATAGTTAGAGATAGTTAGGAAGTAGTTACTATCATTTTCTTGATGTGTAGTGTCTATTTGGGGAAGAGAAACACAAGAATGAAGAGGGAATCCTAAGGGATAAGCACTTATATGAATTTGAAATGGTTTGCAACAATAAAAATTTAGTTCTTTGCATTTCATAGTGTTCATTGTCCCATGATAGTCATTGCAAAAGAAAGTTGCATTTTGGATTGAATGTAATTTTTATTATTTAATGTTGCAAGTGCATTTCTTGTGGTTATTAAGACATTTCCTTTGGTGTTATGTTATCTTGATTTCCTTTTATTGATTTAAAGCAAGGGACTGTTGTGCCAGTGACTGACATTCTAGGCACAATCAACATTTAGATTTGTAGCCAACAACATGGAGTGACCCTCCCACCCCTATGGTGACTATAATTTGGTGGGAGGGGGTTCATTAATGTAACAATACATTGAAATGATATGTTCTATTGCAGGAAAATGAAGTTAGGGCCTTGGCGGATCACTATTTGAAATTAAGGGTTTCACAGACCAACACCCTAAAAAATTTGATAACTTTTGCAAGTTAAATGATGAAAACTCAAAATCAACACCAAAATATTCTAAAAAGATAGCTTCAACTTCTTAGAGTCCAAATATCATCTTGTAGACCTTATATTCTATACTGTACATGAAAAAACCAATAAATTGCACAGGAAACCAACAAATTTTATTGATTTTGGGAGCAAAATACAATTGAATCTTCACACCTTCACCATCCTCAAATGCTCTGAGCCTAAATAGGCCATTTCAAATAGGTTTAACCACCCCTTGATAGTTTTGAACTGTTGGAAGTTACATTTCAAAAAGTTGTCAACACATGCAAAAGTTGCTAAGCAACTTTTTAGCAATTTTGCGCTTATGACAAGTTTTATTGCAAGAATGTTTGTAAATGGAATTTAATCACTCGTGGGAACCTTATTAATGTTCTAAACACCTAGACATACCTAAAAAACATAAAAATGACCAAAAATCCACTTATTGGACCAATTGATGCCCAAGGCTTATAGTTGTACCATGGGGTCTTGTGTCCATTACAAGGTGGATGGGTCATAGGGAGATCCTTATTACATCATGAAAAGAAAGAGGGTTAGGTGCTCTACACCATGGTGAAGAGTTGGATCATGGTAGATAGGCACACATGGATGGAGATCACATGCACACACTAATTAGTCAAAATTGGAAAAATGAGGATTTTGTTGTTCTAGGCTTTTCCACCACTAGAAAGGGCTTGGGACAACTTAGTATTGACACAAATAAGGAAAATCAACCACTAGTTGTACTCCCAACAATCCACAACTTAACTTGCAATTTTAGACCTAGTAGCCTATTAGGTCTCCTAAAATTTGTTTTTACCAATAACTCTAAAACTCATCAAAGGACTTGGGGAATAAAATTATGATTCAAGTACCCTTTTCCAAGCTCTAACAAACTCCAAATTTTTAGAGACCAACTCCACTCCAGCATATCCCAACTAGCACCAAGTACTCAGGCCTAATTAGCCACTTTAGGCTTGGTGTTCAAGCCAAATGGTCAAGAATGGGTACATGAAATCAAATATCTACTTCCAAGCTGTTCTTTAGGCTCAGAAAAGGGCACTTTGTTTTGACACCAAGTCCTCAAACTCTTTCCATCATTCTATCCACTCTAATCTCTCCAAAACAAGGTCAAATACATGTAGATATTTGACCTAGGGCTTCCTTCCAAAATTCAACAACTTTTCCTCCTACTCCAAAACTAAAAAAATTAGATAATATACAACCCTAACTTGATCCATACCAGAGAAGAGAGAAATCCACTGGTGGAATATCAAGTTAGGGGCATTTTATTGTCCAAACCCTCAAAACAAGGGTTTCACAGACCAACAAGGAACAAAATTTGATAACTTTTACCAAACAAATGATAAATTATTCAAATAGAATCAAAAACCTTATAAATAGGTAACTCCAAATTTTTAGTGTAGAAGATTCATTCCCCAATGAGTGGATTCCGTACAACACGTGAAAAATCAAAGAAAAGTGCTGGAACAACAGGAATTTTATTGATTCTTGAAAGAAAATACAAATTAAACCTCTATATATGTTCCTCTTTGAATTATTAGAGCCTATATAGGCTATTTAAAACTAACTGAACTAACCCTTGGTCAGTTTTAGCCATTGGAAGTTGTATTTTGAAAAGTTGTTAAGAAAATTGCAAAAGTTGCTAAGCAACTTTTTTGCAATTTAATAATTTTTGTGCTAACAATAGGTCATTGGTCAAGTTGATCACATATAAGTACAAATATATATTATGGTTGGATAGATTTATGAATATTCTTTCTTTCTCACTTGCAATGAGGTTCTAATTCGCTATACAACTCAAGATATTCCCATTTTACTAACTGTTGTCTCCATTTTGTGCCATTACCTAGGGTTTCATCTATTTTCCCTCATACCTTGAGATTCCACCATGGGAAATTAAAGACCCTTGGTGGAATCTAAGTTAGGACAATTTTTTTATGTTCATTTTTTTTTTAGGTCAAAATAATGAGGTTGGAGACAAAAACTTGACGCCCTAGGCATGCAAGATCCATGTGCATGCTAGAAATTTGTAGAACATCTTCCATAACTTGCTACAGAGAAGGTGTCAAGGCTTGAAAATTGTCATGTGATCATCTTGCATGATCCCCCTCATGTTAAAATTTTTGGATTGAATTTTTTCTCAAAGGGTAGGGTACTTCCTTTGTTAATGGATGCCTAATTGCCTACATTCCTAAGTGAGCCTTAAAAAACCCAGCTTCTGCATACTTCTCTTGAGATCCCAAGGCTTTAGTATGTTATATAAAACCAAAAAGAGTATCCAAAATAGTGATTCTTTTCTTTGGGTTTTGAGGAGATGTTTGTGATTTTCCATGTTCAAGGCTATAAGCGTAGTCTTGAGTTTGTGAAGCAACTAGCCAATGAAAGTTGCATAGTTTGAATCTAATGTTGGATTCATGTTAGTTTGGACTTAAATAGACCCTTTCCATGGTTGGAAGTCACCCCTGGTCCTTATTTGTATTTGTGGGGTTTTTTTTGAAATAAGCCTTATGATGCCCTTAAGAGTGACTAGTGATTAGTTGTCTTTGTGATAGGTTTTCCTTGTGATTAGGGATTCCTAGGAGTGGTTGGGTTGTGATAACCATACCATCTTATTAAGCACTTTTGATAGGTGTTTTTGGGTTGATTGGGTTAACAACAACACTCATTTTTCCTTAACCTTTAGTGAAGAGGATTCTAAGAACCTTGTCCATTTCCACTACCCGTTCCATTGCATCAAAGTGGTATCAGAGCCATGTCTCTTACTAAAGAGGAAGAAATACCTTTAAGGAGGAGCAATATGAGGCTATAGACCTTGATCCATTTGTGATGATGTAAAAAGAGAAAAAATGCATAAAATGTTGTCCTCTTACATAAAATGCTATCCTCTTGCATTTTTCTCCACATTTTCCCATAACATCAAGAAAATAAATTGAAGATTAGGATACCTATTTTTCTCATCTATAACATATCAAAAAATGGGGTATGGTTGTTTTGGACCAAGTCTTGGTTGTTACACTATGGACCACTTTTTAGGCATAAAAATGAGCAATATAAGTTATTTTTCAAAATAAAATAAAATTTTATGTTTCTTAGAAGCTTATAAAGGTCCTTAGGGTCATTAGGTTAAGTTTTAGGTGTCTAGGAGTTAAGATGTCAAAAATTGCAAAAGTTGTCAAAGTAAAATTGCAAAAATGGTGACAACTTTGTAGGAGTTTGGGAATTGGTGAAGGGCTGAGCATTTAGAAATAATCTATTTTACTGTTGCCAAATCTTTTCCAACTCATAGAATTTGAATCAAGTGAAAAATGTAAAAATTGCACTTTTTGTGCAAAGTTGCATTGTTGAAAGTTGTAAAAGTTGCTCAAATTTGCAACTTAGTGGAAAAAAGGTCATGGGATTGAACAGTGTTTTTTGTTAGCTCTGGGTGGCCAGGTAAACCCTATCCCCAACCTCAACCTATCTTGTTTGATGCTCAAATATTCTTGGGCATGTTGAACCAAAATATCCTTAAGGGTCACTAAATGCCATAGGGCTGTGATCATTGACGGGGCATATCTTAGAGCTCGTGTGAGGTATGGATGTTATTCTAGTTCCTATAGGACCATGTTGTGAAGGCCTACAATAACCTCTCTCTCTTTTTGGAGACCATACTCCATTTTGATTTTGCGATGTCATCTCAGATGATGCTAAAACTTTTAGTGTTGGCTAGTATGAAGTTGCCAACTACCAAATCTCTCTCACCTTTCATTGTGGGATTAAACTATGTACTTTGTTAGCTCTGGGGGCTTGGGTAAACCCTATCCCAAGCCTCATCTTCTCCCTTTCAGCACTCAAGTGTTCTCAAGCATGCCGAACTGAAATGTCCCTAAGGGTCACTAAATGCCATAGGGTTGCGATCTTTGATGGGGCATATCTTAGAGCTCGTGCGAGGTATGGACGTGATTCTAGTTCCTGTAAGACTAAGTTGTAGAGACCTACAATAACTTGTCTTACTTTTTAGAGATCATAATCCATTTTAATTTTTCAATGCTATCTTGAGTGATGCTAAAACTTGTAGTGTTGGCCAATACAAAGTTGCCAAATAGCAAATCTCTCTCACCTTTAGCCATGGGATCGAATTGTCTATTCCATTAGCTTTGGGTGGCCAGGTAAACCCTATCCCCAACCTCATTCCATCCCATACAATGCTCAAAAATTCTTGAGCATGCCAAACTAGAATGTCCCTAAGGGTCACTAAATGTCATAGGGCTGCAATCTTTGACGGGGTATATCTTGGAGCTCACGCGAGGTATGGATGTGATTCTATTTTCTATAGGATTGTGTTGTGAAGACTTACAATAACCTCTC